>JAFIRS010001640.1:0-319287 GCA_018342105.1 Gonioctena quinquepunctata
AGAGAGGTAATAGTCCAGCAGAGATGGGCGTTAATGGCTTGGTAATAGTTTGTATCGGAAGTTTAATGGAACAATGTCATCAGGGACATTTTCCAATCCTCAATTTCCAAGTTGATTCATCATCTAGAGACATCAGTCCCTCTCCTACCTTTTCTCATTCCTTCGTGGAAGTTTCCATGATCCCAAAAAAGCCATTTGAAGAAATCACTTTGAAAAATCCCAGGTCGACCTCAAGAAAAATCTTATTTTTTGACAGACAGATGTAAACATTATAGTAAGTTTCGAGGATTTCATCTCATTTCGCGCCACTGTTTTGAGCAGGATCTTGTTTGTAGACTATAATCTTTGAACGATCAATTCACAATTTTTTGCATGAAGTAATGTTGACAGAAAAGAAAAGGTTTGAAGTTTGACATTCTGCGTGACACAAACAACAAGCATTCCTTAACCGCGCCATCTACTAACGAAGTTCTAAGCAGAATTTAACGTTTTTTATTTGTTGTCCCCAAAATTCTAAAACAAAATCGAATCAATTGAATACCAGGGTTTTAGGCATCTTACAGCCAACCCAAGATTGAGATTATTTATGTGTATGTGTTTGATACTGTTTCACTGATAATGTTGTAATCTTGGAGAAACATATGGTCTACAAAGTTCATCTGTGTCCTCGAATTCTTAACTTAGGACGTGTTTTTTAATAAAACTGCTTCAGAAACCATCACATGGCATTCGAATATACAATTGTCATTCCCTACCATAAATACTAACATTTAATTCACAATTGGCGAACAATATTCTAGAAAAGTTTTTTTAGCAGTAACCTATATTTCTGATATCAGAACCTGCTGTCACTCGGACTTTGTAAACAACTCCAAATATAGAAAAAATCGAATTTAACGGTTTCTTCACAAAAGGATTCAATATAAAATTGAACCAGAAAAGGTAGATCTCAGGTGAAAAACAACCACTTTCTGGCAAATACCACAGAACGTTGAATGATATTCACCTGAAAATCCATGCATCTTCCATATAATATCAATGGACATTGAATGCAAATGTTTCTTTCTGATAAGCTCGATTATGTTCGAATTTATGTCGTGTTCACCTAACAATCCGCATACCGGTTTCAGGCTTCTTGGCCCTCATCAGTCGGAGTAGTCAGCCAGCCAAGGTCAAAGAACTCTGGCTGAAGTGGACCAACGTAAACAAACCATCATCGATCTTGCTAACACCTATAGGTACGCCGGAAAGATAAACTTTAACTGGCGGTACCTGTGACAAAAGAAACACTCCAAAATCTCCACCTCGATAGGTTTCTAAATAAAGATTCCTTCTCGGTAGAATTGCAGCCCGTCTGCATATGGGAGATAAGTGCCGTGGTGGCCACTCCTCTGAGTGCCACTCCTACTGAGGAAGGATCTTTGTAAACCTATCGAATGAAATTTCGGAGTGTTCTTTCTGTCACTAGGTACCGCCAGTTAAAGAATCTTTCGGCGTAAGGTGAATCGATGATTTGTTTACGTTATTCTCCACTTCAACCAAGTTCTTTGAACTTACGTTTTTCTACTGATCGACCGAAGCGCATTGTGAGATAGTGACCATTAACATAATCGACTTATCAGAAAAACTTCATTCAATCCATTGATAATATGGAAGCTAATTTCAGTGATATCTTCAACGTTCTACGTATTACCAGGAAAATTCACCGGAATCTACTTCTAGTTCAATTATTAATCCTATTGAAAAACCGTTCTCGACCTTTCGAATCCCTTCACATGGCACTTATCTCTCACTATATGCTAGACGGGCTTGCCCTCCTACTGAGAAGGAATCTTTTATTTGAAACCTATCGAGGTGGGAGATTTTCGGATGTTTCTTTCTGTCACTGGGTACCGCCAGTTAAAGTTTGTCTTTTCCGGCGTACCTATGGTTACAAGATCGATGATGGTTTGTTTACGTTGTGTCTCCTTCAGCCAGAGTTCTTTGGACCTTTGGCTGGTTGACTACTCCGTACTGATGAGGGGCCAAGAAGCCTGAAACCGGTATGCGGATTGTTAGGTGAACACGACATAAATTAAACATAATCGAGCTCATCAGAAAAAACATTTGCATTCAATGTCCATTGATATTTATGGAAGTATGCTGGATTTTCAGGTGAATATCATTCAACGTTCTGCGTGGTATTTGCCAGGAAAGTAGTTGTTTTCACCTGAGATCTACCTTTCTCTGGTTCTTTTATATTGGAATCCTTTATGTAAGAAAACCGTTTAAATTCGATTTTTCTATTCATTTCCTTCCATGGCCTTATCTCTCACTATATGCTAGACGGCTGCCACTCCTACTGAGAAGAATCTTTTTATTTAGAAACCTATCGAGGTGGGAGATTTTCGAATGTTTCTTTCTGTCTAGGACCGCCAGTTAAAGTTTATCTTTTCGGCGTACCTATAGGGAATTACAAGATCGATGATGGTTTGTTTACGTTTGTCTCCTTCAAGAGTTCTTTGGACCTTTTGGTTGACTCTCCGTACTGATGAGGGCCAAGAGCCTGAAACCGGTATGCGGATTGTTTGGTGAACACGACATAAATTAAACATAATCAGGCTTATCAGAAAACATTTGCATTCAATGTCCATTGATATTATATGGAATATGCATGGATTTTCAGGTGAATATCATTCAACGGTCGGCGTGGTATTTGCCAGGAAAGTAGTTGTTTTTCACCTGAGGTCTACCTTTCTCTGGTTCAATTTTATATTGAATCCTTTATGTGAAGAAAACCGTTTAAATTCGATTTTTCTATTCATTCCACTTCACATGGCACTTATCTCTCAACTCCAAATATATTCCGCACCGTTCGAATATTACATGAATAGTACTCAACTCCAGAGTAAATTTAAGAAACCTTCAAATACTTTACTCTACTCTAGGAGTCTATAATCGAACGCACCTCTGGTGATAACCATAGTTACGGTAATTCCACACTGTTATTAGGTAGGAAGCTATGTTGGTATGCAGAATGCGAAATATATTGAAGATATGCACTTTTCTTTCGTATATTATTTCATTGATTTGCTAGGAGCTCACTGACACGTCTACTCACTGTCGACATACATTCTCAAAACAGAAACGATGATTTACAACAAAATAGGAAACGAAATACGCTCATATTCCATTAAAAGACGAACCTATATCGAATGTATAGGTTGCTAATGAAGAACGACAGGAAATCAGGAATTATTCAAGTTTCCTCTTCAGATGACATCCTGTTGGAAACCTTGGGCTCACCGCCGGACAACTGTCAATTGATCTTGATTGATGATGTTTTATATTACCTACTGCAATATAAAAACTGTGGAATTCTTTGAACGGAAAAACAATATATAATAGGGTACCAATGAACTAAAACGAATGGGACATGAACAACGTACAGAAAAGGATGCTACACCTGATTAACTTGTTCCTCTCTATGTTCAGCATCTTCTATATGGATGAGAAGGGCATTTGATGGATACCTTCATGTTCATGTTCATGACGTGCGTAGCCAAGGAACCAGATAACACACTGGCCACATGGGCACAACATCAAGGTCCTGGCTCAGTTTTACAAGTGTAATAATATCCAAATATAACATCGTCAACACTATTGATTTGTTCAATATCGTCTACATTTGCTTCAGATGCTATGAATAATTGATATTTGGTGGCATTAAGGAACCTTGAATGAACTCTCATTGGTAAAAATCCTCATTCGTTTTGCATCCATTTGAAATTCATTTTCATCATGATGATATACAGTATCTTGTATATACGATGCTGCCAACTCTACCTGGTATATGCCAACAGTTATATCTCGTACCAATTGTAAATCTAATCCTGGGAATTCATTAAAATGGTCCTGTCAATTTTTTTAACGTTGTCTTCAAATGACCAGTCCGCGCCAGAACTATCCATCTAGTTTTTGTTATGATTATCGAACTCAGTGTCGGGATAGCATACATGACTTAGAGTGAATATTTTATGGCATACAAATGGAAAGTGTTTGTCCATCTTCTTTCGTAATAAAGGAAGCATTTATATGAGATTATATTGGCCACAAATGGTTCACAGCATGCTACTGAACATGTATTCCTTTCCATATACAGGAAGTTTCAATTACCAATCAATCGACATTTCACCAATTAAGGTGTGAATTCGAGAAATGAGTATGTTTTGGGAAATGGAAGTTTTGTTAGTCATTGGTGGGGAGTCGATTGTGGTTTATTCTAAAATTCCATATGCAACATATATCTAGAATCTAGAAATTCTCCAAGGAATATTGAAATTAGCTGTTGTTACGCAAATGTGGTACACTCTATTTAGGTACGAAACATTTTTTGTAATGAAATATGAGCATATTCAGTTAGTTATAATATTGTTATTCAATGTTTTTTTTTTTTTGAGATTTTTTTATCTTCACTTGAGCCGTTCTACTACTCTTAGTATACAGTGCTCGTCTAAAGTCCGTGCCCTCCCTACTAATTTTTGAACCACCTGGTATATCACCAACAAAAACACACCAAAAAGTTTTAAAATGGAGGCTGAGGGCCACCTCCAAAAATTTTTTAAATAGAACACTTCAATATCATTCCATTTTAAAATCTGCTCATTATTCTCAACAATTTTCTCTAATACCTTTACTCCTTAATTCAATTGTTTTCGAAATATTAACGTTTGAAAAGTGACATTCGGTTTTAAATTAAGTATGGATTATGGTCACTTCCGGTAAAACATTTTGCTGATTAAACGTTGTTATTAATTTGTAGTTAAATATCTTAATGAATTCGACTGAGAGTTTATTAAAGAGAGTTTATTAAGGATAAACAGTACCGCTTACCGGAAAATCTCGAAGCCTACAGAATGTGTTCTGTAAATTCACAATCAAAACAAATTAGTTAGCTAAAACATTATAATTTATTTTTGAATAACACTTTTATGTAACCCCAACAATTATTTCATCAAAGTGTTCAATGTGGCCCCTACTAAATTTTGACAATAAAGTGCCCTATTATAAATAGCTTCTCTCCGTTGATGAAAGTCTGTTCATCTATTTCTTCACATGTATCTATTATTCTGCGTTCCAACTCTTCTATTGTTTGGCAAGTGGCGTAGATTTTTTGACTTCAGTTCCCCAAAGGATAAATCTAGAGGTGTAAGATCCGGAGATCTTGGTGTCCATTCTCTACTTCCCTGCGACCTATCCATCGAACAGGAAAGTTTGTATCGAGGAACTCTCTAGCCATGCGATCAGAAATGGGCAGGTGCCCCATCCTGCTGAAATATGATTTCACGATTTTCAAACTCTTCCTGATTGTTCAATACAATTTGTCTTATTCGAGTTCAACTTCAGTTTCTAAAGATTTCTGTAAAGAACCCTGTAAGATTGCCTCTGATGAAAATCGGTCCAACAACGCGATTGCTCAAAATCCCTGCCAAAATTCACCTTTTTAAAAACTGGGTATGTCCTCTCTGAAAATATGTGGATTAGACTTTTCCATTAAGAAAAAACGTGCATTCGTCTGCGAAACATACACGTTTTAGAAGCCTCGTTCTCCTTCAATTGTTCTTGTTAACCATTCATAAAATTCAACCCTCCGGTCTGGAGCATAGAAGGATTTAGGCGATCAACGGACTATATGACAAGTAAGACAGTTCAGTTTGACAGTGAACAAGATGTTAACGCGACAATGATTCTTTCCAATGCAAACTGGATTGCAAGCAACATTAGCGTTTTGGTTGGGTTTGAAAAGTGACATTTCACTTTTCAAACGTTAATATTCGAAAACAATTGAATTTAGGAGTAAAGTGTATTAGAAAACTGAATTATGAGGAGATTTCGAAAATGAAAATAATATACAGGGAGTTCTATTTAAAAAATTATTGAAGATGCGCTCAGCCGCCATTTTGAAACTTTTAGCTGTAATTTTTTCATGAAACAGTAGGTAGGTTATCTCCTATTCGTTGCGATATACCAGGTGATTCAAAAATTAATAGGCAGGTAACAGACTTTAGACGAGCACTGTATATAGGTTTATACATATCATTCAAAATATTCCAGAGAAAATTGTTCAAAATCTTTCAACAGATACACATATTTGTGGAAAAATTTCAATAAAATCAATATCAAACATAACTACTTCGAGGAAATTATCAGTAAAGGGGCACAAGTTTGTGATCCACCCTGTATATTTTATGTATCTACAGAGTGAACTTTCACCGTGAACGATCGAGTTGATTACCGTCTTTTCGGAATTTCAGGCATTTGGATATATCAATAAGAAGGACTGGTGCAGTTTCATAGAAATACATAATAGATATATAATAGTTTGATTCAGAGATGCTATTATCAAAAATCGCAATTGATATTGGTATCCTACAAAATATCTAAAAATGAATGAAATTCCACCGTTCAATTTTTTGGAAATCACTGAAAAACTTGCTATCTTTGGACTCACCCTGTATATCTTCTGTACGTGCAGGAATCATTGTTCTCCATAGTGTATTCAAATCGGCCGTATGAACAATCGATGCATTCTCGATTTGGTTTATATATCGCTGTACTTAAACTGCCGTTAAACGGTAGCCTACTAAAATGCCATTAATAGTTATGACGTCATTGAAGAGACGCGTCGGACGGCTTTTAGCGGATGGTCGTGTACTATAATGCGTTAGTCCATTTCCGTGTTATACATTGTATGATAATGTTATCGTAAGGGTTTGAAGAGTTATTATTTGTGTTAAATTCTACTAGTTTCAAATAGAGTGTGAATCTGGATACTGGATAATATTGGTGTAGACTGGGGTAAGTATTTCAGTTAGTTTTCTGATTGTTAATTTATATCCAGATACACTCATAGGTTAGAGTATTGAAATGGTGAAAGTTGGCGACAGGTTCAACTCATTTGCTGATGCAAAGAAACCAATTTGGTGAAAATTCGTATACAACATTTTGGAAAAGAGATGCACGTACTATTGCAAGCGAGTAAAATTGTGAGACCAATAGAAAGCTGTTTGATATATTATCAACTTCTATATCACGGTGGAAAAAAGTTTAAGAGCAGTGGGAAGAGTATTCGACAGTCTTGGACATTCAAAGGAGATTGTCAGTACATGTGAGATTCAAAGCATCGTCTGATGGGTAAGCGCTCGAGTAACGTCGGTTCAAATCAAGCACAACCACCAAGGTAAGTTTACAGAGTATTTGAGATAAAAGAATTCAGAACTCTTGGTCGAACAGTATTATTTCAATAATAGATATATTTTGTGGGTCCTACATGCACATACCCCAGCCAAAGACTTTCCAGCAACATGAAGGAAAACGTGAAGGATTATTTGAATATGAAGGCCAACAGAAAAATGATACAGCAAAATTCAAGGAAGTACTGGTAAAATAGTTACTTTACAAGATTTAACAAATATGAGAAACATGATCAATCAAAGAAAGAAACTTGGAGAACTGCTTAAATATACTTAAAGCTAAATATGGTAAACTGAAATACCTATTTGATATAATCATTTTATTGGCCTCAATAACTACTGTTCTTAGGTGCTCATGCAGCTGTTTGAGATGAAGACAATAATTTCAGAGGACTATTCATTCAAAGTCCAACCATGAAAAAACACAATGAAGGCTTTTCAGAATTTCTTGCAGTGGATGCTACTTATAAATTACTTAAAATAGGATTGCCGGTTTTTTTTCGAAATTGTTGAAGATGGTATTTGTCAAACTGAAATAGTGGGTGTATATATATTGGCATCTGGAGATAAGGAAAGTTTAACCGGGTTCTTAGAAACATTCAAACAGGAAAATCCATCATGGATAAATGTGAAATGTATAATGACAGACAAGGACTTAAATGAGAGAGGTAATCAAGAATTGTTTTCCCACTGCAAACCTCATAACATGTGTATTCCACACACTAAAATCTTCAGAATGAAGTCCAAAGAGAGGATTTATTTGATGAATTATTTTTACATTCCAACTTGAAATTCATTGTAGAAGATATTGTCACTTTTATCAAGTTTTTTCAAAACTAAACTTTGAACACCGAACACCCACAAAAATATCACAAAACATGGCCAAACACGAAAGATATCGGTTTTAAATTTTTAGGTTATATTGTCACTTGGCTTTGGCTCCTCTACAAACAACGAATCTATGCAAAATGACAGAAACGTACATATTTTTACTATGTTGCCAGCTTTTGACTGTCCCTAAACTAAGTTTCAATAAACTCGGTTTAGCTTTCGTCTGTTTGTGTCGGTGAAACTGGATCGAGGTTTATCAAGAGTAAAATCTGAGTTTAGTGAGAACGGATATAGTAAAACGCCGTTTATTCTCTTTTGTGGTGAAATCGGGCGTTAGTCTTATTAACGGCATTTTAGTATGCTACCTTTAAAGAGCAGTTTAACCGAATCAATAAATAGCCGTCCGACGCGTCACTTCAATGACGTCATGTCTAATTAACAGCATTTTAGTAGGCTACCGTTTAACGGCAGTTCAAGTACAGCGTTTATATATTCGAGAAAGATTTCAGTGTTACACATGATCTAATGTTGGCCGAAGTTTATTAGCTGTCTGCAAGATATTGAATGCCCTCTAGTGAAGTTTTCCTGTTTTATTACTCCTTTGTAACAATCTCAATTTTTTTACAATTTCTAAATAATCTACCACGAAGTAACAACTTTGAGCTCACTAGTAGTTCCGATGAATCGAAGTTCTTTTCTGTGGAACAAAAATCTTTAAATGATAACAAATATGTGTATTGATACAAAAGTTCACCTCATTTGGAGGTTATGTGGTTTACTGCACATTTGACAGATGGTCGACAATGGAGCTAAAACAACTTCACATTTCCGCTTGTTAAGAACGTTTATTCAAAATTTCTACTGTTTTATTGTGTTTCGAATGAAATATTGTGAAATGGACCTGACCAAATAATTCCAGTTTAGATGATGTTCACCGGGACCGGTATGAAGGGAAAGAAACTTGCATTTCACAAAAGCACAATATGAAGGCATGTCCATCTACAGAATTAAACAATAACATAGTAATCCAACTACTGAATTCTGTTTGAATTCGGTGAAAATGTTCAACTCTCCAACATAAACAAATCGGAAAAGTGTTTCAAGCTCGTTACCTCCAATGTCGACTATCTGTCAAATGTGCACAATAAATTTTGAATTTTTGAATGCTACTTCTGTGGACTTTTAGGTTCTTTCATAATGAGCGTCATCTTATATACTGGATTTGCGAAAGTATTTCATAGCATAAACTTTCAGCCTGAAAATCCAGGAAGGCAAAGGATTTGGTAAATGCCGGACATGTCATAAATGTGGAAGAGCACAGAGAGTCAGGTGTTGGCATTTTATTAGAGCTGATGTTATTAGACAAACGTCTGTTACGAAAAAATAATATCTTGTGGAATTACATGTTAGTTTTGAAATTTATTGAAATGCATTCATCATGGTAATAGGAAAAAAAGCTCGAAAAGTATGACTCCCAAGTTGAACCATCAGCGCTGTGACAAATTGTTATTCGTTATGTTATGAATAATTTATTTACAATATCGTTTCTACTTTCAACGTTTATAAAGAGGTTATGTTACTAACTTTATTCTTTTGAGGTGATATCCACTTATCTCTTTGCTGTAGCATGAAATGCTGTTTGTAAAATTTACGTATTGTTTTGTTAGTATTTTCGCAATCGACAACACATCACTAACGAGGGCTCATTGTAATCAAATGTTGTGATACTACCCAACCGTGACAGTTGCCACTACGATTACCAGGAACATTACCTACTTTTTTGCCACCATGGGCGCTGTCATAGTTTCATCTATCCTCCAGCCTAATGCCACAGCGAATAGAACAACGTTTGCCCAGTCACAGTGGAAGATTAGTTCTTGAAAATGGCACATGTAAGTCATTTTGGTCTTGTATTAATATTATGAGTTTGTTTATTTGTATTTGAAGTGGTTAGGATACAAAATACAAAAAACACAAAATATACAAACACAAGTTTAAAATTTCATAGGTTTAAAGAAATTTTTGTAAACTAGTGGTATGAGAGACACCAGCGATACAACGAATAATTTTTTTGTGAGACAAAATGCATCATTAAAACAGATTATAGCCCCAGAAACATATTCCGTATCTAAGTCGTGATTCGGCCTGGGCATAGTATAGCATTATCAATTGTTTTCCGTCAGAACTGTTCTCATGTTTTGAATAGATATAGCTGAGGACCTGTTGAATGGGTTACGTTCATTGGAATTCAAATTAAATGGCAGCGCAGGTGGCAAATTCAAACCAGACATACTACATTGTTTGTCTATTTTCTCAGAGGTTATACACTTGTTTGGAGTTTTCTTGAAATATTTCCATCTGGTATTATTTTGTCACGATCTGCTTATAGAGCTTGGAAAAGAAATATGATTCGAAAGAGATATATTCATTTAGAACGTTCACCTGTAAACTATGAAATTCAGTATTCAAATATAACTTCTTATTACGGAAAAATTATTCTATCTAACGAATATTGAACTCAATGAACCCAGACATTTTTAAAAATAATTTCATGTAACTATGCGTGAGACCAAATTATTTATAAACCACACGTGGAACCTTGAAGTTGAAACAAAGGTTCAGAAACATGGATGTACCATTAAAATAGTATCTAATTATGAGTTCATCAGAAAATAGATTCTCTATTTATAAACGACCCTAAGAAGTCATACCGCTGCAAAGACAATGTAATAATTATATTTAAAAATAACACGAAGCCAATTGGTCATCATATAGTCGGTTATAGTTTCTCTATATGTGGTAAAACGAGGATATATAAACAGTTTTGGAACAATTCCATTCGATTCCATTCGGTATTTCATTCAGTATTCATTTCAAGTCAGTATGTATTTTAAAATGCACATTAGCATTTTAAATTGAGATATTTTGATCAGAAAATGTTTTAGTCAAATAGATAATGACTTTTCTACTTCAAGTTAATCAGATGCAATCAAGTTTCAAGGCTCCAGTCATTAGAACTCACACCGATGAGTTTCTAAAATTTTGCATACATTGATATAATTAGAAGAATTCATCCGACTTCATCATTGCTCCAGTAGTAAATCAAATAATAAATTACTTATCAGGTTTCTCCAGATTGAATAACGGAATTGATTTTAGTGAAGTGAACATCGTGTCTATTATAGGGGTGAGACTACATATTTTTTCTCTTTGATTTATTGGGTACCAGGCTTTATAAAATGAACATTTTTCCTCATTCATACTTTAAATTCATTGAAGTGTAATTAATTACTTTGATAAATATTTATGATTTCATCAGATTGTGATAGTGGCTTGTTTCAAAATATGTATAACATGATTAATGCTATCCATTGATTTTTTATTGAAAATTGTGCTATTATGTTTTAAAGTCTTACAACATACTAAAGTGGTTGTTTAATGAAGAAAAACAATTACCATGTTAATTGTTTCAATCCATAGAATTGATTTAAGTATTTGAGATTTGTGAACTTTGACAATTACAAAGTTTAGATTATAGTGATAAAACTTGAAATAAGTATAGAATATATTACTATGATTTATATTTCTACCTTTGACTAAGAATATATTGTTCATGCCTCAAAAATTATAAACTTGTGTATTTGATATGAGATTGGTTATTGCTATGATTTTATTGCTGCTATTTTTTTTTATCTGGTGAATTTATATACAATGGGTTATAAGATTTATTGATTCATGGTTATGTGTATTGTTTCGAATATTGATTTTAATTATATCTTTTAAACTTACAACCATATTATTATTTCATCTGTTTTGATAGCTTGAGTTATGACTGAGTACATAGATTAAACGAACCTCGATCATATATTGAAGGAATTACTTGGATTTGACCGCTCTCTAAGTACATTCTCTGTGTCAATGTTTAGTTGCACAAACTTCAGTATAGAACCTCTAATGACTTTTGTAAGACACACTCTTGTACTGTCAATTGTGTGAAAAAGATTTAGTATTGAGTAGAGTGCATACAAATAATACCAGTATAGTTAGACATCAATTGATGGTATTTGTAAAATCCTTCTATTGGATTTTCTAGAGTGTTTCTTCAATAAAGGTTACTGTGAGGTTCGACAAACACTTGGGTTTTCGATTGGTGTGTGTATTCATAACACTCTGTATAAATTCAGGTTTTAACAATAACTGGTCAGTGGTGGGGTCTTTAGAGTCTCCCCTGTCCCGGTTATAACAATTTTCCAGTTTTTTTTGTGTAGTGTTATCCATTTCAAGACTCTAGTGAAGTGGTGTATTTAAATCTTAAGACAATATCATTTGCGAAAAATCATTTTGAAGGGGACGAAGTATGTTCTAATTTGCTTGTGAAAAAACATTTCTCGAAAGTTTCAGGACAGCTTAGTGAAGTCATCGGGAATTATTGTTATGTATTATTTTGAAGAAATGTTACACATTATTTGTGAATGTTCGAATTGAAAATATAACTAACAAAAACAATTTTCTTTATTTCATCTAAAACAAACAAGATGGTGTAAAAATGTGTCATCACCTAGATATACATATATAGTAGTTTTTTCCATACTGTATGAATAATCTTCGGTATGTTGAATATTATCTCTTTTTTCTATTCTTAACTCTCTTTTTTTTTTCTCAACTCTCTTTGAAGGTTCGTTTATTCACTTTTTTTCTTGACCACACACGTACAGGAATATTTTGGGAAGGAACTGTATTCTTCTTCAAGATCCCAAGAGCCCGTCGTCTGTCTATAGACTCACTCAATCCTAGATTAGTCTTCACCAGTATGTTACATTCATTTTCTCACGGAAAATTATAAAAACGTATTCCAGTACCACGGGATCGTTTTGCCCAAGAGTCACATTGAGGTACACAACAATAATGATTTGAACTAGAATCACTCATTTCTTCACAATACAATAGTCAACAGAATATTCACCAGGTAAACCAGAATTTCATTGAATGTCAACAATCCCAAGAGATTCAACGAATTTTAAGTGTACAATGGCTAAAATCATATAAACATTAATGTTTCGAGAAGTGAGCAATGTGTCGTTATTACCTATCAATATGTCCTTATCCATATATAGTCATTCTATTTCCATACTGTATGAATAATTTTCGGTATATTGAATAATAAATCTCTTTTTTCTTTTCTTAACTCTCTTTGAAGGTTCTTTTTAACTTTCTTCTTGTTTCGAAAAGTAAACATTGTACTTATGTATTGTTCCAAAAATCGACACCAGAGGGAGTATCCGTTATTTTGAATTCCCAATAGTATGAGTAGTTTAAACTGTGGTTTGAACTGTAATTCAATTTAAAGTTTAAACCGATGAAAATTAAAAGTATTTCTTGTATATCTTCCGCAGTTACAGAATTTGTAGCTAACTCCAAATCACACTGATTCATCAATATTTTTTCCGTGTTGGAGGAAAATTGGCAGTTCAGACACATATACAACGAACTTTATCCATTAACCCTAAGTTTAACTGGCACTTGAAGTTTAAACTGAACCTATACAAGTAGGCCTAACAGAGTTAAGTTTTCGAAGTTCTCCAGTCAAGACACTCATCAATGTACAGGCCTAGGAACCTTACACATGGTATATTTTCAAAACTTTATTATTAATATTCAAATGAATACTAATATTAATACTGAATTACTTAATCAATGTAATAACATATCGAGTATTGATAAAGTTTTCAAAAAAACTATTACAAAATGCTCACGCGCCGATTGGTGTATTTGAGAGTTGATAAATTTGTATTTCATGATTTGTTCAGATTAGATTTCACATCTCTATCAATAATGGTATTGCAATCAATCAACCTGACTTATCATGTATCAACATATTCAAAACAGAATTACATATTTTCATTGAATTTCGATTTTTGTGTAAACTTTGAACGATCAGATATCGTAGGTTTCAAATCTCCCTAGAGGCTACCTACTAGTTCTATGTTGATCTAACTAATCTTTTGGTTTGATACAACTCTAGAATCCCATAAAGATATCATAAAGTTGATAGTCCAAGATTCCAGAGCCAGCAAACCCACGGCATTTTAGGAAAGCTGAAATTTTTAGTATGAATAGTGTGATATGTAGCAATAATAATAATAATAATAATATTCTATTCCATTAAGACCATATTACATGGTATTGGACATGTCAAAAATGTAAATATAAAAATCTATACACCTATAATCATATATACATAAAATTTCATTCTACGAGACCGTAAAGAAGACTCGAAGACTTACAGGCACATAAATAACAGTTATTATACAATTCCAGTTATTGTTTACATATAGACATTATCAGACACACAATGTTCAGTATAATTTAACAGTCAATACAATTTTATTACAGTTAAGAAGTCAGAAACTCGCTTGGGCTATATATGCATTTCTCAATCAAATAACTTTTTAGTTGTTTTTTGAAACGTATTTCATTTCATTCACTTTTCATTGATTCCGGGAGTATATTGAAAAACTGTATACCACTGTATTGAGGACTTTTTTCATATAAGGAAGTTCTGTGGTGAGGAATTTGTAGCAAATTGCCATGCCTAGTTTTATAATTATGACTATCATGATTATGTGTTAGTGAATCTATATTTTTACTGACAACTGAGAACTGTTTAAAATGTTATCATCTCTGAAATATGGTTTACATGAGTCTGTTCGTTTGATAACAAATATAAGTCTGATAATACGTTTTTGTGAGATCAGTAGTCTGCGAGCCATTGATGTATTTCCCTATACAATAATGTCATAGCTAATTCGAGAGTATACGAGCGCATAATAGACATTGAGGAGTTGTTCTTTATTGAATATCGTTTTCAGTTGGACTATAGCATAGTAACTTGAGTTTACTTTCTTGCTGACATTCTCAATAGCGGTTTTGAAGGACATGTCTGAATCCAGATAAGTTCCAAGTAATCGTGTAGAAGAAATTGGTTGTAACGAAACTGTTCCTATATTTATATGAATTCGATCGCGTGATTCTTTTATTGGGTTTACGTGTAGAAGAACGGTTTTTGAAGCATTGAGTATCATTCCATTTTTTTGTGACCATTCGGTGATTTTGTTTGCTAAATGATTTAATTTATCTTGTAATATTTGAGAATTATCACCATATGCTGCTAATGAAACATCATCTGCATATAGCACTAGGCAATCAGTTTTCATGAAATTTGGAAGGTCATGAATGAATATGAGAAACAGGAGTGGCCCCAGAATTGATCCTTGCGGAACTCCTAAATACACATCGAATGTTTCTGTTTTGGTGCCATTCATTCTGATAAATATTTTTCTATGTAAAGTAAAGAAAGAACGTATATGTACTTGCTAGCCTTAAAGCGGGGCATGTTTACAGGTAGAGGGTAGAAAAAGTTCATAAAAACTTTCACCTACGTTAAGATATGGTGATACTTTTAAAATTCACTTTATCTAGTTGGCCGAGCGGTCTGGGGCGCCAGATTAAAGAGATTTAGGCATATATTCATTAACTACCAATAAGACGGCATGTGAATAAAAAATTAACAATTTTGTGGGTGTGTTACCATAATGAAAATTTGCAACAAATGAAATAAGCTTGTCATACTCCAACATGGAATGAAAATAAAACCATAAATTAAATATTACTAAGGAAAATACTGGATAGCCATGATACATAATATTTTGCAGTTATTTTTATCAAGTCTTCTTTGGAAAACAAAACACTCACTTAGGTAATGAGAGTGACATAAGCTTTATGAGCAGACACTGAAAGTTTCTTAGTTTTCGATAAATTTCAGTTTAATTTTTCTTCGAAATAATGTATACTCAAAGTGAAAAAGTGGATATGTTATTAATATTTGGAGAATGTCATAGACATTCAAGGAATGCTGCTGAGTTGTATGCTCAGAGATATCCCAATCGGCAACATCCAGCCCATCAGTATTTTCCGTATGTTGAGAATACTTTTAGGCAAGAAGGAAATCGAGAGGCGGAACAGAGGTTTATCATAAATGAAGAGACTGAGATTAATGTTCTTGCTATGGTTGAGGTTGATAAAACGATTTATTCAAGATAAATTAGTCAAGAAATGCAGATAAGTCACGAATCAGCAAGGAAAATACTGAAAAAGCACGGATATCGAGCATTTAAATATGAGGACAAGATAGAGTCGTTACTTCACACAGGGAACTATAAACTCTTGAAGAAGGATCCGACACCCACTATAGAAAGGAAGATCTATACCACTCTGAGGAAATTTAAACACTTCATTCCAGACATCTACGATCACATCTAACGCCACACTACAGCAAACCACCGCATCTCTACGGGCTTCCGAAAATCCACAAACCATACATGCCACTGAGACCAATCACCAGCTCACGGAACTCACCAACCTACAAGTTATCGAAATACCTCCTACCGATACTACAACCCTTACAAGGAAATAGCAGTTCATACGTCATGAATTCCAAGCACTTCGTTGACACCATCACAGATGTTGAACTTGGACCAGAAGATCGTTTCATCAGCTTCGACGTGGAGAGCCTTCACACCAATGTCCCTATAGAGGAATCTCTCAGTTTCATCAAAAGGAAACTCGAAGAGGATGACCAGCTGCACGAGAGGACTGACCTTCCTACCCAAGCAATATTGGAATTACTGCAGTGCTGCCTACATAACTCATATTTCCAGGAAAAGGACCGATTTTTCTCTCAAGTCGACGGACTCCCTATGGGATCTTCCCTTTCTCCAATCATCGCTAACATACACATGGAGTGGTTTGAGAAATTGGCTATACGGGAGGCAGAATACAAACCAAAACTGTGGTTGAGGTACGTGGATCACACCTTCATTATATGGAATCATGGAGACAAACATCTCCAGGATTTCTTCTCAAGAATTAACAGAATCAGGGATTCGATCAAATTCACGATGGAAATGGAAACCAATAGTGCCTTACCCTTCCTCGATGTGAACGTTGGGAGAATAGGCAATGAAATCCGCACCTCCGTCTACAGAAAGAAGACACATACGGGGCAGTACCTCAGTTACAGCTCCAACCATCCGAGTTCGACCAAGAGAGGGATCGTGAGAACATTGGTAGAGAGAGCGACGCACATATGCAACGACGTGGAGTCACTAGATGCCGAATTAAACTACATCAGAGAGGACCTCCACCGGAATGGATATCCCAAGAAACTCCTAGAAGAAGTATTGAAACAACTCCGGAGAACGAAGACATCTGAAGAGCAACAACAGAGCACAGTGATCTGCCTTCCATACATCAGAGGTGTATCCGAGAAGATCAGAAGGATCGGAAACAAGTTCAACATCAAGAGCTGCTTCCAGTCCGGCAGTACTTTACGGAGTTTCCTGACCAAGACCAAACCTGACAACAGAAATGAAATCGGTAAAAATTGCATTTATGAAGTTCCATGTGAATGCGGAGATTTCTACATTGGAGAGACCGTTATCGCTAAGATTGGATGAGCACAAGAAATGGACTCAACGTGGAGAAACATCAAAATCGGGAATCGCTGACCACGCCTGGACTGAGCACCATCGAGTTCTATATAGAGAGGTGCATTGGTTCAAACGAAAGTTCAAAGAGGCCGCCTACATCGAAGCCAATAACGCCTTTGGTCAACCAAGCGTTGAGATCAAGAACGTATGGAAACCACTGATTGCTCTTTCTGGCGGGCTGCAGAGGCGCGAAACTTCACGCACCACCACACCGCGCGAAATTACACGCACCACTGCACATGGCGGAATGAAGAATGTCACTGGGTCTGTTAAATGACTTGAAACTTCATGACCGTGTAGCCTAAATGTTTAGAAATACACATGTTTCTGTTTCATTTCAATCAAGCGAGTAGTGTTGAAGTTACGACAATTTTAGTTTCCGTTCTATTCAAATATTTCGAGTGAGCGCGCCATGCTCGCGTGACGTCATTCCACAACACAATGTTCTCACAGTACACTCAATCATTGCTTTGCTATCGGATGTTCGACCACAATAACGTTTTTAACTTAAGTTTTTATGTGAATCAGTGTTACAATAGTGTTATAAGTATAATATTAGATATGGATGACGGTTTTGAAAAAGGACAATTTAATATCTTGCCTGAAATAGACGGGTTGATGGTTGCCCACTATTTTTCGAATAACTCCGATTTCTTGGCCACCGAGATGCGAGGAGTAAAAATACAAAAGTAAGTATTACTTAATAACATTTTACTTTTTATCATAAATCTTTTGATCCCTATAAGTAAATATTTCTCATTACTAGTATTTTATAAATGTACATCATACGTCATATTGATACTATGAACATCTTACTTGACATTGAGTTCCTGAGAAGGAAGAATGCCTACATAGTTTCATGACTTACATTTTGTATTTTTTAAATATGTAATGTAACAGAAAATTAACCTAGTAAACCTAACCTGAACATTACGTACCAGAGGAACAAAACTTTTTAAAATTTGAACCCATGAAATAGTTTTCTCAAAAGTAGGTTATTATTAGGATACACGCGACTACACCTATTGAATATTATTGAGCTAAGATGAAAAACCTCTCATATTAATTTCCTCTTTAATGTGATCGTGGATAAGTGCATTTTATGTATTTTAGGTAAATATAAAGTTACTCTACACATGCACTCCGAATAAAGGGAAAAAACATTTCTTACGTGTTTTTGCCTCCTGAACATCCGGAAGAAAAATGCGGCAGTCTCCGTTCCGTTCCCGAGTTAGGGAAATAAAAAAAAATATTTACCTCATTTTCAAGCACCGTTTTCTCGCACAAAAATCACTCAAAATGCCTCCTTCTTCTTAACAGCATAAACAATACACCCTAAATCACTTATTTTCGGCACAACTTTGCACAAAATATCGTCTTTTTTATCGAAAAAATCCTCCTTTTCACACAGTTCCAAATAAATAAATTTCACACTTTGACAGATGAAATTTAGTAACTTTGCCTTATTTTTCATGTTGGTAATAAATGAATCACCGCCCACAACAATTGCACACATAAATGAAGGGGAAACTATTGCTCACATTTGAATTCGAAAAGTTGGCGGGAATTCATTTATCACCAACATGAAAAATAAAACAAATACTAAATCCATCTGTCAAAGTATGACATTCTTCATTTGGAACTGTGTTAAGCAGATTTTTCGATAAACTACAATATTTTGTGCAAAGTTCCGAAAATAAGATTTAGGATATTGTAATCTAGTAAAAAAGGGCATTTTGAGTGATTTTGTGCGAACATATGAAATGAGTAATTTTTCAAAGTTCTCTAACGTGAGACCGCCGTATTCTCCTTCCGGATTCGTGTTCAAGAGGCAAAACACGTAAAATTTTTCACAATATTCAGAGTACATGTGTAAGTAACTTTATATTACCTATTATTACATATATTATATATGTTTATTTTATTTTTGATCGGCTAGAAACAGCTTCGACGACGATGCTATTGGATATGTAAAAGTTAAAAGAGATATTTGTACAGTGAAATTGTTAAGCCACGTAAATACAGAGAAATTTTTCTACGATACAAAACAACGTAATATTCTTGATAAACAGTAAAGGTCAATATGGACCACCTGCTAGACTGAAACAGCTGATAAGCATACGTTCGTAAAACCATACGTTGTTATCGGGAGACAAATAAAATGCTTTTAAAAATAATTACCAAGAAATATCCCTTGTAGACCGGACGCATAAATCATTCAACTAGAAGCGTAAACAACGATTATTGATTGCTACTGGGTACATTCCCAGCGAGATAAGAAAATCAGTTTTATTTACTACCGAAAACATATCCATATTTCAAACACCCGTCCAAATTCGATAAACATGGGGTCATTAATTCCGCGATAGCGCGACAGCTACCGTAAATATATTATCCAATTATAACATAAGATAAGCCAGAACGGGTTAGAAAAACAAGACCCTTTATCAGTTTCACGACTTCACAACAACCTAAGCTCCGCCTACTAGCTCCCGTGCGGACGACACTATAAAAACGTGAGCTTCATGTCAATATTCAATTCATTTCAATTCGGTTCGTTGTTATACAGTGAAACCAAGAGCATGTAACCTCAAAGTAAGGTTAGAATGCAAGTTAGTCCAAAGCAGTACCTCATTCAGTAATCACTTATATAATACGAAAATATTTCGGAGAACATGTCATTCTCAAAAGTGCGGTATAAAATGTAGTAGAATTCAGCCAACATAGAAACTCAGCCGATTCAAATCAAGTATTGCAGCTCCTAGTAAAAACACGAGTGAACAGTATAGTTTCCACAAATTGTAAAAGCTTCCAAAACAGAGATAATAACGGGATTTCCGCAATTTCAATGGTTTACGATCACTTAGAAAGACCTTATCTGTATACGAATATACCGGACGAATTAATTAAAATAACCGATTGACGCGAGAGAAAACGAACTGGTAATAATAACTTCTGAGCTAATTGCCGTTTTAAAACTACATCCAGTGAATAAGTGTTAAACAGGGTGAGTCTCATGTTTGTTTTTCTGTATTTATGTATGTGGCAACAACCCAACCCATTAAAATGTGTATGTGTCTATAAAGTATGTCCATAGTTTTCAAGATCACCAAGTTTTCAAAAAGAGAATTATTGTTAGTCGTTTGCAGCACTTGATTGCAAGATTTCTTTGTATGAATATTGTTTCCTATCATTCGTCCATAGACGATTGAGAGAATTGTGTCAGTTTTTATTAAATATATATATACATTCTTAACTTTTATGAGTGCATTATTATTTTATCAAATCATTGTTTGGTTCGAATCTTTCTGAACGGTAGTACTTCCTGAATAAACAGCCCATGTTCCGGTATTTAAGAGAAATGAAATCAGATCTGAGCCGCTCCAGACCTAGTTTCAGTATCGACCTTCTTCAGACAGTCGATTGCTCTTAATACCGTTTTTCCAACCTAACGAATAACGTCTGGTATTACAGGTGTGGTGGGTTAAATCCCAACACCCCGTAGTCAGGGCAAAACAATTGATGTCAGGTGTGCGAGTAATAATTGAGGAAGTACATTAACGCATATATGATATTTTCCAAAGAAAAAAAAAAAAAGTGTCAAACAAAAATTTAATTTGAAATTTTTTAATAAATATTTTAATTTTTTATTTTTACAAATAAGTGTCAGTGGAAAAAAGACTAATTTGAACAGAAGTAAATGAGTAGAAAAATTGTGAAAATAGTTTAGTATAATATCGTTGTTATTTTGCAAACACGATATTGGGAAAATAAATAGATATAGCGTTTATACCGATCAAAACTCAGGAAGTATTCGAAAAGGCAATTGAAGTTTTATTTTCAATCAATGGAGATTTTTATCAAAATAATTAAATCATGGAAACTCAGACAACAGTGCCGAGGGTTAGATATGAACCGCAAATTAGTATCACTTTGGATAATATTCCTTTTTATAATGGTACCACAGAAATCAAAGATTTTATTCGTGAAATTGAAGATTTGGCAGCTGTAGCAAAATGGACAGACAGTCAAATAAGTTCTATAGTTAGATTGAAACTGAAAGGCATCGCTAGATTATTTATTGAAGCAGAATATAGTTTACAAAATACCGACAACTGGCAATTAATTAAAAGGAATTATTGAAGCAGTTTAGCAAATTGAAATTACCTGGAGAAGCACAAAAAGAATTTTTGAATTGTTATCAGAAAACGAATGAATCAGTTAGGAATTTTTTCATGAGATTAAAAATATGTGCATCAAAGATAAGGCACCTCACAGGAAATAATAGAATTGACAATGTATTAGAGCAAAAATACGAGCAGGATATTTTGGTTCAATTTGCCATTGGATTGCTAGATCCTGTTAGAAAAAAAGTTTTATCTGAAAGTCCCGTCAGTTTAGAAGAAGCCATCACATTAGCAGAAAAAAGAAGAATTAATTGAGCAAATTACGAATAACCGAATAGAAATTTCAGAACTTTCAATGCGAATATAATATTGTGCACACATTGTAACAGAAAAGGTCACACAGCAGGAGATTGTTATATGAAAATTGCGTATGCCTAACATGTCAAGAATTCGGACATATGTCATATAGATGTCCAAATAGAAATAGTTTTCAAAATAAGAGATTAAATGATTCAGGAAAATGGTTTCCAACTACGCTAAGGAAAAAAAGATTTAAAAATATGGGAAAATGAATAAATATAGAACAGAATTTTCTAACAATTCGAAAGAAAATAGATTTCAATCTCATAGAAGCAGGAATGAACGAGGAAATTTTAGGAGAATAATTATAGAAAGCAAACAGGAAATAGTTATGGAAAAAAGGCAAAATATAAAGGAATTTAAATGGAATGGCAGCTTTCAACAAGCCTCAGATGAAGGTTGCCGGAAAAACTATTTAAATAGTGAGAGGCAAGAGGAAAATATACTAATCGACGATGAACAGAAAAATGTTATTAATTTAGAAATAGCAGGAATTTTGAGACATATATCCGTAGATATGAGATCTCCAGTATCAGTGGTTCATATTAATATTGTTAGAGGTATGAAATTAAATTATGATTTGCCGTATCACCTCAGAAAAAGACAAGGAAATTTCACTCAGTATATTGGCTCGGTTATATTGCCAATCAAAGTAAAGGAAGGAAAAGTTATTGAACATGAATTCTTAATAGTTGAAAATGATCATCGTAGTACTGAAATAACACTGGGATTAGATTTTTTACGAAAATATGACGTGCAAATTGATTGGAGAGAAAATCAAATGTATTTATCAGGGGAAATTATCGAGTTGAAGAAGAAAATCCAACACATATGCCAAACGAATCGGGATGACGAACAGAGGAAGTTGCAAAAGAGATTTGAAGAAGTAGAAAAACGATTGAGAGATGTCACGATCATGATGAACGATTGGATGAATTCTGTAGAAAAACTAGAATTGAAGAGGGAGGGCCCGCCCAAAGCAATCCGCGAAGTATTTATCAACAGAGTTTCATGCCATGAAACGAGACGTACAACTTCGAATCAAATAGAGATATCAGGGACCGGTGATTTAATTGTGACACCAGGTTTAGAAAAAACAGTTTCAAAGATGTCAGCGACTGGTGATTTAAAGGAGACGCTAGTCTGCAAAGAAATAGTTGAAATTGAAGAATATGGAAAATCGTCTGGAAAAAGAGAAAAGCGAAACATGCGTTTAAACGAGCAACAAGAGAGAAGAGATGAATGTAGAAACGTGCCACCTATGGAAAATGGAAATACCGACGCACCCTGTACATTAGGACCGATAGTCACAAGTGACAGTCGACAAGTGGAAATGCATACGTATAGGTACGAGCATTTCCTGCCTAAAGAAACGGAGAGATGTAACGGAACATTGCCCATACAGCACTACAGCGAGGATGAAGAAAATTATAGTCAGAAAATGGAAAAAGTTGGTATGAAAGTTTTTGAAAGTGAAAATATTCCCGCAAGTAGCCAGACTTATTCAGGGAGAACGGAAATTGCAACAGTTAATGCATCAAGGAATCGAAGGAAGGTGATCGATGTAGACAATAGGAAATCATTGGAAGATAGTTTGAGAGATAGATACGAATCACCCAAGGGAGATGCTCTATTATCAGGAAGTTGGAATCTGCCAAGAACATATGAATGACGGTCGCCAAAGATAAGATTTTTAAAATTTAAATTCAAGCAAAAATAGTGAACTCCGAAGATACGAAATTACGAAGTATTGCAGAAAATGGATTTTTAACCCCGAGAAAACGAAGCATAGGAGAAGATTTTGATATGGATACGATAGTAAAAAAAAAAAACCCAGAAGTGAAAAAGATTAGAACTTTAGCCAGAAAGAAAGGAAAATCTAATTTAAAAAAGACATCGCACGTTAATTTTGAAATCCAACCAGTGGAATCAAAAATTAATCGATTCAACAAGTATATGAATGAAAGCAGCAGACAAGCGACACAAGAAAATGAGGTAAAATTAGATCAAGTTTGAGTTCAAACTCAAGAAAATATGCCAGATGAATTACCAATAGTTAATGCCGAAAATATAGGAAAATGTCAGCCAAAGGAAATGTCCAAAGAAAATGAAGAAAACATTTCTGAAAATAAATTCCCCCTTGCACAACCCATGACACGCGGCACTGTTCAAATGACACCCATGAAAAATTTGGTTCAATCAGTTAGATATCAGTAAACAAGGAAAATTTTAGTATGCACCAGAATGTAGGAACGTATATATAGTATGGTAATTATTATAGTTTTAGCAGACTGCAAAAGACGCAGAAAAATTGAAAAAAATCCCTGAAGGTTAATTTGCCAAAACATATTTATAGCTACAATGAACTTGTAAAAATTGGAATGAATAAAAATACGAAATCTACCGATACCTTAATGAAAAACGGAATTAAATTAATTGTATCATAGTACGGGAACAAACTGAAAAAAATATATAAGAGAATCAACTGACAACGTGAAACGCGACCAGGGACAATTTTAGCAAGTGTTTGGATGTAAAATAATGACAGTAAATCCCACGGAAATTCAAGCAAAGCTATTTTGAGACGGATATAGTTCATTACAGGTCATAGAAAAAACGAAGAATGGTCGATAGAACTGAAATGAAACACTGTACGGATTACAGGCTATAAAAAACCAAAAACGCGATATGTTATGAAAATAATTAAACAGTTAAAGAATTCGAATCGCCGAGTTACATAATACAGATAAATAATATAATCACGATTTCCGGAAAATGTGTTTACGGATTGGTAGAATATTCACACTAGAACATCGCGACGTTTATAATTGTACAGTACCTAAATAAATAATGATAAAATTTACTAACCGCGCATATAGGGAAGGTTTTGACAGGAATATCGTGGACTATTATTGTTGAAACCCAAGAAAATATCTCTGAACAAACAGCAGTGGACAATCCAGCATGGCGAAGCGAAATGATGAGACCAGCAGATTCCTAGAGCAGTGCGAATTCACAGTGTGGTTTGAGTTCAAGCACTCCGCACAGAATTCAGTGGACACAATTCACCACACAAATCACCTGTGTTAATGGTACCGCACAAATATGATTCCCAGGAACGAAGATTTTTAAACGAAGGAATTACCACCATTTGACCACCGACACCGAATACCATTTACAACATTATGCTAAGGAATGACCTTGTCACTGAACCAGAAAACACAGGCTGTGCTATCTGTCTAGTTCCGATACCGACTAATTATCACGGATCACTGACCCGAGAATCGTGTGGAAGGCCCTACAATCCCCAAAAGCCATATGGTTAGAGAAGATAAACAAAGGAACAAATAGTCCCGTACCGCTGATACGTACCCTTAGCCAACCAGCGGCGTAGCAGGAAAAATTCCCAGAGGATCCAACGGCTAGAGTTAAATTGATGCCCACCGGAATAGAAGTGAGAAAATCATCTCGTTGAAGAAAGCGAGGACATACTCTTACAGTATGGAACTTACCCCATGGAAGAAAGAGACTTTATTGTGTGTTTGCATGATTATTTGCATGTTATTTTTAAGAAAATTAGAATTAAGTACTGAGAAGTGAGGTTAATAACTTTGGTAATAGAGTATAATTATCCTCTAGAAGATGTAAACCGTAGTCCATTGTAATTGTCAAAGTAAGACTTATAAAATTTGTCGCTAGAATAGGATTACACTACAGCAAGTTAAAACATTTTGCTTATTGTTGGTGAAAGTGATGTTATTTTGAAAAAAAAAAAATTTGAGATTGAAACAGCTGATAAGTGTTAAGCCACGTAAATACAGAGAAATTTTTCTACGATACAAAACAACGTAATATTCTTGATAAACAGTAAAGGTCAATATGGACCACCTGCTAGACTGAAACAGCTGATAAGCATACGTTCGTAAAACCATACGTTGTTATCGGGAGACAAATAAAATGCTTTTAAAAATAATTACCAAGAAATATCCCTTGTAGACCGGACGCATAAATCATTCAACTAGAAGCGTAAACAACGATTATTGATTGCTACTGGGTACATTCCCAGCGAGATAAGAAAATCAGTTTTATTTACTACCGAAAGAAAACATATCCATATTTCAAACACCCGTCCAAATTCGATAAACATGGGGTCATTAATTCCGCGATAGCGCGACAGCTACCGTAAATATATTATCCAATTATAACATAAGATAAGCCAGAACGGGTTAGAAAAACAAGACCCTTTATCAGTTTCACGACTTCACAACAACCTAAGCTCCGCCTACTAGCTCCCGTGCGGACGACACTATAAAAACGTGAGCTTCATGTCAATATTCAATTCATTTCAATTCGGTTCGTTGTTATACAGTGAAACCAAGAGCATGTAACCTCAAAGTAAGGTTAGAATGCAAGTTAGTCCAAAGCAGTACCTCATTCAGTAATCACTTATATAATACGAAAATATTTCGGAGAACATGTCATTCTCAAAAGTGCGGTATAAAATGTAGTAGAATTCAGCCAACATAGAAACTCAGCCGATTCAAATCAAGTATTGCAGCTCCTAGTAAAAACACGAGTGAACAGTATAGTTTCCACAAATTGTAAAAGCTTCCAAAACAGAGATAATAACGGGATTTCCGCAATTTCAATGGTTTACGATCACTTAGAAAGACCTTATCTGTATACGAATATACCGGACGAATTAATTAAAATAACCGATTGACGCGAGAAAACGAACTGGTAATAATAACTTCTGAGCTAATTGCCGTTTTAAAACTACATCCAGTGAATAAGTGTTAAACAGGGTGAGTCTCATGTTTGTTTTCTGTATTTATGTATGTGGCAACAACCCAACCCATTAAAATGTGTATGTGTCTATAAAGTATGTCCATAGTTTTCAAGATCACCAAGTTTTCAAAAAGAGAATTATTGTTAGTCGTTTGCAGCACTTGATTGCAAGATTTCTTCTAGTAAAATTATTTCTATTGTGACGATCATTGCAGAATTATCTGCCAATACGCTAAATTAGTTTTCTTTGTATGAATATTGTTTCCTATCATTCGTCCATAGACGATTGAGAGAATTGTGTCAGTTTTTATTAAATATATATATACATTCTTAACTTTTATGAGTGCATTATTATTTTATCAAATCATTGTTTGGTTCGAATCTTTCTGAACGGTAGTACTTCCTGAATAAACAGCCCATGTTCCGGTATTTAAGAGAAATGAAATCAGATCTGAGCCGCTCCAGACCTAGTTTCAGTATCGACCTTCTTCAGACAGTCGATTGCTCTTAATACCGTTTTTCCAACCTAACGAATAACGTCTGGTATTACAGGTGTGGTGGGTTAAATCCCAACACCCCGTAGTCAGGGCAAAACAAAATGCCGAATCACCCCAGAACATCATGACTTGCATCCATTTCTTTCGACTTTTAGGTTCGAAAGCAAAAATAAAAAACAACTTTTCGGGTGCATTAGTAGTTTTATTTAAACACTTTGGCACCATACACGATTTTCTAGTTTCTGGATTCGACATTTCTATCAATTTTCGAAGCAAACTTCATACACACAGCTCGGAAGCAGAGCACGCACTGACCGACCGTTGTACAGTGACGTCACAGCGGCGTCGTCGCACGCGTAGCTAAACAATTAAATATCTCGGAAACTATAAGACGTATCAAAAAAATATTTTTACCATATTTTTTAATTTATAATAGAGTTTATTGTAAGGTAAAAATCAAAAAATGGTGATATTCTTCATTACACGCATCATTGCACCGACAGTCATATAAATTGGTAAGTCGCACCTTAACTTGTCCGTATTCACCTGAAGACGATTGCAGATACAAGCATTCGAAACGTCGTGAAAACCTTTTAAATCCATTGGAACGATGGACGTCCGAAACGATAGTAATCAAATTTAAATATGAGTTACATCAACATCTGTATGCTGACGATGTTTTGTGATTGACTGCTTCAAAATCATAGACTCAACCCAAATTTTATCAACTTTATTCTGATTTCCAACGCATCACGATTTACAAATAATGGTATGTTGAATAAGCAAAATACTCGGTAGTGGGCCCAACAAATTCAACATGTAATGAGAGAGGGGAATTTTCAAGAAAGGTTTGGTGTCAATGTCTGGGCTGGTAACGCTGGAAACAGAATAATTGGGCCAATATTGTTCCAAGGTCAGATAACAGGGGTTAGGTACTTAGGTTTTCTTCAAAATGAAATCGAGGTTAATCTTAATAATCTACTTTTAGCAGTTTCACGGCGAATTTACTTCCAACAAGACGGAGCACCCCTCATAATACCAGAGAAGTTACTTAATAGGGCATTTTATTAATCAAGTTATGCAACCAATGGTGCAGTACGGTGGTCTGCCCGCTCACTGGATCTCTCTGTGCTCGATTTCTTTATTTGGAGATATGTTATAGAAACGGTTTACTCATAGACAAATTAAAAATAAAGAGACTGTTTGAAACATTGGCGATCTTGACCACCAAGTTTTTGGTACGGCCAGTCGCGCATGGAGGCGCTGCCCGCAATCGACAGACGACTGACGACATGATAATTTTCCAATTTCGACATTTGTCAGAAAATGACAAACCACGTAATAATTTCAGAATAATTCTACTGTTAATTGTCATCGAAAAATTAATTATAGAAATTATACCACGGACTTGAATTATGAACCCAACGTCGAAAATGGAATGTTTTGTTATTCGAGTTGACGCTGAAATTCCTCGAAATATTCTTTCACAAGGTAAAATATAAGCTGCTTTTCACAAACTGATACTTATTTCCATCCATCAGTTGCAGAAATTTTTTCACAAACTGGTACTTATTTCCATCCATCAGTTTTCATTTCCTATCACCATTTGAGGAAGTACGAAGTACATGGTCTCCTTTGTGCTAATAAATTAACAAAATTATTGAAGGTTTGTTGTAAATGTAATTTGTTTTTATTTTGGTTGATTTGATGATAAGCGACTGAAGAATATTTTTAATTCTGTTGTTTTTCGGAGTTTTATTATTGTTTCGTCTATAGTTGTACCTTATCCTAGATACAATAAAATGTGTTTTTATAGTGTTCAACTTATTATTCTTGTTTTACAAGATGTTTAATTTTGTTCTTGATATCATGAAATAAAGATTTACTTTGAAACTTTATTTTAACCACGAACGAACTAACAGACTCTACGAATCGATTACTGTATATATTTTATTAGTGATCGATCTGCCATTCCTGTATTTCATATGATACAACCATTCATATGGAACACAAGAATGGCAAATCGATCACTTATAAAATATATACCATATCAATCATATAAAAGTAACACATTTGAAAAACCCGCCTTATTTCAATCGGTTTTACCAACTGTACTTAGTTCGGCCAGTTGCGAGATATGTCGCCACTGCCTAAACGTGGTGCCAACTTTTACTGCAGGTTTGACAACTCTCTTTATTTTTAGTTTCTCTATGGGTTTACTATGCGACAGCCTCAGCCACTCTTGAAATCTTAGAAAAAAAATTCTACGGGCATTTAGAAGTTTAACGCCTCAAATGTTTCGAAACGTGTTGAGAGAAACAATTGAACGAGCTGAAATGTGTCTTGAACAAGGAGGAATGCACTTCGAAAATTTACTACAGTGAAAGCAAATGAATTATTATCCATGGTCGCCATTTGAAAAATAATAGTTAGACAAGAAAATGTAATTTTGACAATTTGTCTTATTCCTATCTATCATAATCGTCAATGAAACTTTGCGATTGACATTTTCATGAGGTCCTCATATTAGTTTATGTCCGATCATGGCCACCTACATGCCATATTAAAAGTGACTCTAAAAAATGAAGTAGGCGTAAAAACTTTTTATAATGTCACATTCTGATCCAGAATTGTCTCAGAAATCCAAAAATGTTGCAATATACAGGCTGTTCCAAAAAAAATTCAAAACCAGAGCCATTTCCGGTGAAACCGGAAGTGACCGAGAAGTGAAAAATATGCGAAAACTCTCCTCTTCACATACCATTCACCTATTACTCTAGTCAACATGTGCCTTTTAGCTAAAAATTTTTTATTCGCCTCGGAAAATTATGATCGAGGTGTCATTCGATTCGTCATCGCATCTGGAAACTTTTTGAGAAATTTGGAGTGGCGCTTGCAAAAATTACAAAAGTTATAAACAATTTAGTAAAAAAAAAAGGATTTGGTTTTTGCGAAGATCTCAAAAAAAATTCAAAATTATTGGAAATTTGGAAAGAGATCCAAAAAGAAGAAGAAATTTCCTAAAAAAAAGTCCCATCTCTCGGAACTCTAGGACCAATATTTATAATTTTTCTAGAGGGTTGAAAATACGGCCGAAAACGGGAACTCTCGCTTGCGTAAGCTCCGCCCACTTCGGACCTTTAATAAAAAAATATTATTTAAACTAATTAAATATGAAAATTGAGAGCTTAAAAAAATTCAGGCACCTACAGAATAGATCAATGAACAATAATCCGCCGATCAAAAATCTTCATCGCGATTTTTCAATTAGTTATCCCTCAATTAATTAACAATTTTTTGTGGCACGAACATCAACATTGAAAGTGCGACAATTGTTGAACTATAAATCTGGGATGTTTTTCCTTTCATGGAGCTATTTAACAAAGGCTATAGAATAGATTCCCGTTGGAAAAATAAAAAAATTATTAATTTTCACTTTGTTATTAACAATTTACTAAAGTTAAAAATTATCAACCTCGATTAAACATTGAAAAAAATAGTTTTTTCATAATATTGCTATTCATACGTTTTCTTACAATCATAAGCTACTTGAAAATTATTTTTAATGATTTTGATCTCATATTGTTAAAAAAATTGTTATAAACAAATGCGTTGTTTATAAGATAATCAAATTTTGTTTTTGTTTACATAATCTTTGTTGAAAATTATGATTTGGAAACAAAAATCGTTCCTTAAAAATAATTTTGTATTGCTTAAAAACGCATTTGTTCATGAACTATTCTTTTTTACCACTTGTTATGAAAATTAAGGAACCACTTTTTTTTAAATCATCTTGCTCTTCGATGTCTGAGATTTTTTTTTTATTTTAATTCAAATTTTAGAGGAAAGTGACCAAATATGAAAAATTAACCTTAACTTATAGGAGACTCTTTGAAAACTTTGGTATAATAAAGAAATGAACACAAATTATTTACAAAAATCGCAAATCCAGGTATCAAACTCTGGCCCAGCGCAATCATTATGTGCCCAGAGCCCACACATGACGCACTTGATCCATGTTTCCCCATGAGTGTCATTCGAAAACAGAATACCACAGAAAATACACTCTGGAGCTGTACATCCTATCAAGGCATCGGGTTCGCTGTCTGTATCAAACAGCATCACCTCCTCATCATCTGAATCAGACATAGGCTTAGTCTTTTCTTTTGGTTTTTTTCTTTTTGATTTCTTCTCATTCTGTTTTTTATTCTTGTTTTTTGCTAATTTATTTTCTTTTTCTTCTTTTTTCCTGTTTTTGTGTATAAGGTCATTCTTATACGGTGACGACGTGATGACTGCTGCAACAGATGCTTTTCTTCATCTATTAGAAGGTTTCCTTTTCTTGTTTGGTACGGGACTGATGTCATACGGAGACACTAATCCTAAATCTGATAAAACCCGAAAAAAAAATATAATTAACAAAGTCATTAAGTCAGCTGATAAGTCACAGTGTCCAATTATGGAATAGTCTATAATTGGACACTGTGATCCGTCCATATTTGGATTTTCCAACTATTTCAAACTGATATTCACATATTTATATTTCAGAAAGTAATACTATCTAATACCGCTAAAACATACTAAAGAACATCTAAAGGGTCTCTAAAAGTTATAAAAACAATACTGTGTGCACTTTCTGTACGAAATATAATTATTTTTTACGTACCTTAGAAAGTTATGCGGCAGCGATAAAACAAAACACTGTCACTACGACGAAAGGGCTGGCTCGACTGACATGCTACAACTTGTATGCGTAAATGGGAGTAGAAAGAGACAGAAAATCACTGTTTATTGCGTGTGTGAGTTTGCATTTGAGAAAAATGGGGGTATTCCATATTATGGATACTATTCCATATTTGGTCACTTTCCTCTAATTGTTTATGCAATAAACAATTTGTTATAAACAATTGAATTTTTTATTTATATTTTTTGTTTTTGCTCTTGAAAATACAACAAAAGCAGCCCAGTATCAGTTTTTGGAAAAAAATTATTTTTCGATTTTTTATTTCATTTTAAGTATTCTCGTATATTCAAACTTACCTTTCGCGCCTGCTTTTCTTTATTTATTATTAATATTATTTATAAACTATTGCAGATACAACAAATTCATCTCGACTGTTTTTTTCTAAATTAGCTATTCAACAAATTTATAACCAAACTGAAGCTTTAACCAAACTAAAGTTCTAACTTAATTATTTGAATATACGAGAATACTTAAAATTAAATAAAAAATCAAAAAAAATTTTTCACCAAAAACTGATACTGAGCTGTTTTTGTTGTATTTTTTAGAGCAAAAACAAAAAATATAAATAAAAAATTCAATTGTTTATAACAAATTGTTTATTGCATAAACAATTAAAATTTGAATAAAAAACAAAAAAACATTCAGACATCAAAGAGCAAGATGAATAATGTTTCAATTTTTTTCAATGTTTAATCGAGGTTGATAATTTTTAACTTAAGTAAATTGCTAATAACAAAGTGAAAATTAACAATTTTTTTATTCTTCCAACGGAAATCTATTCTATAGCCTCTGTAAAATAGCTCCATGAAAGGAAAAACATCCCAGATTTATAGTTTAACAATTATCGCACTTTCAATGTTGATGTTCGTGCTACAAAAAATTGTTAATTAATTAAGGGATAACTAATTGAAAAATCGCGATAAAAATTTTTGATCGGCGGATTATTGTTCATTGATCTATTCTGTAGGTGCCTGAATTTTTTAAGTTCTTAATTTTCATATCTAATAAGTTTAAATAATATTTTTTTATTAATGGTTTGAAGTGGGCTGAGCTTACGCAAGCGAGAGTTCCCGTTTTCGGCCGTATTTTCAACCCTCCAGAAAAATTATAAATATTGGTCCTAGAGTTCTGAGAGGACCTCTTTTCAAATTTCAAAAATTTTGAATTTTTTTTGAGATATTCGCAAAAAACCAAACCCCCCTTTTTTTTACTGAATTGTTTTTAATTTTTGTAATTTTTGCAAGCGCCACTCCAAATTTATCAAAAAATTTCTAGATGCGATGACGAATCGAATGACACCTCGATCATAATTTTCCGAGGCGAATAAAAAAATTTGAGCTAAAAGGCACATGTTGACTAGAGTATATACCAAATCTCATTTTGATACACCTAATATTCTAGAAGTTATGACTTGTGTAATAGATTCGTTGACACCCGGTATAAAATGTGTCATTTAATGATGACATTTTTGTCATTTTGACAGCGATAAAAAAGGTGCATCCTTTTTTATCACCGATGAGAACGCCTATTCCTCATAAGTAGATTTCATCTAGTGATCGTCACTTTAATGTTTGTTTTGTCAGTTATAATTATTAAGTTTTGTTGATATTTAAACATACAAACAAATGAATGAATAAGAAATGAACAAAAATATTGTTTTTCAGAATATTCATATTTAGCAGCAAAAAACATTTTTATCAACAAATGCGTTTTCAAGCAATACATTGTTTTTTAAATATTTTTTTCAATGACCAAATTCCCCAAAAAAAACCTATTTCTTCATAAATAATGCATTTGTTTATAACAATCATTTAAACAATGGCAGTGAAGAATCAAAAAAATGCTTTTAATGTATTTTTAACAATAATCAAATAAAAATTGGGAAATTTACAAAAAAATTATAACTCTATTTAAACTTTTCATTTTTAAATGCCTACAATTGTTAATAAAAAAGTGTTTTTTTTTATTTTTTCAAAGGGTATTTTTTAAAACCCTTCAAAGAATAGATCCAAGAAATGGAAAAAATCTCAGGTTTTTTAGTTTGAAAAGTATACGGGTATTTATGTCAATTTCCAACTTGTAAAAATAACTTAAAACAGAAGCACTACTAATAGGGAAACTGCAAAAATCTTTTTTTTTTGGCGGATTATTGTTTATTCATGTATCCAAATGGATGTTTTTTTTATTTCCTGCGTTTACAGGATCTTTTCTTCGATTTGAGATATCTGCAATAGTTTTTGAGATATTCGCGAAAAATGAAACCCCTCTTATTTGGAGTATTTTCTTGACCTTTACCCTCTTATTTTACTAAATTATTAATAACTTTTGCAATTTTTCGAGCGGGACTTAAATTTTTTCCTAAAAAGGGTCAAGATGCAATTATGAATCGATACCTTGATCATAATTTTCAAATTCGAAAAAAGCCACATTAGTCTACTCGACAAGTTGAAAATGGTCTAAAATAGAGATACTGCTCTTAAAATTATGTGTGATAGCTCATTGGATCCGGAATAACGCCTAGAAAAATGTGCCAGAAGCGTGTATTAGTACATAAAAAATTGCAAAAGTTATAAACAATTGAAGGTGAAAAAAAAATGGCATTTCGTTTTTTGCCAATATTTCATAAACTAATAATATTTAAGAGATTAAAAAAAAATCTGAAAGAGGAGGAAATTTCCAATAAAAACTACAGGCTCCCGGAACTCTATCTCTATTATTTATAATTTTAATTTGTCGCTGAAAATGGGTCTCCGAGCGACATTTTTAGGTTGCGCGCGCGGCGTCAAAAGCGAGTACGATACATTAATTAATTTATTTAAGGTATTAAATATATTTTCAAATTATGGTGTATTCGGAACACTATAAATAATCAATTCCCGTTGGAAATTTTACTTAAAGTTAATTTTTCAACAAGTTAAACGATTGTTAACCAACAAAATTTTCTCGAACTTCTGTCTTAATTGTAAATTAAACTTTTTTTTTAAATAATTGTCGTAAAAATTTTCCGCTTCGTAGAGCCTTTCTCATATACATACTCAACAAGGTCACGCCATAAAAGTTAAAAAAATATTCATACCTTGTTTATAATAATTTTTGTACTTGAACAAAAACAAAAAAATCCAAGTAATGTTGTTAAAAAAAACTTTTTTTTTTTAATCATCATATTATGGTTTTTTTATACCAAAGATATAAATTGATTTGCAAAAAAAAAAATGTTTCCATTTGTTGATAAATTTTTTATAAACAAATTGATTATTTCAATATTTTTGAAAATTTTTTTTTCACAACTTTATTAAATTACAAATATGATTTTTGAAAAAAAAAATCTTAATAACAATTTTTACCTATTTATAATCTTTTTTTTAATATTTCTATTGTTTAAATAATTAGTTAAGAAATTTTTTTCTTATCAACAATTCCATTGTTTATTAACTTACCAATTTGTTACAAACACATTTTTAGCTTTGTTAGTTTTTTTTCTGAAACTTCTAAAATTTACAAAAACAACCATATATAACAAATATAAAAAAACATTTTTCCCAATTTTTCTCAATTTCAATTCCCAAAGTACAAAAAAAAAAACTTTGTTGTATATGGTTGTTTTCGTAAATTTAAAAAGTTTCAGAAAAAAAATCTATCAAAGTTAAAAATTCATTTATAACAAATTGGTAAATTAATAAACAATGGAATTGTTGATAAAAACAATTGTTTTTTTGTTACTTCCTAGAGGACTGTAAATTATGATTTTTAGGAGAAAAAAAATTCTCAACTAATTATTTAAACAATAGAAATATTTAAAAAACGATTATAAACAATAAAAAATCGTTATAAGGAAAAAACAAAATTTTTTAAATCATAAAATTTGTAATATAATGAAGTTGTAAAAATTTTTTTTCCAAAAATATCGAAATAATCAATTTGTTTATAAAAAAATTATCAACAAATGGCGGGAATTTTTTTTTTTTGCAAATCAATTCATATCTTGTATTAAAAAAAAACGATAATATGATGATTAAGGAAAAACATTTTTTTTAACAACATTACTTGGATTTTTTTGTTTTTGTTCAAGTACAAAAATTATTATAAACAAAGTATGAATATTTTTTCAACTTTTATGATCTGATCTTGTTGAGCAGCGAAACATTTTTACGGCAATTATTTAAACTTTTTTTTTTCGTTTACAATTAAGACAGAAGTTCGAGAAAATTTTGTTAGTTAACAAGCGTTTAACTTGTTGAAAAATTAACTTTAAGTAAAATTTCCAACGGGAATAAATTATTCATAGTGTTCCGAATACACCATGATTTTTTTAAGTTTAAAAGAACATAGTTAATACTATAAATAAATTAATTAATGTGTCGTACTCGCTTTTGACGCCGCGCGCGCAGCCTAAAAATGTCGCTCGGAGACCCATTTCAGCGTTAAATTAAAATTATAAATAATGGATATAGAGTTCCGGAAGTCAAGGGTTTTTCATTGGAAATTTCCTCCTCTTTTAGAATCTATTTTTGAAATTTTTCAAATATTAATAGTTTATGAAATATTGGCAAAAAACGAAATGCTATTTTTTTTCATCTTCAATTGTTTATAACTTTTGCAATTTTTCATGTGCTAATACACGTTTTTGGCACATTTTTTTAGGCGTTATTCCGGATCCAATGAGCTGTCACACATAATTTTAAGAGCAGTATCTCTATTTTAGACCATTTTCAACTTATCGAGTATGATTCACATTGTACAATAACGGAGAATTGCTTCCTATAATGACATGAGGTTAAGTTCATTTAACTTTGATAACTACGTCAGATAAAACGTCAAATGTCTCATTTTCAACTTCGAACAAACAAACTATAATATATTGGAAGTAATACTGAAGAAATACGATTTTTCAACCCTGGAGAAATATAGCTGAATTCTGATCAAATATTTGAACCCAAATGCTCCAAGGTCCAAGGAATATGTTAAATCACAGATGTCCCAACACAACTTCCATACAGGTCAGTTGCTTCATCGGTCCACCAAACGGAATTCATAGCTGCATTTTATGATCGGCATAACCCAATTAACAAATTGGTACACATTATAGAACGGTAATGCTAATGAAATGATTACAAAGATAAAAAATAACTAACCTTACGATTGCCAACAAAACCACACACTTCCTCACCACCATATCCATCTCAGATTGAAAATATCACTCGTGATGTCTTAATTTATATGAAATTGAACTTTTCAAGATAATAAGTATTTTTTTTTCATGCCATGACTCTTGAGATAGACATTTTTAATTTCTATAGCGACTGATTGAAAATGTACGCACCAATTCCGTGTATGAGCAGTTTGTTTTCCTGCGCTACGGCGAATATTGGTCTTGATTTCTTACGAGTTTCAATAGTTGAGATTAGTAATGGACTTTATATATTTCCATTGTTGTTGAAGCACACGCGGATTGTGTTTTATCTTTATGTTTTTCGAAACACAAAATAATGAATAACGAGCGAAATGATTATTCCAACATATTTGCAATAAATGAACGCTAACGAACAGTATCTCAATTATTTGCAGTAAGGCAAACAATTTGCTCGTTCATTGTAGGTATTTATTCAGAACTTTTATCTAGAAAAGAACACTCAATTAACTCCCCGGAAGTGGTTGTAGACAGACCATGCGATTTTGATGTTTGGGATGTGTTAAGAGGTCTTTGGTGATGATTATACTAAAACTCTCCTGGTCTAGGGGCGTAGCAAAATAAGATGAACAAATAAAATCATATCTAACTTCAGAAAAAAAAGATTGAAACCATGAATTTCAAAGAGCTGATCAACATCAAATTTATTTCAATAAAATAATAACTTTTTAACAAAAAATTAAACCGATGAAAAACAGAACTGAGAAGTAAAAAATAAAATAAACCTTCTAAGTCTCAATAACTAAGCTCCTAAACTAATATAAGTAACTAATTTTGAGTCGGCGCCAAACAAACAAGCAAATGAGTTAGGTAAAGCGTAAAATGATGGCATCGAGATGCGCGGTGACATTTTCATAAGTTTTTTGAAGTAATTTAATGATCCTCGTTGATTGTTTGTTTGGCGCCGACTCAAAGTAAGGTTACATTTTGGGAGCAAAGTTATTAAGACTAAAAAGGTTTATTTTATTTTTTGCTTTTCAATTCCGTTTTCCTTCGGTTCAATTTTTTGTTAAAAAGTTTTTATTTATCATTTTGTTGTGGCTAAAATTTTATAATTACTACCTAAGGTAAACGCACCAGTTATTGACACTTTTAGGAAATAAATTGCATTAAAACAATTCCATGGGTCACAATTATGACCTCAGATTAAGTTTATATTTTTTTTTCCGGTAGTTTGTACTTTGACAATCACTATACCAAAATAGATTCATTGAATAAAACATATTTTTTATTTGTAAAAATTTAACAAAAATATATGTTTGATGCACCAGTTATTGACACCCAGATTCTTTCTATGTACCAGTTATTGACACACCAATGATTGACACGCAAAAAAATAACATTTATTCAAATCAGTAATTGGAAATGAACTTCTTACAAAGAAAAACAATTACAATAAAAATCGAAACACATTTTGGAAGAGCTAGGCTTCAAATATATATTCATAGAATGTGGAGCCACACATCCAACCACTTTCGGACCGTCCTATGCCCCAACTTTTATTAACACTAAGGGCTATATGACCCGGAATCCTTTCATATTTGAAAATAATCATAGGAGGACCTAATTCTCCAGCCGCATTAGCAGTTACCAAAACAGTAAGATTATCTTTTTCGTCATTTGTTCCTGCATTATACACACTTTTATTACCTTTTTTTGTCAGCACTTTGTCGCCCTTTGGCTGAAGAAAAAAAGCGCTCTCATCACAATTAAAAACTCGTGTGGAATCGTTTGTTATCGCAAATAGGTTTTTGGATATCAAATATTCCTTCATTTCTCGAAACCATTGTCGAAGTTACGGTTCAGAAACGTTTTCGCGAGCGGGCGTTAAATTTTGGGCGACCCTCTCACTCAGATTTGGATGTCGTTTTATGAAGGAATCGTACCATTTTCGACCAGGACGAGAGTTGGCAAATGGGTTTGGTCTTTTGGATTCCTGAACTATCAGACTCACACTGTCCAGTAGCTGCTCCTTATTGACTGGGTGGTGTACCTTAGCCAGTGAAAGGATCCACTTCTCTAAAAGGTCCTCTTCGTTGGTGGTAAGAACGGTACTCGGCCCCATTCTACACTCCGTAGGTAGCCTACCTGAAGATTTATACATCAGTGTTACTCTAGGAATAGAGTGAATTTTCGCAGCTGTAGCTACAGGTATTTCTCTTGCTACAGCTTCTAGAGCTGCATTCATCTGATCCTGACTATACTTCTTCCTTGGCCCAATCTGTAACAATTGATGTTCCAGTAATTGACACTCTATGTTCCAATAATTGACACCCCCTGTCAAAGACTAGAACCAGAAATTTGTTCGAGCCCATATTTCTAGGAGAGCTTATGTATGTCTTCTTGTGCTTTTTGGCATTCACCTTTCAATATTTACCAATGTACCAGTCATTGACATCCAATGTCAATGACTGGTACACATATGCATTCCTTGATCCAGTCATTGACATTCCAGAAAAAGTGGGGTCAGGTGATTTATTGTGATTGAATATTATACACAAAATCAACTTTACAGTCTACTGAATACTAACAAATAGTTGAAATTTGATCAACATGCACACCGAAAATGAAAAAAACAAAATTTGAATAGACCTACCTTAACAATGTACTTAAAATCATTTCGAAAATCAGACACGTTGAACTTTCATCACGTATAAACATACTATGGAAGCACCCAATTTTCCGCCCAATAGCTACAAGGTTGCCAGATGTTCCAATCTTACAGATTATCCATGGAAATTGCTTCACTTCACTTCAATGGCCTTATTTTTGAAAAAATATCAACAAATGTCAATTACTGGAGCACTGTCAATAACTGGTGCGTTTACCTTAACTAATTTTGAGTCGGCGCCAAACAAACAAGCAAATGAGTTAGGTAAAGCGTAAAATGATGGCATCGAGATGCGCGGTGACATTTTCATAAGTTTTTTGAAGTAATTTAATGATCCTCGTTGATTGTTTGTTTGGCGCCGACTCAAAGTTAGTAACTTACATTAGTTTGGGAGCAAAGTTATTAAGACTAAAAAGGTTTATTTTATTTTTTGCTTTTCAATTCCGTTTTCCTTCGGTTCAATTTTTTGTTAAAAAGTTTTTATTTTTCATTTTGTTGTGGCTAAAATTTTATAATTACTACCTATATAATTTTTTATAACTTTCAAAATACTTACTTACCCACCTTACTGCAACTATTAACAGTTAAATAATATGATTATCTATTGATTTGTTGAAAATATAAACAGGATGTTCATAAAATCAGATGTGGCATCATCTGCGACTGAAAGATAAACTTCAGTCACTATCTTCCATCGTCAAGATAACCTCTTGTGGGGTATTCATGTTGAAAAGGGAAACATTCTCTTTGCAAAGTGGGATTGCTTCTTGAAAATGTGTTTCCCATTTCTTCCGGTCTTCCTGATGATCGAGGAAGCGTGAAATAGATTTTCGTCGACAAAAATTTATTGAAGACCTAGTGAATGCGATGTCTCTCCTGTGTCAATGTTACGAATGATTTCTGATGAGTACTCTCTTTTGGAAAACATTCTTCTTTGCCTCATTCATCTTTATGAGTTCTTAATTAAGACTGGAATAGAAAAGCAAATAACTATCTGAATAAAAATGCAAATTTTCAATTTCAGATTTTTTCTTTTGAGTTAGGGCCTTTTCAGAATATCTATCAGATGTAGTTCAATGTCCAGCGTGGCTTTAGCCGGGGAAGTAGTTGTTTTCTGTTAGACATTCACAAAATATAACTTCATTTTGATCGTGGATTTTTCAATTCACCGAAAAATAGTTCTATCAATATTCAATTGAGAATGTTTCCCTTTTTAACATGATTATCTACTTTAATTATTTATTGTTATAAAATATAAATTATTTTTGGTAGTTCTGGTTAGTTTATTTCATCACTATGTATATAATTCCATCCTTTCATGGGATGTAATTATTGTGACGGACAAAAATAATGACAATAGCAATCTGTCAATGTCAACTTTATATGTGTGCCAATGTTCACAAGTGAAAAATCAATCATCCCCTATTTTTCTACGCATAGGGGTGGATTATCTCATTCCAAATTAAAATATGATCAACTATGAGGTATTCACTATCCATTAAAATAAGAATCATTCCAATCGGACAACCCAGTACAAAGTTATGCCTGATAGAATCTGTTAACGAACCGAATTTCAGAGGCTGAACGATCAATATCCTCCATTTTGCTACCCTTAGGAAAGGATTTTTCTTTTCAAATTCAAACGGGACCAACCTCGAAGTACACCCTATCCAATGAAAAAAGAATCATCGGAATCGAACTATTCTATAAAATGTTCATACCTAAAAAAAAATACGCGTCGACTAGAAAACCTCCTCCTTTTTATTTTGTCAGTTAAAAAGAGCTCATACTTTTAGTTTCATAATAAATTTTTTCAATACCACTAATTCCCGAATTCATTAGAACTTTTTATGCATCTGTATCGATACGAATAATTTCTGTACATGTGTATTGTCTCACAGCCGGCTATAATTCGATTCCTCAGGTCTTCAACATTTTCGACGATAGTGGAATAAACTAATGACTTAAGAAACCCCCAAATGCAAAAATCTAGAGGATTTAAATCCGGTGATCGAGCAGGCCAATGTTCCGTACCTCCCCTACCTATCCAACGATTTGGATATACTGTATCTGAGTGATTACGTACAATAATGCTAAAATGGACTGGTGCACCATCATGCATGAACCTTCTGGTTCATGCATGATGGTGGAAATTGAGGTGAGAGTCGCCTTTTAGTCGTTGTGGACCGATTAAATGATACTCCAAGCCATACATTTACTGAAAACTGTTGCTGAAAATGAGCTTCAAAGATTCCATCTGGATTTTTCTCAGCCCAGAGGTGATTGTTATGGAAATTTCGTATACACTGTCGTCCAAAATTAGCCTCGTCAGTAAACATAACGCCATTTAAAAAAATTGGAATTTGAGCGATTCGATGAAGAATCCAGTGGCAAAAATCTAGGCGCGGAAAAAAGTCTCTAGGAAGTAGAGCTTGCACACGTTGAATATGAAACGGATACAATTGCTGTTCTTAAAGAATTTTAAATACAGTGAAGTTGCTTACATTCAGTATGTTGGCAATTCTTCGAGTACTTGTTTGAGGTGACTCCGCAATTAATTCGAGAACTGCTTCTTCTAGTTGCACAGTTCGTACTTCTCGAGGGCGTCCGCAGTCAGCCGTTTGTTTCTTAAATGTACCATTTTTGCGCAAACGTTGGTCAAGACGAGCAAATATTGTGTGAGCGGGTACTCTACGTCCTGGATACAACTCAGCATACAATCGTCGAGCTTGCCGACCATTTCCATTATTTCGACCATAGACAAAATGCATGTCTGACAATTCCGCATTTGTATAATTTTCCATTCTATTCGATGAAAGAAAAATTAATTACTTATTATCATTAATGTTATACCAAACTAAAAGCTTATTATTATTATTATTATTATTATTACATATAAGTAAAGGCTGAGGACAGAGTCCTATGTAAGCCTAAAAAAAAACTAAAGAGATCAACAAGATTATACAATGCATGCAAAAGAAAAAGAAAAATAATTAATATATGCGTAGGAAAAATTATGAAAATAAGCAAATATCTATTTTGTTTTTAAAACTATTCACTGAGTCAGAATTCACAACATCGTTGGGTAAGTTATTCCAAGTTTCGAAAATACGATTCACCAAAAAATGCTGTCTCTGCCTAGTGGCAAATTTCTCCTTTTTTAATTTGAGATTATGACCACGTAACCGCGAATCATTGTTGAAAACAAAAAGTTCTTTCTGATTAGCATAGTTGTACTTAGCTATACGGAAGGATATGATGAGGTCCCCACGGAGTCGACGTTGGTCAAAAGCTATCAGCTGTGCCATCCTCAGTCTTTCGGGATAGGTTGGACGCACTTCGCCAAAAGTCATACGCGTGGCTCGACGCTGAACGTTTTCCAACAGAATCTTGTCGCGCACCAAAACAGGACACCACACCGGACCTGCGTACTCCATAATTGGACGAACGTACGATGTTCGGACCAAGTTAGGTCAGTATTAATAGTCACTCCCAGGTTTTATGGAATTGAGTATGATAGATGGGAGAACGTTTTGCGGATGAGGTAGATCAGTGTATTGGCGCGCTTGCATGTGGATATAACATGTTCGGACCAAGTTAGGTCAGTATTAATAGTCACTCCCAGATCGACATGAGAAGACACTATACGTATCTGTTGATCGTTTATTGTGTACTCGTGGAGTGGATTGTCCTTTCCTTGATGAAGTACGACGCATTTGTCGACGTTAAGAGGTAAAAGCCAATCCTCACACCACCGACTAATCGAGTTGAGGTCTTCTTGAAGGAGTTGATGTTCCACTAAGGCATTTCCATACAGTTTAGTATCATCGGCATAAAACGACTTGCAGGACTTTATATGAAGAGCAAGATCACTTGCATAAACAACGAAGAGGAGTGGGCCAAGAACAGAACCCTGGGGGACTCCACTTGTGACTTGTCTGTCCGAAGAAAAAGAGTGACCCACTTTGACCGTGAAAGTTCTTTCTGTCATGTAATTTTCAACCCATGAGTTTAGTTGGCCCCGAATACCAAGTGTGTCAAGTTTGTGCATTAGCCTCCTCACTGGGACCCTGTCGAAAGCCTTGGCAAAGTCAAGATAGACGATATCTGTCGGTATTTTTTTATCGTGAGCCTTCGTCCAATCGTTTATGCACTGTAGAAGATTGCTGGTGGTGGATTTACCTTTGACGAAACCATGTTGTTCCGATGGTATGATTGCGTTTTTTGTTAAAAATTCTGACATGTCTTCTACAATTATTGATTCCATTACTTTGGAAGGTACGGATAGAAGACTAATGGGCCTGTAGTTGGTTGGATTGAGTTTATCGCCTTTTTTGAAAATAGCAGTGACAGATGCCTTCTTCCAAGCCCGTGGGATTTGAGATTTTGCGAAAGAGACAGTCATGATTCTTGATAACGGAGAGCAGAGAGTTTCGGCAAATTTTTTAGAAAGAAGGGCTCATTCCATCCAAGCCAGGAGATGAATTTAATTTAGTGTTCAGTAAATGTTTTTAATTTTTCCGGGCTAAACGTCACATGGTTTAGATTATCACGCAGTCGTTCTGCTATAATTCCTGGTAATTGATCATCTCGGGGCTCCACTGTGAAGGAGCTTGTGAAAGAGTTGGCCAGGATTTCAGCTGATTCGATATCTGTAGAGCACAGGGTACCATCAGGTTTTTGTAGGAGCGGAATGCTTACTTTGGTGTTCAGGTTTGATCGTATGAACTTGTACAGTTTTTTATTGTTTTCAGAGTTCGCAATAGATTCTTCAAACTCACGACGTGAAGATCGTAGTGTTGATACCAGGTATTTAGAGAAATTTCGATGAGTTTGGTAATCTTCTGGGGCTTTTGATCTTTTGTATCTCTTCCAAAGTCTTTTTTTGTGATATATGAGTGACATTATTTCGGTATTCATCCATGGTTTGAGAGGATTTTTTCGGCATACTTTGCTGCGGGAGTTCTTGTCAACAAGGGCAGTTATGGTCGAGTAAAATTTTTCCCAGAGGATATCAACGTCATCACATGTATTCAAGAGGGTGATCCAATCGATGGCGGAAAGTTCCTCGAATAACTGATCGAAATCGATTATTTTGAAAATTTCAGTTCCGTACTTGTTTGGCATATGAATATTGAGCTGAGTAGTTGCGTAGATTACTGCGTGGTCCGATAATCCAACTGGTGGTAGGATTTCATAATCTGTGACAATGTTTTCATCATTGGTAAAGATGAGGTCAAGAACAGATGGTTCATTGTTGATTCGGAATCTAGTTGGTTCTGTGATGAGTTGAAAGAGGTTTGAATCGGCAACGAAATGCATGAAATTACTCGTGGCACTATTTGTTTCAGGTATATTATTAATGGGCCAGGTGATATTGGGGTAGTTAAAGTCACCAGTAATGATGAGGTTGTCAAGGGTCGATAGTTGGTTTAGGTAATCGATCAGTTGAACATTGGCTTCATGGGATACATCATTGGGTCTGTAAATACATACTATGTTTATGTTGACGGTTTCCTTGGTAAGGCTGACATGTAACGCCTCCACTCCTTGGATTACGGCTATGTCTTGTCGTACTGCGAATTCGGTTATGATCTCATCGCATAAATATATACATACTCCACCACCGACACGATTTAATCTGTCCGCTCTGTGAATACTGTAGCCTCTTATGTTAACCAGTGAATCTGGGTCAGTTGGTTTCAGCCATGTTTCGGTTAGGAGTATTATGTTAGGTTTGAGATCAACTATGTTACATATAAGTTCATTGAATTTAGCAAATAACGAGTCTAAGTTAGTGTAAAGGATTTTCCAGCATAGATAGGGCGGTTGTTGGTTGTTGTAAAAGGCTGTTTTATGTTCGAAAGTTGATGGAGGTTATTTTGGGAATGCCATGTATATATTTGATGGTAAGGTTTTGCTCTCCATTTGCTTTCCTCGCGTCAAGTTCCCCGCGTAGGTCTTTCAGTAGCTGAACTTGGGAGGGAGTTTGGTCACTTATGATGGATAGTTTAGAGGTAGAAACTTTCTCGATTAGACTTTTCTTATTCCTCAAAATAGTTCGAGCATCTTGTTCATTTGGCATTACCAGCTTTATCATACGGGGGTACTTGTTTGTGGGGTTGGGTTTGCCTACTCGAAAGATGGTGATTGGGTTAGCTGGGCAGTTTACAGTGTTCAGTACCTCTGACACTACCGATTTATCATGCTCTTTCTTAGCATTTATGTCTCCTGTTGCTTCAGGGACCCCTCTGATAATCACATTTTTTGCTCGATTCAGTCTGTCCAGTACCTCCTCGATAACAACATCAGAGGACTGCACAGACTTAGAATTTTCGACCTCGGTAAGCTTCTCATTTATTGTCTCGATTTTCAACTTGACATCTTCTAGCTCTCTACGCATATCGTTTTTGAATGATTCTATCAGTCCTTTGATATCAAGGGAAGACTCAAGATTTGCGCTGCATGAGTTACATAGAACCTTCAAGCATTTAATTCGATGGCGAGTAATACGATCGTCTTGCGGTAGATCTGTACAAGCGATGTGAATCATTTGCTTGCAGCCGTCGCACTGAAGTTTCGTGCTGTCCGAAGGTAGCACTGGCTTTGTACAATTCGCGCATGTGGTGCTGTCAGGCATAGCTAATAAAGTGTGGCTTCTTACCAAAGGTTGAAAACAAACACAAGTTTATGGATAGTTTTTTGGAGTCTGGACAATGGGGCACTATTTGGTTTTTTCCTTCACAGCACTGTTCACTTGTAAATAGGCGTTTGGATTAGTAGTAAAATTCACGAATTTCCAGAGAGCAAACAAAAGTACGTGCACACTCTAGAGAGTCTCTACTACATTCATGATAAAACTTTTTAACAAAAAATTAAACCGACGAAAAAATCAACTGAAAAGCAGAAAATAAAATAAACCTTCTTAGTCTAAATGATAATTGAGCTCCTAAACTAATGTAAGTAACTGATTTTGAGTCGGCGCCAAACAAACAATTATCGAAGATCATTATCTATGAAAGAAGTCATCAAAACGCAGCCGTGCATCTCGCTGCCATCATTTTACGCTTCACCTAATTCAATTGCTAGTTTGTTTGGCGCCGACTCAAAATCAGTTACTTACATTAGTTTAGGAGCTCAATTATCATTTAGACTAAGAAGGTTTATTTTATTTTTGCTTTTCAGTTGATTTTTCGTCGGTTTTATTGTTTTGGTAAAAAGTTTTTATTTTTACTTTTCAGTTCCGTATTTCGTCGGTTTAATTTTTTGTTAAAAGTTTTTATTTTTCAATTTTTGTGGCTCAAATCTACCAATTACTACCTACTTGTTTTTTGATTACTTCCAAAATACTTACCCACCTTACTTCAACTATTACCAGTTAAATAATATGATTATCTACTTTTACCATTTGTTGTAATATAAATTATTTTCGTTGTTCTGGTTAGTTTATTTCATTACTTTGTATATCATTCCATCGTCTCATAAAATATACTGATGTTGACGGATGTGGAACAAGAATAATGTCAGCAGCGATCTGTCATTGTCAACTACGTATGTGCATGCCAATGTTCACTAGTAAAAAATCAATTATGCCCTATTTTTCCACCCGGAAGGGTGGCCAATTCCTTTCGAAATCCAAATATAAGGTATACCTTATCTATTAAAAAAAGAATCATCCAAATCGAAGAACCCAGTACAAAGTTATGCCTGATAGAATCGGTGAACGGACCAGAATTCAGAGGGTGAGTGATCAATATCCTTCATTTCGCTACCCTTAGGGGTGGATTTAATCTCTTAAATTCAAATGGGACCAAATTCGAAGTACACCCAATCCCCTGAAAAAAGAATTATCGGAATCGGACGCCTCAGTAAAAAATTATGCGTGATCATACATAAAAAAATATGATGGAAAAAAAATATATACGGGTCGAATAGAGAACCTTCTCCTTTTTTGATTTCGTCGGTTGAAAATGGAGAAACGCTTATTTGACATTTCGTTGAAATATTCGTATTTGTTGACAGTAGCCTACTAGATAATGTATTAAAGTAATGATTTCACAAATACGCGTTAAGATGTTTAATTTTTTTGCATAAAAACGGCTCCCCATACGAAAAAAAGGCAGATGAGATTTTTTGTCACAAATTGAACGGGGAATTCAAAAATTGAGATCATTACCCTTATGCGCTCCAATGATGAACATAAAATTCTCAATTGCATGTCAAAAAATGCGTAATAACTACCTCTTGAAACTCATCAAATTTCATTTACATATCTCGACCGGTTTCCGAGCAATAAATAAATAGTCAGTTTTTAAGAAAAACTTCAACACCCCGTATCTCGGAAAACGAAGCATTTGCGAACAAAACTAATATGGCGAACTGTCATTATTTTTTCATGCAGAATCACCCCCTGAAGTTTGTCGCACTTATTCACTAACACCCTGTATATTGGAAGGACGATATTTATCTGCCGCTCGATAAAAATCGCCAGTGAGTTTTTATAAATTATTTACACCCAGTATAGCCCCATCATAAACTTGGTAACAACATCTCAACTAAGTAAAATAAAGTGTGCAGGGCCGGTTCACGAAAATGGTTAGTCAGCTGTGGGGTTTGTATTTCTACAACAGTCCTAGGTCGTGATATCGGTGTAACGTATTGGGTTTTTAAATAAACAACACCCTGTACGGATCCATATCAATAACTGCTGCAACTACAAATATGAATGAAGTTGAATTTAGAATTGATTATTCAGATTGTTCTCTTCTATCGTGCTAGTCTACTCGACAAGTTGAAAATGGTCTAAAATAGAGATACTGCTCTTAAAATTATGTGTGATATCTCATTGGATCCAGAATAACGCCTAGAAAAATGTGCCGAAAGCGTGTATTAGCACATAAAAAATTTCAAAAGTTATAAACAATTGAAGTAGAAAAAAAAATGGCATTTCGTTTTTTGCCAATATTTCATGAACTATTGATATTTAAGAAATTTCAAAACAAAAAAAAAATCTGAAAGAGGAGGAAATTTCCAATAAAAAGCTTCCGGAACTCCATCTCCATTATTTATAATTTTAATTTAACGCTGAAAATGGGTCTTCGAGCGACATTTCTAGGTTGCGCGCGCGGCGTCAAAAGCGAGTACAACACATTAATTAATCTATTTGAGGCATTAAATATGTTTTTTTAAATTCGGAACACTATGAATAATTCATTTCCGTTGGGAATTTCACGCAATGTTAAATTTTCAACAAGTTAAACGATTGTTAACTAACAAAATTTTCTCGAACTTCTGTCCTGATTGTAAATGAAAAAAAATGTTTAAATAATTGTCGTAAAAATTTTTCGCTTCGTAGAGCCTTTCTCATATACATACTCAACAAGATCAGGCCATAAAAGTTAAAAAAATATTCATACTTTGTTTATAATAATTTTTGTACTTGAACGAAAACAAAAAAATTCAAGTAATGTTGTTAAAAAAAAGTTATTTTTCTCAATCATCATATTATTGTTTTTTTATTGATACATAATATAAATTGATTTGCAAAAAAAAAATTCCGTCATTTGTCGATAATTTTTTTTTAAACAAATTAATTATTTCAATATTTTTGAAAGAATGTTCTCCACAACTTCATTATATTACAAATATTATGATTTTTGAAAAAAATATTTTTTTTTAATAAAATTTTTAATTTTTTAATTTTTTATTTTTAATTAGTTAGGGATTTTTTTTTTCTAAAAATCATAATTGACAGTCCTCTATGAAGTAACAGAAAAACATTTTTTTTTATCAACAATTCCATTGTTTATTAACTTACCAATTTATTATAAACATTTTTAATTTTGTTAGTTTTTTTTTGAATTAAAAAAAAATTGGGAATTTTTTTTTTCTATACTTTGTTGTATATGGTTCTTTTTGTAAATCTTAGAAATTTCAGAAAAAAAATCTAACAAAGGTAAAAATTTGTTTGTAACAAATTGGTGAGTTAATAAACAATGGAATTGTTGTAAAAAAATTTTTTAATGAGAACTGTCAATTATGATTTTTAGAAGAACTAATTATTTAAACAATAGAAATATAAAAAAAACGATTATAAACAATTAAAAATTTTTATTAAGGAAACCTTTTTTTTCAAAAATCAGAATATTTGTAATATAATGGAGTTGTGGAAAAAATGTTTTCAAAAATATTGAAATAATCAATTTGTTTATAAAAAATTGATCAACAAATGGCGGGAATTTTTTTTTTGCAAATCAATTTATATCTTGTATTGATAAAAAAAACGATAATATGATGATTGAGAATTAAATTTTTTTTTCAACAACATTACTTGGATTTTTTAGTTTTTGTTCAAGTACAAAAATTATTATAAACAAAGTATGAATATTTTTTCAACTTTTATGGCGTGATCTTGTTGGGTATGTATATAAGAAAGGCGAAGCAAAAAATTTTTACGACAATCACTTAAACATTTTTTTTTATTTACAATTAAGACAGAAGTTCGAGAAAATTTTGTTAGTTAATAATCGTTTAACTTGTTGAAAAATAAACTTTTAGTGAAATTTCTAACGGCAATAAATTATTTATAGTGTTTCTAATACACCATAATTCTCTCAAATTGAAAAAAATATATTTAATACCTTAAATAAATTAATTAGTGTGTCGTACTCGCTTTTGACGCCGCGCGCGCAACCTAAAAATGTCGCTCGGAGACCCATTTTCAGCGTTAAATTAAAATTACAAATAATGGAGATAGAGTTCCGGGAGCACAAAGTTTTTTATTGGAAATTTCCTCCTCTTTCAGAATCTTGTTTTGAAATATCTTAAATATCAATAGTTTATGAAATATTGGCAAAAAACGAAATGCCATTTTTTTTCATCTTCAATTGTTTATAACTTTTGCCATTTTTTATGTGCTAATACACGCTTCTGGCACATTTTTCCAGGCGTTATTCGGAATCCAATGAGCTATCACACATGATTTTAAGAGCAGTATCCCTATTTTAGACCATTTTCAACTTGTCGAGTAGACCATGCATGTGAGAATCTTGCTTGGCAACAGTGTTCAGTTCACGTTTTCTGAATGACTACAATGGTCGTGATATTATGCTTCAAAACAATATTCAATTGCGAATGTTTCCCTTTTCGATACCGTTTGTGTCGTTCGTTTGTTGCAAGAGATAATTATGATAAGTGCCTCATACCAGAGTATGAAGTCAACTAGGAATGACTTTATCGCCAGTTTGGATATAACAAGGTTAGTTGTTTTCTTCACTTTGAACTTGAATATCTATCTCAGGCACCTGCAATGAAAACATTTACCACACAATCAGTTCAACATTCTACATTATTCAAATGTCGAGTTAAATGTTTATTGCATTCGGCAATTGCCAAAGTTTTCTCCTGAGTAGGTCACCTGAAATTAAGCAGGTGGCACTACCCAAATTTTTTTATCGAATCTTACAAAGAACAAAACATATTTTGAATATTTTTGTTGAGATTTTTAACTACTGTAATGCGTTATAAAATAGCATTATACACTAGTCCTTCACGGATGTGCAAAAGGTTAGATTGTTATGAGCACTCCTTATCAAGTATTTTAAATATAGCCATATGTAAACTGAAACTGAAGAATGCCAATATAATAAATCAATTTTCGTTCGATTTCAAAGGCGGTCGCATTAATAGTAAAATTAATATGACAACTCATAAAGTCGATACTTCCCCTATCATTTGTGTCGGCACCTCAAACGAATTCCCAACCATATTTTCAGACATTCCTAACTAATAGTGCGTCGCGACCGATTAATGACCCGCGGTTTTTTGGAAGCGATAATAAGCGTGGTGATATCGGGAAGGATCTAAGGGGTTACGTAAACTATAAAAAGTAATGACCTATTAATGTAATATATCATGGCGGCGTGTCAACTCAAAGGGGTACTCACCGACACATAAGTAATATTTTATTGTTTTGGGCGGTATCGTTTGAATACCGAACGCTATATATATAAGATTCTCCATACTAGGACGCTCTCTTCATTCAGAATCCAGTTATCGAACGAGTCAGTCAGTACATAGCAAGTTCTGCTTCATTATGAAGCGAATAAAAGTGAAGTTTAATTTCAATTAGAGAAGATGAAGTCTCATCTTCCTACGAGTAGTAAGCGTAGACTCCGTACAGTTTATTTGAAGTAGAAAATTAATCAACCATATGCAGAATCATAGTGATAGAGTAACTCATCAGAAATCATCTCAGTAATAACTAAATGAATGGAATTAATATTCATCAAGAAGCTAAATAATCATATTGCAACAAGTGAACGCGTAATATTATTCGGAAATAAAACGGAATAATTAAGTCTTAATTAAACTATTGTGTATTACTTCAGTGGACGGTAAGCAATGAAACTGTTTAATTGGCAAGGTATATATGTATAGTGTAATAAGAAAATATTTCATTATTGATGTCATAGTAGAAGAAATTATTGATTCAACAAAAGTAAAATTATTATCAATTGTTTAAAATAACTGAAGAACAGTTATTTTAATTGTCAGCACATATTGTTTCTCATTTTAAATTATGGTTTATTCAATCTCATTTTGACTTTCTATACATTTTCTCAGTAAATTATACCAGGTGTATCAATAGTTGTTTTTATATTTTAGAAAATACATATATATATTATTACAAGTCCTAATTGTATTATTATTCCGAAACAATCTGAAATTGGTCATTGTACTGTCAAATTAAGTCCCCCGCTTCATTACATACAGAGTGAAACAAAATCTCAAGCCGCTCTGAGATGTTGTTCTGTTATTGGTCAATAGACTGATAACGCTCAGTATGGTTAAGGCATAGCTAAGTTAACAAAAACTAACGAGCAGCTATGATAAGATTACACCCTGTATGAATATGAAAATAATAGTACTAAGAGTAACACTTTGCAAAGTTGCTTCAAAGTATAGGTTATACAATCCAAATATCAGTTTGAAATTGATTGATCCCGTTTATCATTCCAAAAGAGCATTTATCGTAGATCGCGGGGTGGAGAGTGCAAATAATTTTATTTTAATTTTCAACAAAACTAACGAATTCGCTCGATCAGAATTTTTATTTTTCCTGGCGCGAAATTGAATGATTCAGATCTGGTATAGGTATAACAACGTTGCCACTTCAGGTATTTGTTAATTTAATTCTCACCTTGATTTTTTGCCCGGTGAAATATGTTGCAATTTTTATATTTCTGTTCTATTATCGATCCCACCCCATCCAATAATAATAGTCTAAGAGCCGGTGGGAGGTCGACCTTCACCGATCTGATAACTTGATGAGACATATTTTTTATCAAATATAATTTATAAACAAATATGCCCATGATAACTTGCCTATCGAAAAGTGTTCACAGCTATTTTTAATTGAATTGATTTTAATCAATTTTCTTTCATCACTTTCACTCTTTTGATAACTGAATTAGTTTCATCTCAACTGATAGTTTTTAACACTCAGAATATGCTTAGGTAGGCTTGCCTACTTATTTCTGTGCATGGCTACCTGGCAAGCAGATGTGAACAGGTAAGTCAATATAGGTAACTACACCGATCTGTTAACCAATCGAAATTGATATCATAGGTAAGATAATTTAATTACAGAACCAATCGTATAGGCTTGCCTGCAAAAAATCGTACATAAAATATTATTGCCAAGCTATAAAGTCTTAAAATTTTAGCTATTTGATGGGTGCGAGAGAGAAAGTAGAGCGTCCGAGGTCCGTGTGATAGAACAGGATACAACATAGCAGCTGCACGCTACCTGACCGTTGAATGTATCCGAGTGCGCATGCTCGTATACATGTGAGTGACAGTGACAGCATTTATTGACACTCGACAGTAATTTTGAACTCTAATTTATTATAACCCTAATTTCGATCACAATTTTTGTATTATTTCATACTATATATACTTACAGCTATGAAATAATAAAAAATAAATAATTTAATATATTAATAAATAAAAAAAGAAAAATTCAAAAAAAATTTTTTTATTTTAATAAATGTAAAAATATAAAAAAATCCATATTTTTTATTTAAAATTAAATAGAGAATAATTTATTAATTATTTAAAATCAAATAAATGCCGTAAAGCGGAAAAGAATAAGTGTTACTTTCAAAATTTTAGTATACCAAATAAAAAAAAACATCAATATAGAAAAATAAAATTTAATATATTTATGTTGTTGAAAGCGTTTATTACAATGCATATAAAAGAGTTCAAAATTACTGTCGAGTGTAAATAAATGCTGTCACTGTCACTCACATATACACGAGCATGCGCACTCGGATACATTCAACGGTCAGGTAGCGTGCAGCTGCTATGTTGTGTCCTGTTCTATCACACGGACCTCTACTTTCCCTCTCGCACCTATCAAATAGCGAAAATTCTAATACTTTATAGCTTGGCAATAATATTTTATTTACGATTTTTTGGCAAGCCTATACGATTGGTTTTGTAATTAAATTATCTCACCTATGATATCAATTTCGATTGGTTAACAGATCGGTGTAGTTACCTATATTGACTTACCTGTTCACACCTGCTTGCCAGGTAGCCATGCACAAAAATAAGTAGGCAAGCCTACCTAGGCATATTCTGTGTGTTAGAAACTATCAGTTGAGGTGAAACTCATTCGGTTATCAGAAGAGTGAAGGTGATGAAAGAAAATTGATTAAAATCAATTCAATTAAAAATAGCTATGAACACTTTTCGATAGGCAAGTTATCATGGGCATATTTGTTTATAAATTATATTTGATAAAAAATATGTCTCATCGAGTTATCAGATCGGTGAAGGTCGACCTCCCACGGTCTCCTCTACTATAAGTACTGAATATTATTTTTCGGATTTCTAAAGGTATTGCAAAAAATCTGCGTAGAGCTTTTTGCTTGCAGAGAGGTGGAACTTAGAGGACAAGAAAAAATAACTGAGATTTCAAAGCAGACAGTGATTTTATTATGGTATTGCAGGTACATCTAGAACTAGTTTTCCATGCAAGTGAATTCGATTAATTTTGAACTCCGCTGACAGTTCTTAGGAACATCGAATAGGAAACCATGGTTTGAAGGGTCTGAAATGAAAAAAAACAAATGATTAGTATTGGCGATGATATTTCTGTGTGGATTTCAGATCTATTTTTGTAAGGGTATTCAAAAGCAGTAATTAAATTCGAAATTGTTCTCGGCTGTAATAGAGTAATGATATCTTTCATAAAGAGGAAATTACTTCCATACTCGGATCTAAATATTCTACTGGGATATGTGCGAGAAAAAATAATTTGAAATATGTATGGCATTTTCGAGAAAACTGAACCTCTCTCTTCGATCAAAAATCATTGTAGCTGGTGGTTTCAATATAAACTTTCAGAATGAAAATGCTACTACAGTTCACATATTAATAAATATGTTTGACTTGTTTGATATCTCAAACCATGTAACATCTCTTACTCGCATATTGCAGTACTCAGCAACAATGATCGATTATTTCTGCACAAATATTGACAATTCTGCTAATCCATGTATAGTATACCGTTTAGTACTGAAATCATTTTGAGGCATACACCTATTGAAAAGTTTCACTTTGGAAGAATTTATAGTACAAAGAATTATCGTAGGTTTCATCAAATATGTTCAGTCTAGTACTATTTGAAGACCTTTTCAAAGCATTCTATGAAATATTTACAGGTAGCATTTGCTTAAATGAAATGAAAAATAAGAAAAAATTCAAAGCTTGGATCACAAAAGTTATAAAGTTTCTTCTAAGAACCTAAGACCACTGTATCACACCAGAGAGTTCACGGATCATCAGAGTGGTAAAAAATGCGGAATCTAAAAACAAAGTAAAAGAAAGCTGGCCAATAATTATTAAACTCAGGGAAAAAGACGCCAAATCAATTCCGAATCACCTAGAAAGAATATACATAGAAAATACATTTTCCTTGAACAGCACCAATCTGAATGAACTCTATGAGGTGATCCGAGAAATAGAAAATAACAAGACCTCTGGGATAGGTGACATCTCTATAAAACTTTGGAAGCCTTTCATGACAGTGTTCTCAGTGTCCTAGTTGAACTTATCATTTACAGATGGACTCTTTCCATATCATCCCAAGACCTCGGTAGTAATACAAATTCACAAAAGTGGCAACAAAGAAGATCCGGCCGATTTCAGACCAATATCTCTGATTCAATCACTAGCAAAAATAATTGAAAAACTTGTTAAACGGATGAAACTCTTGAACAAAAATATACTCAGTATGCATCAGTATGACTTCCAAAATAACGAAAATACATGTGATGCCATACCTGCATTCCTGCAGTTGGTATATAATGAAATCAACAAAGCAGAAACTGCAGCAGCTCTACAGAAAAGAGCTATCAGGTATATTTGTCAAGCAAAGAGACAAGATTCATTACTTTAACACACAATTTAAATAGTAATATCAATATACCTATATGATGGAAAGAGTGACCTCAATTCACAATAACAGAACCAGCTATGAAACCACAAACACTGCATATCTTCAGCTCGAAGTAACTTTGCAACTCACGTCGAAGCCAACATAAAAAGCAACCCTTCCAAATTTGGTCTTATTCAAATACTTGCGAAATGAATCTCGCATTCCCAATACTATGAAGTTCCACGGTCAAGATTTATCTGATCCCGAAATAATAATCAATGCATTTGCAAACTTCTTCCAATCAGCGTTCATCAACTTAACACCCTTGAATGACTTGAGTGAGTATGAAGAGCCTAATGTACCTACACTATCAACCCCTTATATCTCGGAGGAACTTGTAGTGCATTGTCTGAAATGGCAAAAACCCAAATTGACATCTGGGCCAGATGGTATTCCATCATTCATTGTGAAGGACTGTGCCATAATTTTTGCACAGCCACTTACTAAAATTTGTAATCTTGCATTATCAACGTGTTCATTCCCTGACATCTGGAAAAAAGGTCAAATATGGCCTATATTCAGAAAAGGCGACAAAAGTTACATTGAAAATTAAAGGCCCATCGTCATCCTTTGTAATTTTAATGAAGTTTTTATATGGTTATCTCTGAGTTTTTATCAGCTCATGTCAACTCACAATTAGTGCATTATCAGCACGGCTTTATACCAGGCCAATCAACATTCACCAACCTGCTCGTAATTACACAACTCATTTAAGATAATTTGGACAATTCAGGACATGTCGATGTCGTTTACACTGACTTTTCCAAAGCATTTGATCGGCTCGATCATGGTATTCTCCTCAAAAAACTTTCCAACTTTGGTCATATTCACGATCTTATAATGTAATCTCACCTATCCAACAGAATCCTCAGAGTGGAATAGAGGAAAGTGACCAAATATGGAATACCGTTTTGATTTTCAGGCATAACTTTCACAAATTTTATAAATAAAATACTTTTTGTGGTAATTATTAACAATCATATATTTGCACTTAAGTTTGTAACAATTTTAGATTATTTTGTTCAGTTTGAGGTAAGAAAAATTTTCAAAAACTAAATAACGATAAAGGTACCTATATATGGAATAGGTACCCCAAATATGGAATACTATAATCACTATGAAAAATTAACCTTAACTTATAAGAGACTCTTTTAAAACTTTGGTATAAAAAAGAAATGAACACAAATTATTTACAAAAATCGCAAATCCAGGTATCAAACTCTGGCCCAGCGCAATCATTATGTGCCCAGAGCCCACACATGAGGCACTTGATCCATGTTTCCCCATGAACCCCTTTTCGCTGTGGTAAGAGAAGCTATCTGCCGTTTTCCTTTATGTCCAATCACTTGGGATATCTTGCTCTGTACTACGGTAAGCCCTGATTCATCCACGTTGTATATGCGACTTGGACCATAGTTTCCTTGAGCATAGACGTCTTCGAGGAGATCAAAGAATGAGTCTACTTTTTCTTTGCTAAATCCAAAGGCTCTAGCAAAAGACGTGCCAGTTGGTCTTCTCACTGATAGCTTGTCCTTATGGCGTTTCAGAAATAATTTCAGCCATTTTTTTCCAGCCATGCCAGTCGCACCAAATGGATTTTTCAACTGATTACGACTTGCTAACATGTACGCCATTCTTCGAACATCATTTCTCGTCAAGCCATGAAATTTGCTCTCCATCGTCAAAATGTAGTCTACCAAAAGATTTTCAAGGGTTGTCCCTAAGACAGTTTTCCTTCCGAGTGTAGTAGCTGCGGCTTCTTCTGGAGAAAATTCGTTTTTCTGACATAAACGAAACAAGGTAGATCTTGGCACATCGAAGTGTTTTGCAGCTTTCAAATAACCCATTTTTTTTCTCGTACTAATTTTATAGCTTCTGCCATATGCTCTGAATTCCATTCTTTTCGCTTCGTTTAGCAATTGACGCCCGCCATTCTGATAAAACCCGAAAAAAAATATAATTAACAAAGTCATTAAGTCAGCTGATACGTCACAGTGTCCAATTATGGAATAGTCCATAATTGGACACTGTGATCCGTCCATATTTGGATTTTCCAACTATTTCAAACTGATATTCACATATTTATATTTCAGAAAGTAATACTATCTAATACCGATAAAACATACTGAAGAACATCTAAAGGGTCTCTAAAAGTTATAAAAACAATACTGTGTGCACTTTCTGTACGAAAAATAATTATTTTTTACGTACCTTAGAAAGTTATGCGGCAGCGATAAAACAAAACACTGTCACTACGACGAAAGGGCTAGCTCGACTGACATGCTACAACTTGTACGCGTAAATGGGAGTAGAAAGAGACAGAAAATCACTGTTTATTGCGTGTGTGAGTTTGCATTTGAGAAAAATGGGGGTATTCCATATCATGGATACTATTCCATATTTGGTCACTTTCCTCTACCATGGTCACCGATCATCTAAAATAACTGCATTTTTCGGTGTCCCGCAGGGCTCAGTTTTAGGCCCCTTGTTATTCATAATATGTATAAACGACATCGGCATTGGACTATACGCGGATGATTGTATGGATACATTGAAATCGTTAATAACAGCACAAAACTTCAAGATGATCTAAATAATCTACATAAGTGGTGCGAGTCAAATCTACTCCCTTTAAATATGGGAAAATGCAATGATATATTTTTCACGCGCAAAAACAACCTATTATTTTTGATTGCAGTATTGATGGCACCAATCTCGCAAGGTGCACCCAGTTTCACAGACTTATGAGTGAAATTTGACAATAAATTAACGTTCGCGGAACATACTCGCATTACCGTTTCATCTGCTTATAAAACGCTTGGCTTATTGACCCCAATACTCTGAGGCTCCTGTTCGACACATTTGTGAGAACTAAACTTGAATACGGCTCCATTATTTGGTCTCTGTGCTATAATGTCCACTTGAATAATATCGAGGATGTACAGAGACATTTTCTCAAAACATTTTGTTATAGAGTAAATGGGGAGTATCCTGCACGAGATTTTCCTCAGGAATTATTATTGGAATGTTTTGGTTATAACTCGTTGCAGACACAGTTTTCCTTTTCAAACTCTTGAATAACAAAACAGATTCTTCCCAATTACTCTCTTTGCTGAATATACATGTACCTAGAGGGACGGTTTAATTACTCCATGCCTTTATTTTACGGACTCTAGTATTTCATAATATTCCTACTTATTTCAACGATGTTACGGTACTTCCTATCATTTTGTAATAAATTGCAAATTGTTTTCAATAGTTATACATATTTCGAAAATAGATTATTTATATTTTATATATTATCTTATGATATTGAGTTCGTTAACATGAGCAACAATAAACATATTGATCACTATCATTCCGGACGTCCATCGTCTTAATGTATTTAAAAGGTTTTCACGACGTTTCGAATGCTTGTATCTGCAATCGTCTTCAGGTGAATACTGACAAGTTTAGGTGCTACTTACCAATTTATATGACTGTCGGCGCAATGATGCGTGCAATTCCGTCATGTAATTTCGCGTGTAATTTCGCGCGGTGTGGTGGTGCGTTAAGTTTCGCGCCTCTGCAGCCCGCCAGAAAGAGCAATCAGGGGTTTCCATACGTTCTTGATCTCAACGCTTGGTTGACTAAAGGCGTTATTGGCTTCGATGTAGGCGGCCTCTTTGAACTTTCGTTTGAACCAATGCTCCTCTCTATGTAGAACACTTGCGTTGTCCCATAGAACTCGATCGTGCTCAGTCCAGGCGTGGTCAGCGATTCCCGATTTTGATGTTTCTCCACGTTGAGTTAATTTCTTGTGCTCATCCAATCTTACCGATAACGGTCTCTTTGTCTCTCCAATGTAGCAATCTCCGCATTCACATGGAACTTCATAAATGCAATTCTTATTGATTTCATTTTTGTTGTCAGGTTTGGTCTTGGTCAGGAAACTCCGTAAAGTACTGCCGGATTGGAAGCAGCTCTTGATGTTGAACTTGTTTCCGATCCTTCTGATCTTCTTGGAGACACCTCTGATGTACGAAAGGCAGATCACTGTGCTTTGTTGTTGCTCTTCAGATGTCTTCGTTCTCCAGAGTTGTTTCAATACATCTTCTAGGAGTTTCTTGGGATATCCATTCCGGTGGAGGTCCTCTCTGATGTGGTTCAATTCGGCATCTAGTGACTCCACGTCGTTGTATATGTGCGTCGCTCTCTCTACCAATGTTCTCACGATCCCTCTCTTCGTCGAACTCGGATGGTTCGAGCTGTAACTGAGGTACTGCCCCGTATGTGTCTTCTTTCTGTAGACGGAGGTGCGGATTTATTGCCTATTCTCTCAACGTTCACATCGAGGAAGGGTAAGGCACTGTTGGTTTCCATTTCCATCGTGAATTTGATCGAATCCCTGATTCTGTTAATTCTTGAGAAGAAATCCTGGAGATGCTTGTCTCCGTGATTCCATATAATGAAGGTGTCATCCACGTACCTCAACCACAGCTTTGGTTTGTATTCTGCCTCCCGTATAGCCAATTCCTCGAACCACTCCATGTATATGTTGGCGATGATTGGAGAAAGGGAAGATCCCATCGGGAGTCCGTCGACTTGAGAGAAGAATCAGTCCTTTTCCTGGAAATATGAGCTCTGTAGGCAGCACTGCAGTAATTCCAATATTGCGTGGGTAGGAAGGTCAGTCCTCTCGTGCAGCTGGTCATCCCCTTCGAGTTTCCTTTTGATGATAGATTCCTCTATAGGGACATTGGTGTAAAGGCTCTCCACGTCGAAGCTGATGAAACGATCTTCTGGTCCAAGTTCAACATCTGTGATGGTGTCAACGAAGTGCTTGGAATTCTTGACGTATGAACTGCTATTTCCTTGTAAGGGTTGTAGTATCGGTAGGAGGTATTTCGATAACTTGTAGGTTGGTGAGTTCCGTGAGCTGGTGATCGGTCTCAGTGGCATGTCTGGTTTGTGGATTTTCGGAAGCCCGTAGAGATGCGGTGGTTTGCTGTAGTGTGGCGTTAGATGTGATCGTTCGTTGTCTGGAATGAAGTGTTTGAATTTTCTCAGAGTGTTGTAGATCTTCCTTTCTATAGTGGGTGTCGGATCCTTCTTCAAGAGTTTATAGTTCCCTGTGTGGAGTAACGACTCTAGCTTGTCATCATATGTTGTGGTGACCATGATAACAGTGGCGTTTCCTTTATCGGCTGGAAGAATCTTTATGGATGAATCTTTCTGTAGAATTTTTAGGGACTTGTCAGTATTCACCTGAAGACGATTGCAGATACAAGCATTCGAAACGTTGTTAAAACCTTTTAAATACATTAAGACGATGGACGTCCGAAACGATAGTAATCAAGTTACCACATCGTCTACAACCTTCAAACAAATAAATATATTATCTCTCTCTATATACCAGCAAAAATCCTATCATTTATATCGATTACAATTATAATATGAGGAAATTTTGGATATGACATTGAAAACTATTAGTTCTTCTGGTACTTACCGAGAGTCCTGTACCCAAATCCAAATTTGAAAATTTGCCGGCTTTTATAGGACGAATCCGTTGACCGCATTTGACTATCGATAAAACATGGCGTCCAAATTCTGGGTGTTCATACCATTTGCTGGTGTAAACGCTGTTGCTTATTCTCAACGACTGGAAAAAACTTTGTATCTTTATATATCCTTATCGATATTCACATTGGGTATTATTTCAAGTTTTTATAACTTGACTGCTCACCTCATCCATCAAATCTTGACAAGGGTAACAGTAACATACCAGGAATTCAATGCAACCAGTGACTGTATATACCAGAGCTCTTCTGCGACCTTCCCAGTTGGTCCTAAAATAGACAGACTTCAATAATATTTATGTGTCAAGGGCGTGAAATAGGCTTTTATGAACCTCGGCGTGTAAGTACTAGCCCGAGCGTCAATTGATTTTGGAAATATTATATCTTATTGGGAGATTTCGACATTGGTTTACTCAAATATTCATCAAATTTGTCGAGTATCATTCATTCAACAGACTCATTCGAATTGAAAGTTACCAGGGCTGGGTAATGGCTCCAAATCTTATGTTAATCCTCACGAATCTTGATTGTCAAACATATAATAATAATAATAATAATTCGTCTTTATTCACCATAAAAATATAATAATAATATAATAATAAGTACAAATATAACAGTAAAGGTGAAAAGGCGGAGTGTCAGCGAGAGCTATTTTTAAACTCAACCTTATGTTAAAAAAAAGAATAAATATGAACAAAATGTTAACCATATGAAAGTAGTGGTAACTTTCTAGTAATAACTTTTCAGTAATAAATAGATCAGTGAATGAGGTTAGCCGAGTCAGTTCGAACAAAGACAGTAAATTCACTGGGTAGTGAGTTATAACATTTCGGTGCGCTGTACGAGAAGCTACGGGTGAAAAATTGAGTTTTATGCTTTGGAATGATGAGAGTTGTTCTATTACGAGTGGAAAATCTGTTCAGGTCCGAAAATGTTTTTAGCCTTTTGAAGAGGTAATCTGGCCGTTGGATTGTTAGGACTTCGTGGGTAATTGTTAGAAGGTGCAATTTCCTAAGTTTCTCTAGATTCAGCCAACCAGATTTCTTCATCGGCTCGGTTATATGGTCGTATTTACGAATGCCGAAAAAAAACCTCAGGCAATTATTTTGTATACGTTGTAGGCGGTGACAATCATTTTGGCGTAAAGCTGAACCGTATATACTGCCACAGTAGGAGATTTTAGAAAATATTAGCGACTCGCAAAGTTTTATGAGGGCGACATCATTGATCCTGGCCTTTCTGTTCACTATACTCAATTCATTGCTGTACAAATGTTTTATTTCCAAACTAAATCTCAGAAATAAAATATTGTAGGAGTTGGGACTCATACTATGATTATCAAACGGCGTCTGATAAAGGCTAAATTATTATTCAATACATGCAAAGTATCACTCTAATACAAAATTAGGGCGGAAAAGGAAATCCTGTTAAATGGTTCAATGATGATCTCAAGAAAATGATAAATACTCCCCAAAATTATTTGAGACAATAATACATTTCATTATTTTCGCAAACAAATGTCTACAGAATAAAAAAACGCAAATTAAACTTCAAAGAAAATATCTTAAACAATTAGCATTAATTTATCAGCTATTACCTATGTGTAGTCCTATCCTGGTGTTGTATACACCTACCAATCCGTGGTCTTTTTGTCGTATGTCTTAGAAAAAAGTCGTTCTGATGAACACCTGGACGTGAAGAGTGTGTACTTGACTATTCTGTTGTATATTCTTCTTTTCAAGTTTCCTTATTTCTGTTTGTTTTTGTAGGTGTTTTTGTAGGAATTTCTGTGATTATAGTTCAATTCTATTCGAAATTGGTATGTGGGTGTCTTCAAAGACAGAGGTAACGAAAAAAAGGGGACCTATTAATAAACACGAATTCAATAACACTTTTTCTAATGTTGGGAAAAATTTTGCCGAAAAAATATTACCCAACCCGAATTACCAACACAGTAGACGTCGAATGCCTAACAGCTTTTTTATTGATTTGTTGAAAATATAAACAGGATGTTCATAAAATCAGATGTGGAATCATCTGCGACTGAAAGATAAACTTTAGTCACTATCTTCCATCGTCAAGATAACCTCTTGTGGGGTATTCACGTTGAAAAGGGAGACATTCTCAATTGAATATTGATAGAAAATTTTTTCTGTGAATAGAAAAATCCACGATTGAAATGAAGTTATTTTTAGTGAATGTCTAACAGAAAACAACTACTTCCCCGGCTAAAGCCACGCTGGACATTGAACTACATCTGATAGATATTCTGTTAGACATTCACTGAAAATAACTTCATTTTAATCGTGGATTTTTCAATTCTCAGAAAAATATTTCTATCAATATTCAATTGAGAATGTTTCCCTTTTCAGCTTTTTTATTATTCCAACCGACCGCGACGAGTTGAAATCCTGGATCGGAACCCTCAAGCCTAAAAAATCACCCGGACTAGATGGAATAACGACAGAAATTATTAACGCTACACTTGCAGAAATCATCGACCCCTTGGTATTCATATTCAACAGAGGTATACAAGATGGAGTGTGGCCTACAATGCTGAAAAATTATAATATACTAATCAATCCACAAAAAAGGAGACAAAACTGATACTTATAACTATCACTAATTTCACACATGGCCAAGATATTTGAAAATATCATTGAGACACGCCTAGACTCCTACATTAAATAAATAATAGTTTGAAAAAACTGAAAATCACGCTTTTATAGAAAACCGGACTAAAAAAATAGAAACTAAGAAAAAAAATTATTTTATTTAAAAAAAAAGCGTGGGGTGCATGGTATCGCCTCGGTGTGTAATGTACTATATAATTATTGATACCATGCACCCCACGCTTTTTTTTAAATAAAATAATTTTTTTTCTTATTTTCTATTTTTTTAGTCTGGTTTTCTATAAAAGCGTGTTTTTTAGTTTTTCAAACTATTTATTTATTTTTATTTTTTGGTTTATTTATAAAAGCGTGTTTTTTTATTTTTTTTTAAACTATTATTTTTATAATTTTTTTGCAAATTAAAAAATGGAATGATCTTCAAATAAGGTAATCATAATATCCGACCCCCACATACCAATTTTGAATAGAATCAAACCATAATCACAAAACTCTGCCGCCATTTTAAAGCCGCCATACTGAATTTTGCAATTTTCACAAAAGAAATCATAATATTCGACCCCAAAAACCCCTACATACCAATTTTGAATAGAATCAGACCATAATCACAAAACTCGGCCGCCATCTTGGATTTTTCAATTTTTATAAAAGAATCATTATATTCGACCCCCAAAACCCCCACATACCAATTTTGAATAGAATCAGACCATAATCACAAAACTCGGCCGCCATTTTGAAGGCCATCTGAATTTTCAATTTTACAAAAAATCATAATATTCGACCCCGAAAACCCCCACATACCAATTTTGAATAGAATCAGACCATAATCACTAAACTCGTCCACCATTTTGCAGCCGCCATCTCGAATTTTTCAATTTTGGCAAGAGAATCATGATCTCCGACCACAAAAACCCTCAGATACCAAATTTGAAGCGAATCGGACCATAATCACAAAACTCGGCCGCCATTTTGAAGCCGCCATCTTGAATTTTCCAATTTTCACAAGAGAATAATAATATTCGACCCCAAAACCCCACATACCAATTTTGAATAGAATCAGACCATAATCACAAAACTCGTTCTCCATTTTGGAGGCGCCATCTTGAATTTTCCAATTTTGACAAAAGAATCATAATCTCCGACCACAAAAACCCTTGTATACCAATTTTGAAGCGAATCGGACCATAATCACAAAATTCGTACGCCATATTGGAGCCGCCATTTTGTTTTTTCTTCACACAAAAATTTCTTAATGCATTGTCACCGGAATTATGTACACCTGCAAAAATTCAAATCATTCGGACGTCTGGAAGTGGGTCAAAATCGCGCCCAGAGGAGTCGGTTGCAAACAAACAAACAAACAAACACAAGTGAAGCTAATATAAAGCATGTAAAAATACAATATTATCTCCGATAACAGATTCGGCTTCAAAGAAGGAACTTCTACCCAAGATGCCCCAATCTCTCTTACAAACAAAATTCATAGCGCCCTCAATCAAGGTAAACAATGTCTTGAGTATTTTCCTCGACCTGAGTGAGGCATTCGACACGGTCAGTCACCATTTACTACTGCAGTCACTGGAGGATATCGGTATAAGGGGAAACAAACTGAAACTATTCCAGAGTCATATTTCCAAAGACAGCAGACTGTAAGATTCAATGGTGTTCATAGCAATGTATCAACCATTGAGTACGGAGTTCCGCAAGGCACTGTGCTGGGACCAATCCTCTTTAACATATATGTGAACGATTTATTTTTTATTCAAAGTTCGAGTGATATTTTCGCATTCGCAGTAACTCATGCGATGATTTGAATTCAAAAGTAGAGGATGACTTCCTTAATATAAAGAGTTGGTTTGATCACAAGCAACTCACCCTAAACCTTGAGAAAACCACGTATCTCCCATTTAGCATCAATAAAACAACAACACCAACATTCCAAAGCTTAGATTTTCAGACATCCTCATTCCTGCACTAATAAATTCATATCCAGATGTAAAGGAACCTGATCTTTCGAGAAATGTCTGTTTCTTTCATCAAGATGGCGTACCTCTCCATTATGCAGCATCTGTCCGCACTTATTTCGATGTGGTGATATGGAGAAGAGGAATGATTGAGTGACCAGCCAGACTGCCAGATTTGACACAGCTAGATACATTTTTGTGGGGATACCTGAAGGTTCAAAAGCAATAATTTATCACAGCTTGAAATTATTGACAATGTTAAAAAATTATTTAATAGTCGTCTTGGCTATTGCTAGGCAGTTATTGGTGCATGATTCAATTTAGTTGATTTTTCGAATAATCATAACCATCAAATTTAGTATTTTGAATTTGCAAAATCTTCTTTCTTCATTTTTTATCTAACCTATACTCACGCTTTAAGTAATTAATTTGTAGGTTGGTATTACTGCCTATCACTGTAGCCCTGAACTTCGCCTCTCGGTTGTATCTACATATCCAATAAAGACCCTTATTATTATTATTAATTATCACCAATTCGTATCTCGAAAAATGTGCTCTTCCACATTCCATAATAAAGTTAATTACTTTTAAAGAAAATATCGAATTACCAAGTATGTGTTAATTACATAAAAAAAAAAGAAACTGAAAATAAAATCTTATAGGTCCGGGAGTTTTCTTGGATTTTTAACGAATGTATCCATTACTTTATGAAGGCACTGTATATGAATGAATCATGATTGAATAATCTAGAATACTGTTTTTTCGATTACGTACTCTGTTGATAAGCTGTACATCTCCACACACATTGATAGTATGATAATTATCAGAAACAGTAGGACAGACATGGAAAAAGTTTCATTTATTTGCTGTCCATATCTGAAATACAAAATATATAAAAAAAATTATGATCATATTTATCTTTGCTCAAACCTCAACAGAAAGTCGTGATGATCCACACATCTCTTGATTCTCCTGTCAAATATTCTCTTTTTTTCTCGAGTATCCTCTTCTTTCACCCCGTCGAATATTTGCTCCATTTCTCTATTCAGTATCCTGAAATATGCAGTGTGTAAGAAAACATTGTCGTGAGTTTCCATTTCAAAAAGTTTCATTGCATCTTGCCCTAGTGAGTAAATACTAACAATTCAATTATTTTAATTCAGGAAATATCCACTCAAAACCAAACCAAGTTACAAAATTTCAGATTGCCGCACCATTTGGTAAGCTATATCCATAACAAATATCTATAAACTTGTTTTGAGCGATTTCATGACGATAATCTTAAATAAAATAAGTTTTTTAAAGTTAACCGGTTTATTGTAAAGAAATATAATAATGATGAAGATAATGTACTAAAAACTGAAAAATAATTAGGTAGGTACCAGGTACCAGTCATCACAGCACTCTTCTCATCAATATAGGGAATTGATCAGACTAAAATAAAATCATGGGGCGATGAAGCGCGTCGAATTTCTATTATCTACAGTCAACCGCTCATATCATTATATGCTTTGGATGCATCTTCTCAATAGACAACATAAGCAAAATGTGTCGAAAAGTCAATCCGTCACTATCATCGTGCGAGATCACCGAACGATCATTACATATCTACTCAGGTTACGCTACGTCCCACGATTTTATTTTAGTCTGATCAATGCCCTATATTGATGAGGAGAGTGGTACCTGGGACCCACCTAATTATTTTTTAGCTTTTAGCACATTATGTGCATCATTAGTATGTTTCTTTACAATACAACCGTTTAACTTAATTTTTGTTACTTATTATTTTTGCTTTGTTATTATTTTTTACCATTTTGTTCCCACGAGTAATGGACATTATCTCGGTCGACCCCCCAGAGGTCCAATAGAGCGGCAAAGGCTTTTATACAACCAGATGGCTTTTATACAACGGTCTTGATGAAAAAAAGCTAATGAAATTTTTTACCACCCTAATGCCATACATATGCCTTTCATTTGATATCCATATTGAGGGGGTTGTATTGACTGAAGTCTATGATCCGCCATTTTGTTTCGGGCGCCATCTTGGATTTGGGATTTTTTCATGGTCTGTATACTACTAGTTGAGCCCTTTCATTTGATATCCATATTGAGGGGGTTGTAAAAAATTATGTAATCCGCCATTTTGTGGCGACGGCCATCTTGGATTTACAATGATACTGAATACACATAATTGTATTGTCATCAGAATAAAAGGTGTGTACCAAATTTCAGATCAAGCGGTCAACAGGAAGGGGGTAACATTTCAATTACTAGATTTGACCCACACAAGGCAAGCTGATTAAAACCATTTGATAAATAATACCGTTTGAAAAATGAAATATATTTCATTCCAAAATCAATATCCTAGAACTCTTATCAATAGAATTCTACATAATCGTGCCAACTCAAATATTAATACGGATCCCACTAATGTAAAACATTTCAGTTCAACGTGTAGAGAAAATCAGCAAGGTTATGCAGAATCACCAATTATCAATAGCCCTTTTACGATGAAAATTAAATGAGAATCCTCCTAAATTTAAAGATGAGTTGCCTAAAGAGTCACTGTCAAAATTACTTTACAAAACCCTGTGTTCGAATTGTGATAAAATATATATTGGACAAACAAAACAGTTATTCGGGAATGGAGTGAAACGATACACAAATGACTGCAAGGATTTCAGATCGCGAAGACAACGAGTAGGTATAGTAGGTTAATTTTGGAAATGGTACATATCAATCGCCATGAAAATGCAGAGAAACGGACATCAAATATCTAAGTAGAACTTATAAAAATTATAAGAAAAAAATTAAGACAAGCTTTTATACAATAGCAATAAAAATGAAAGAATAATTTCTTTAATTGTTTGACCTGGGTTATTCTGTGAGTAGCTTTTGAATTTGCTACAATTAAACAAATTATATTTTCCTTTTTAGTGCATTTGTATAAAATCTTCTTACAATTGTTATTCAATTCTTTTTAGTCATTCAGGAAATCCGTCATCTTATTGAATTTTGAATGGAATTGGGCTATAATCACAAAACTCGTCGCCATCTTATGGCTGCTCATCTTGATTTCGTGGATTTTGACAAAAAAATTATGATCTCCGACCCCAAAAAGCCCTACACACCAATTTTTATTAGAGTCGGGCTATAACCACAAAACTCGTTGCCATATTGGAGCCGCCATCTTGAATTTATGAATTTTGACAAGAAATTCGTGATTTCTGTCCAGGAACCCCCTCCCCATACCAATTTTGAATAGAATCGAATCATAATCACAAAACTCGTCCGTTTTTTTCTCTAGCAAAAATTCCATAATGCATTATACCAGAATTATGAACACCTGCCACATTTCACGTTAATCAGACAACTAGAAGTGGGTCAAAATTCACTTGCAAGATTTGAACTTAACATACATAGATATATTCAAACATACCAAGGACCAAACTGGCTACAACTCAAGGACATCGTGGAGGAAGATTTCAAACACATCATTAATCATTTCAGCAATAAACTACTCACGATAAATTTCGAAAAAACTATATACATTCCATTCAGTTCTAATAGAAATAATATGCCACCATTCAAAGATTACAATTCAAAAGCGCCAAGAACGTACAAGTGATAATTAAGTCGGGACATATTATCAAATTTTTAGGAATTTTTATAGACTCTCACCTGAAATGGGACATCCAGATCGATTTTGTCATGAAAAAGTTTAGATATTTGATCAACTAATTTAGATATTTATCTAACATTCTCCACGTTAAATATTAAATTCTTTACCACTCGTTAGTAGAGTGACACCTTATTTAAACCCTTATTACACTATGCCTTTTTCGTGCCTATTTTGGTGCTTATTTTCATGGCTATTTGTTGGCTAAATTTCCCCAAATAACTGGCACTATTACACCGTGCCTTTTTGATGATTGTTTCAGGCGCTAATTTCAGAGCTGCAAACCTAAGGAAAATTGACATTTACCTTAAATGATTGTGTAATTTAGTAAACCTGGAATATTTGTTTCAACTTTTTCCTTACCTGGTACAAGATTTTTTCTTCTTTTCTGTCATACTGAACAAAAGGAAAACTATGTGATTAATTTCATTTGTTTGTTGGTTATGTCAAGTCCAATAGATAATTACTGTGTTGGCAAACCTGACATTTCCATAAACGTCCTTGAAATCCCCTCGATTCAGGCGGAAAAAATAGAACCAGTCCTATTTATTTTCACGCCTGAAACAATCAACAAAATCCCCACGCGCGCATGCGTATTTGTTTAAAATTTCAGCCACGGGCAGTCAGGCAGACAAATAGGCACGAAAAAGGCATAGTGTAATAAGGGTTTTACGGATTAATAGCTTGGGGTGCCACATCAAATACCCTGCTAAATAACCTACAAATAATACAAAAAGGTGTTTAGAAAAGTATGTACAAAAAAACAAAAAATTACGCGACACAGAGACTATCCGATGAAACCGGGATTCTCAACTTACGTCAGCTATATGCCAAAACTCTAATCATTAAACAATACAAGGACCAGAAAAACTGGAAACTCATAGAACATTGTCACCTCACTAGATATAAAATCAACTCCGCTGTTTTACCGAGAGCCGAAAAAACTATTGGACAAAAATGTTTAACATATCTAGGCCCTAAACTATTCAACGAACTACTAACAGAAATGAGGAAAATTAATTCAACAAACCAATTTAAGTTCAAGATAAAAATATGGTTAATGACAATCCCTCAGAGAGCATTGTACGACTTTTTGAATATGAAAACCCCAACAATAAAATTGGAAAAGTAATTTTATTTGAATATATATATATATATATATATATATATATATTTCTTTACTTAAATGTTATTTGATATATGTTTTTAAGTTGTTATGTCAACATGTAATGAAATGTAATGTTGCCCTAAATCTAATACTGGGTTAACTACTGTGCATAGTACTTATGTTAATATTATTTTAACTTGTTTTAAGAACACCTTCCTTATTTTTTACTGAATACATTGTTAACATACCACATACAGCCATAGGCTTGTGGTTTCGTTAGTTTATTTGTCAATGAATCAAATAATTTTGGGTCGCGACATATATTTGTACTTATTATTCGTAGTTTCAAATTATTTCAATTATTTCTTTCATTCTTTCAAATAAACATTATTATTATAATACAAATGTGAAGTTAAAAATGAAAGCTTGTAATAATATAATCACTTCCTTCATCACTTGACCTTGTACCTTAAATTTGTGAGAACGGTATATAATGAACATAAAGCTATTTTCGTTTGAGAGGTGTATGTAGATATATGTATACTTATCTAGTCACTTATTTATGTTACAAACCAATTTGTAACTATTTATTCCTATTTATTCCTCTTTCTATTTCAAAAAGGAAAACAACAGCTCCGTTAGAACTAACAGCAAAAACCTAAGAATAAAAAAAAATCGAACTTGCGGAGAGCACAGTGTGATTTTAGCCAAAACGAAGAAGAAACAGTAGAGCACATCTTGTGCAGATGCAACGATTCGGAACGAACAAAATTATACCGTATGGATAACGGGCAGCTAGCAAAGAACTGGAAAAGTTATCACCAATCGTCATCATAGACTTCGACAGAACCGCGGGATTTTAATTGAGAAAGATCAACAGTACCTAACAGAGATATTCTGTAATTGAATTTAAACAAATATTTCCTTATCTCTGACCCAAATAACCTCTGAATAACGTTCGTCCGAAAATATATTAAATGTGTTATTCTAATATCGTCTTTGTTTCTTCAGGAATCTGTTTATTGTTTGTTTCCTGCTTTTTTTAATGAAATGTATTTTATTGGCTTGGTCAATTGATTTTCTAGGCTTGTTTTTTTATATCTTGGTTCTCCTAAAGCGTTCTGAACCCTGAGTCCAGTGTCTCTTGTGAATATATGAATAGTATTTGAGATATATTTTTGGCTTTCTAATTTCTTATTATGTGTGGAAAATTAAATTTAAAAGTTGTGTGAAAACGATTGAGAAAGTTTCAATGACATTTTTTTTCATGAAAGATACGAACACATACATTCACCACACCAGCATATATCTGCTACTTGCTTCTTGCAAGAAAAGTATGTTGGTCAGAACAGACAGGCTACAAAAAGTCGCTTCAAAGAACACATTGTAAGTATATAACCCTTATTGCTATCACCTACCTGAATTGAATCCTGGTGAGTCGTACAGTTGTCATGAATATGAAATCCATTGCAGATATAGGTAGTAAAACTGTCAACAAACAGATAAATTCTTGACAGAATAAAAGGATATAATAATTGAGCCATTCGGGTCTGTAGCATCTGGCTGGTAGAATTTCTTCGGTGGTGAAAAGAGCTTCTACAAGGAAACCGCTGCTGGTGAAAAAATTCATGACTTGCATGAATCTCGCGATATTTTGAATTGCTTTTTGGTCTTTTTTCATCTGATGGAGAATTTCTGGGTATCTCCCTAGGTCACGTTCGCCCCAGAAAAACTTCGTTTCTTTTAGGAGTTTCATTATTTCTGCTTTTTTAGCGAACATTGTTGTAGTTTTTAACATACCCTGGAAGGTTCCATTCATTGTTCAACATGATGATAAAAAAAATATCGGAATCTCTTTAAAACTATTCAAAATTCCTAAACCCTTCAAAATGATTACGCTACTGATGTTTTTTTAAAAACGTGGGAAAGATAATTTTTTAAAACCCAACTTATTTTTTTTGCAAAATTTCAGTTAATTATACAGGGTGTTAGAGAATAAGTGCGACAAACTTCAAATAATGACAGTTTGCTATATAACTTTTATCCGCAAATGCTTCTTTTTCCAAGATACGGTGTGTTGAAGTTTTTCTTAAAAACTGACTATTTATTTATTTATTGCTCTGAAACCGGTCGAGATATGCAAATGAAATTTGGTGAGTTCTAAGAGGTAGTTATTGCGCATTTTTTGACATGCAATTGAGGATTTTATGTTCGTCATTGGCGCGCATACGGGTAATAATCTCAATTTTTTCTAAGAAAAAAATGGTACGCCACTGAAATATTTCAGATAATTTTTGAATTATTCGTTCAATTTGTGAAATAAAAATCTCTCTTTTTTTCGTATGGGGCGCCGTTTTTATGCAAAAAAATAACATCTTAACGCGTATTTTTCATTTCTTCAATACATTATCAAGAACTATCTAATACAATAACGTTAAACCAGAACAATAACAGGAAATAACACTAATAAATAAATACCCGCAAAGCTACAACAAATGTTCAAAATGACCTCCCTCAGACGTGATACATGATTCAACTCTTCGCCTCATTGATTGTCGTATTCGCGCAAATATTCCTGGTGTATTTCTTATTGTCTCACAGCCGGCTATAATTCGATTCCTCAGATCTGGAGTGGAGTGGAATAAACGAATGACTTTAGAAAACCCCAAATGCAAAAATCTAGAGAATTCAAATCCGAAGATCGAGCAGGCCAATTTTCCGGATGTCCCCTACCTATCCAACGATTTGGATATACTGTATCTAAGTGATTACGTACAATAATGCTAAAATGGACTAGTGCACCATCATGCATGAATCAGAAGTGTTGTCTCAGCTGTAGAGGAATTTCTTCAAGAAGAACAGGTAACTCTTCCGGTAGGAAATTAAGGTAAGAGTCGCCTGTTAGTCGTTGTGGGAGGAAATATGGACCGATTAAATGATCATTAAGTACCCCAAGCCATACATTTACTGAAAACTGTTGCTGAAAATGAGCTTCAAAGATTCCATGTGGATTTCCCTCAGCCCAGAGGTGATAGTTATGGAAATTTCGTATACACTGTCGTCCAAAATTAGCCTCGTCAGTAAACAAAACGCCATTTAAAATATTAGGAATTTGAGCGATTTGATGAAGAAGCCTATGGCAAAGAACTAGGCGCGGAAAAAAGTCTCTAGGTAGTAGAGCCTGCACACGTTGAATATGAAACGGAGACAATTGCTGTTCTTTAAGAATTTTAAATACAGTGAAGTTGCTTACATTCAGTATGTTGGCAATTTTTCGAGTACTTGTTTCAGGTGACTCCGCAATTAACTCGAGAACTGCTTCTTATAGTTGCACAGTTCGTACTCAAACGTTGGTGAAGACGAGCAAATATTGTGTGATGGGGTACCCTACGTCCTGGATACAACTCAGCATACAATCGTCGAGCTTGCCGACCATTTCCATTACTTCGATCATAGACAAAATTCATGTCTGACAATTCCGCATTTGTATAATTTTCCATTCTTTTCGATAAAAGAAAAATCAATTAATTATTACTTATGTTATACCAAACTTAAAGCTTGAAAATGATGAGACGCCAATTTGACATTTCGTTGAAATATTCGTATTTGACAGAATGTTGACAGTAGTAGATAATGTATTAAACTAATGACAAATACGCGTTAAGATATTTTATTTTTTTGCATAAAAACCGCGGCCCATACGAAAAAAGATAGGAGAGATTTTTTGTCACAAATTGAACGATAAATTGAAAAATTATGTTTAATTTGAAATACCTCAGTGGCGTACCATTTTTTTCTTCAAAAAAACTGAGATCATTACCCGTATGAATGATGAACATAAAATTCTCAATTGCATGTCAAAAAAAGCGCAATAACTACCACCTGAAAGTCATCAAATTTGATGTGCATATCTCGATTGGTTTCAGAGCAATAACTAAATAGTCAGTTTTTAAGAAAAACTTTATCACCCCGTATCTCGCAAAACAAAGCATTTGCGGACGGACAAAAGTTATATAGCAAACTGTCATTATTTTTTCATGCAGAATCACCCCCTGAAGTTTGTTGCACTTATTCACTAATACCCTGTATATCAACTCCGGTTTTCGAAAAAAATTGCTTACGATTTTTTGGTGCTGCAGACTTCGAAAACATTCTGAAAAAAGATTTTCGTGGAATTACCCGAAAATTTTTAGTCTTTCAATATATTATATTGAAATATATGTTTCTTCGTAGATTTTCGAGGGTATAATGTGTTGAGATAGTTTCTCGGGTTTCTGTCAGCGTTCTGTGTTCTTGGTCCTAAAAAGGTCCGATTTTACGACGTTTCGGCAAATTCACATTTGCCATCTTCAGGTGATGTCTCATTCATCCAAGTTTGAAACAATCGAATGAATTTGCCGAAACGTCGTGAAATCGGAGAAACAATCCCAAGTATTTTCATCAACTATGCTTTCGAGAGGTTTAATTAAAGGTTTACTATAGTTTTTTTTTCGTGGTTGGTCTATACTGTGAGCGAGGTAGACCTTATGTTTGATTTATCATTGGATTTTTCTCGAATTTAAAATTTAAGACGTGTTTTGCATGTGATTTAATTAAAATATTCTGAAATATATCTTTTCACTCGCGGTAGATACAAATATCAGAGTAGAAAATATAAACTTCATGGCATGTCAATAATATCTACAAATGTTTCAAACAGACCATGATTGTCTAATAAAATATTCCATTTTCGTTGACCAATCTCAAGGAACATGACTCGATACCCGAATTAGTTTTATATTCCAATCAGGAGACAAGGCCATACTTTCTGTGGCCTTTCTTAGAATATTTGTATTTGTGAATCAGTTTTATTTGTCTAATAAAATATGTAGGCGTGAATGGTTGTGAAAATCAGTGCTTGAATGAGAGATAGCACATCATCCACTGTTTGATAGTCATAGCTTATTGGGTAGGTATTTCTAGTTCAATTGGAAGCCAAACTTTTTGTTTGCTTTATGGGAATTATTTTATTCGTGAATCATTGTGTTGTTTTTATAATAGGAGTTATATCGCTAGATAGCAATTTCATTCTGGAGATTTGGTGCTATCTTATTTAGGAGTCGTTTCGATCCTACAAAAAATGCAACAATATACGTTCCCAAGGCTAGACGATACGATTTTTGTTACAATCAAAATTCTTAAGTGCCAACTTTTTGTTTGCTTTATGGGAATTATTTTATTCGTGAATCATTGTGTCGTTTTATAATAGGAGTAATATTGCTAGATAGAAATTTTATTCTGTTGATTTGGTGCTATCTTATTTAGGGGTCGTTTCGATCCTACAAAAAATGCAACAATATACATTCCCAAGGCTAGAGATACGATATTTGTTACAATCAAAATTCTTAAGTGCCAACTTTTTGTTTGCTTTATGGGAATTATTTTATTCGTGAATCATTGTGTCGTTTTATAATAGGAGTAATATTGCTAGATAGAAATTTTATTCTGTTGATTTGGTGCTATCTTATTTAGGGGTCGTTTCGATCCTACAAAAAATGCAACAATATACATTCCCAAGGCTAGAGATACGATATTTGTTACAATCAAAATTCTTAAGTGCCAACTTTTTGTTTGCTTTATGGGAATTATTTTATTCGTGAATCATTGTGTCGTTTTATAATAGGAGTAATATTGCTAGATAGAAATTTATTCTGTTGATTTGGTGCTATCTTATTTAGGGTCTTTCGATCCTACAAAAAATGCAACATATACTTCCCAAGCTAGACGTACGATTTTTGTAAATCAAATTCTTAAGTGCCAACTTTTTGTTTGCTTTATGGGAATTATTTTATTTGTGGATCATTGTGTTGTTTTTATAATAGGAGTTATATTGCTAGATAGAAATTTCATTCTGGAGATTTGGTGCTATCTTATTTAGGAGTCTTTTCGATCCTACAAAAAATGCAACATTATACATTCCCAAGGCTAGACGATACGATTTTTGTAGGACTCTATTTGTTACAATCAGAATTCTTACAGTGCCTATATGACATTAATAAAAATATAAAGCAAAATTTGAAAGCTACAAAAATACAATTTTATGAAGAATATACAAAACCTTCTGTGCGGTAGATTTTATTATAGTCTGCAAGAATTTATCAATGAAGTATTTGAAAATAATATATTTTCCTCGTATTAAAAATGAAGTTGTATTTTTTATGGTAATCATATACTGAATTGTGTTTTGTTATTAAATGATTACAGTGTGTAACTTGAAAAATCACTACTTAGAAAAGATCAAATAAAGCTACTCACATGTAGAAACAAGAACATACAAGAAACATCATAAGTGAAATCCGAATCCGTTACAGTAGCTCCTTCATAAACATATTTCAAAACCATCAAATACACCAAACTCAGCACCGCAATCATATTTCCCAGATACAGGGAAAACTGCGATTTTCCGTATCCTTTTTCGGGATTGGTTCCCGCACAATTCAGCATTTTCAGCGATGTTTCAATTGTACTGAAATACATTTTGCTACCAGAAGGGTTGAACTGTTTCTTGGAAATCAGTTGGAGGGGAGATCTCAGCCCTTTTATAACCCTAGTAGAGTGTCACGTGATATATCGCAATAATATATGTTCTTTTTGCACTTCTTGCCAGCTTGAATATTTCAGTTGCAATTCTTAGGCCAGGTATGTGGAGTTCTAAAAAATAAGAGAGTGTTTTCATGAGAGTAATATTGAAGGAATATTTTCAAAACTTATTCTTCGATAAGAGCGATGCAAAAATAGGGCAATTGAACACACTGCGCCAGTTTGTTTCAAAACTGGTATAAGAAAAGTTATCCCTGATCTTTTTAAATATCCAGAGTGGAGGAAGGGATACCTTGAATCTCAATCAATCTGAACATCAAACAAGAACTCAATACATCATTATAATAATTAGATTATGGGTTCTTACAAAGCTAAACTGAGAAAATGAAAGGGAAACACAAGAGTAGTTTTTGGATTTAATCATAAAGTCTCCAGTCTCAATTCAGTTGAACATAAGTTATGAAATATTCAAACGGAATTCTTATCTATTAGGGTAACTATCTATAATAAATATAAATGTATTCCAAAATTGGCCTGGTTTGGAATTCAGTCCAGGGTGATTTCAATACTTGACGGCACAAGTATTTTATAGGAAAATATATTTTGGAAGGAAAGGTAATCCATACAGTGTGACAATTTGAAAACTCACAATAGGCTATATATCACAAACAAATGATGATATAAAAAAAGGCTCAAAAGAGTTTGTAGGATAAGAAGGGGGAACTAAAACGACATAAAAGAGAAAAGACTAAAAAAATGCTATTCAATGATATGAATAATAATTGTACCGGGTGTATCAATAATAACCAAATTAATTTTTAACAATTTTGAAAACAAAAATACGCCTACTTGTGATGCAATGCTAAAAAGCTCTAAGGGCCAATAAAACTTTATTTCCAATGATAAGTGTCCGTAGGTAATTTTTGTTGTTGAATAAAAACTTTAATTTTCCTTTTTTTTCAAAACTAGTTGTAAACTGTAAACATTTGTTTTTTGGGTTTTGTCGAAGTCCATAATTTTTTCGTTCATTTGACACATTTATATATCATTAGTATTCATCATTTGTACGATCGGTACTGTCATTCAGCTGTAGTTATCACGATAGTTTACGGTATACCTGAACGTGTAGAGATAATTTTTATATTTGGCTCCCAGAACCAGTGTTATTTACGAACAGCTCAAATATTTAATGAGAGGCATCCGGACAAAAATGTAAGTCACGTGTACATCCGCGATTTAGTTTAGAGAAAACGGGATCAGTGCAAAATAACAAAAGGGAAGCCCCAAGATTACTGAATGAAGCAAGCCAAATTGAGATCCTTGGAAAATTTGCAATAGATCCTACTGCATCAACACGTCAAGTATCTGCAATGACAGGACTATCACGTGAGTCGGTTAGGAAGGTGTTGAAATTTTATAAGTTTTACCCGTTCAAAATGCAAATTCTTCAAGAACTAGGCGATGATGATCCAGACCGACGAATTCAGTTTTGTTAACTCATGACTGAAAGAATTCGCGCTGTACCTAGAATATTAAAAAATATTTGTTTCAGTGATGAATGTACTTTTATGCAGAATGGTAATGTAAATAAACAAAACTGTCGGTACTTGAGTGATTTAGAGAAGGTCACTCAATATCCAGAAAAACTTAATGTTTGGGCAGTGATATCAGGCGATGCTTTAATTGGCCCCTTGTGTATATCAGACAATTTAAATGGCGAAATGTATCTGGATATGCTAGAAAACACCATCGAATCCCTAATTGTGCATGAAGTAGAGAACCAAAGGGACGACCAAGGCAATCTAGGTCTAGACGAAGATTTGCTGCTTTACCAACAAGATGGAGCACCTCCCCACTATGCAATTGCAGTTAGGCACTGGTTGGAATCTAATCATCTGAATGAATGGATTGTAAGGAGAGGTCCTATTCAGTGGTTAACGAGGTCACCAGACTTAACGCCACCAGATTTTTTCCTATAGAATTACTCAAGCATGTCGCGCTATTACCAGAACAACATTTGCCAAAGTTCGTGCTTAATTTGAAAATAGGCTGTATTATTGTTTACAAAACAACGGAAACCACTTTGAACATTTACTTCATTGACATTTTTAACAAATTTGTAGTCCAACGAAAACTTCATTAAATTTTCCTTTTAAGGTAAGGTTTCACAATTATTGATCCACCCTATATAATTATTATTTATAACATTGGATAGCATTTTTATAGGCTTTTCAATGATGTATCGCAAGTAGGAGTTTGCTATTTAAACTTTTTTAGTTGGGGTGGGTGAGGCCTAAGGGGTTGATGGGGGTGATTTCTCTTTTACGTCAATTTAGTTCCCCCTTCCTATCCTACAAACTGTTTTGAGCATTTTCTGATATCATCTTTTGTTTGTGATATATAGCCTATTGCGAATTTTCAAATTGTCACACTGTATATGCAAAACTTCGACACAATTTGAATCTTGTGCAATCCTTAATTTTTCTATCACTATCAAATGCACTTCGTAGAGTAAGTATTTGTACTTCTAAACGAAGCAATTATTGTTCTTTGTTCCTATTTCGTTATAGTCTGAAACTTTCAATATACCAATACATATGCTAAGCCCGAACAACTCAACTACTTGAACTCTTATAAACATTATTAGCATTATATGTATGCTTGAAATGTGGACGTTTAATATTCGCTCAGTCTCCTCAGAATGAATGAGAATATTGAACACAACTATGTTATGCGACTCTCTGAAAAATCTGACATGTTACACTTGATATTGGAAGAAAAAACATACGCAAAGAGAGACATCATAGATAAAAACGTGAGGCAGCTGGTAAGCTTGTTGAAAACTGAAGAAGTGTAAGTGGAGATGAATAAAATAAAAGAAAAGTTCTAATTTTTCACAGTAGGTATACTTGAACCCGTTTCAGATATCGCATTCTAACATTACTTTACAAACTCTTTGTAGGTGAACAGGTCTCTGTTCAAGTTCTTTTATATTTAAACATAGATCATTGTTGGCTAGTTCTTCCATGATATGTGAGTACTCCAAAAAAATCTATTGTTGTAATTCTTTGAAGTGACTTCTTGTAGAATGTGTGCATTCATATTGGGGCTGAATTTGTGTTTATTTACTTTCAGGTTATGAGCGAAGTAATGTGTTTGTTTATGTATTCATTTATGCAAACATACAGAGGTCTACAGGTTCTACCGATGTAGGATGCATCGAAATCCTTGCAGTTCAGTATTTATAAATATCACGTTTTGATTCTTTTGTGTTCAAACGAGCAAGAGAACGAGCTTTCCTTGGAGGATTCCCGCACAGGTGTATAGTATTGTTCTGCAACAGTTATATCGACCTGTATCTTTGTTGATTTGTGCCTTCTTCTTTCTTTGTTTTCTAGAGCGTCGCATTCGAAGTTGATGAAAGGAACTATCTTCTCCACCTCTCCATATAGTCTGTATTCCACGGTTTCTCTTTGTACACCCATAGTATATAGTTTCCCTATTATAATCTGTGCTTTCGTTCTATGTAGGCTTATATCAGCTGTTAGCGTTTGACTCAGGTGTTCCATCATGGCTGTGCTGTGTCTTTGTCATTTGATTTAGTCCCAATATTTTATTTTTGTAAAATTGTTTTTTACCGCTTTCTTAGTTGTTTGAACAACCCTCAGAAGTTAATGAAAACTTGTACGAGTTAAAATCACGGGGACCTTACCTTTTATAGTGGGATCCGAAACCACTCTTGGGACCTTGAAAAAAATTTTCACCAGCTGCGGGATATTACATCATCTCTTTTATCCCCTCTTCCACATCGGATTTCACTGATTCCAGGCAATGGTTCTGGGCCAGTGATTGGTGATTGTCTTACTGGACGGACTTTCCTTTCGTTGTTTTGTACTGGCCAGACCTTGTGCTTTGCCTGTTCACGGAGGCTTGACTGGTTTTGATTCGATCACCTGAGGCAGTGGTATGAAAAATATAACTGTTCTCAGCAGCAGTTAACAAAACAATGATAGTTAAAATGATGGTTAACATGGTATACAAGGGATATACACTAGAAAAAGAATATCATCACATATGGAAGACTTCAAAGGTTTATTAGAGACGCTGCTGGTGCTGCATGATACACTATCCATATCTGCCCTACATGCAATTGTGTATGTTATTTTTGGTTATAACATACGTGGCTGGTGATACCTGGAAGTTTTCACTGGAAAGAGATTTTTCAGTGCCGCAAATGAGTCTTTCAACCATCTAAGAGCTTTCCTAGAATAATTCTTTCATACTACTTATGATTCTGTAAAAGCTGCACACCAAAAGAACTCAAACTGAATTTGGAGTGTTTAGCAAGATTGGAAATGGTTATATGAAGAAATTGGTTATGCCTTTTCCAGGAGGTATTCAACTTTATTCAAATATAAACAGCTTCAGTGGTGGTGCAGGAGATGCCAAAGCCTTCAGAATTTACCATGTAGAAGCTTGAATCCACCACCCTGAGTTTCTTTACCAACTCACTTCTTCTTTTGACAATATATTTGCAGCTTTATTCGACAGAATGCAATTGTTTTATCTCTGACTTTTCAGTTTTCGAAAGATGGATCAAGCTAGGAACATCAGAACTCCACTATGTCATCACTATCAAGAAAAAAAAATGAGCTCCTTAAGAAAATTTAAAAGCAATTATAGTGAATGAAATAATGGCGTGAACCTTGCTGAGGTTGCTTAGCCAAAAGTTATAGACTTCAGAGTTTCGAACCAATGTAGAATCAAGGGTTCTATAACAAAAAACAAATGTCTACCACCTCGGAGATTGAAACTCTGAGCCCGGATGTGGTGTTTCTGAGGTTGTTTTTGGAACTGGTTTTTAATTTCAGTTTCCGGAAATATGTGATTCTCATGATAGAAAACACAACTTTCCCTAGTGAAAGCTTGGTTACTGGCCTAACTTTTCAATATGGATAGGCTTTATTAATTTTGCATTGAACTATTTTACTGTAAGGGGGTGAAAATGCTCAATTAGCATATAGTGATGAAAGGGTTGTGATGGAACAAATAGAACATTTCTATTGTTGATATCTGTTCTCACTTCATCACAGCTTGTAATTACCAGCAGGTTTGAATCCCGAGAAAAAATGCTAATTTTCCTAGGGTCAATAGAAGAAAGAATGAATAAAAAATAATACTGTGGAAAAACAATATTTCATAGAATTCATACTACAATTGATGCTGAAATAAAAAATTTACGAATAGTAATTTGAGAATCACACAATCAAGAATATTTTCAAATCTTCTCAAAGTCGCCAGGTACCAAACATTAAAAAATTAATTTGATAGGATTGTTTTGAAAAAATCCTGTTCCTTGGGGGAGATTTTCTATGGGGTGGATGACTGGGAAAATAGTTAAAAAAATGTTGATTTTTGCAGTAATCTCTGATAGTTCGAATCATCAGAAGATGCTAAAAGTATATCCATCTGCAAGCATGGAGTGGATTGCAGATATCAATAATAAACATGCCCGGTTGGTCTATGGCTTGAATGACTTTTTCCACTCTGCTGTATTTTGTGACAGTGTCCTCTATCTTAGTACTCCCAGGATTTGAAAATCTCGTTCTAATACACTTGTCCACTCCTTCCTTGGTCTTCTTCCCATTCCAATCCCTTTTTCCCTTTCTAGCACTGGTAGCACTTCTCTCCTGCATCCTATTAACATGCATATTAGCCATGTTATTTTGAAGATTCATAACTTTTTTAAGCGTACTTATAGCACATTTAAAAAAAACAATTCCTCTATCATATCTACGTAAAAAAGCTACCCTTGTTACAAGTCGCTATAAGCAACCGTTTTCTAGATATTTGGACTTGAAAATTTAAAGTTGATTAGTTCATAATCGAAGCGTGTTGAAGTTATTACCATTATTTTGCATTTTTCACAAGATTGCTTAGGAAATATTTAAGTAAGTAGTTTTGGTAATTACATATTATGTGACAGTTAAACGTTTAATTGTTTTGTTGAACTTTCTGTGATTTTTGAAAAAATGGATTATTTAAACAATAATGCTCATTTATCCGATATGCATTTCGTTTATGGTCTTGCGGATGGCAATGCGCGCGAAGCAAGACGTATTTACCAGGAGCGATTTCCTAATCGAGTACTGCCTTCAGCTCCAACATTTACCAGTCTCCACCGTCGTTTGGCAGCTGATATTATTGGAAGACCACGAGCAGTCCGAACCCCAGAATTGGAAGAAGCTATTTTGAACGCTCTCGAGGAGAATCCAGAAACAAGTACAAGAATAATTGCTGAAGCTCTCAATTCTAGTCAGTCCACAGTTTGGAGAATTAACCACGATCAACAATTTTATCCATACCATATTCAAAGGGTACAAGTTCTTTCGCCACGATACTTTCCCCAACGCATTACTATGTGTCAATGGTTTTTGAGAAAATTGGCTGGAAGTCCTCAATTTTTGAGATATGTACTCTTCACGGACGAGGCAAACTTCTCCCGAAATGCTATCACAAACTTTCATAACAACCATTGTTTGGGCTCTGGAAAATCCGCACGCAGTTAGTGAAAGACATTATCAGTATCAATTTTCTGTAAATGTATGGGCGGCAATAATTGATAATTACTTGATAGACCCTTTCTTCCTTCCGTTCCGACTGAATGGCGCAACTTCTAGCACAGAGACTTTTTAGAAAATGAATTGCCGGAAATACTTCAGAATGTACCATTAGAAATTTGTATCCGCATGTGGTTTATGCATGATGGGGCTCCGGCCCATTTTAGCGTTGTAGCCAGGGAATTTCTTAACACTGTCTATCCAAATCGATGGATCGGTAGGGGTGTAGAAGAACCTAACCAGGCGCGGGCACCAAGGTCCCCAGATCTAAACCCGTTAGATTTTTATTTTTGGGGACATTTGAAGTCACTAGTTTATAAAACTCCAGTGACGAACGAGGAAGATCTAAGAAACCGAATAGTAGACGCCTGTGAAACAATAAGAAACACACCAATAATTTTTGAGCGGGTACGAGATTCAATGACTAGAAGATTGAATGCCTGTTTCTTCGCTGAAGATGGACACTTTGAACAATTCATTTGAATACAATTTAGTTTCCTTTATTTTATTTTATTCTACATATTCAAAATTTCTTGAAATAGAATGTTGATATTTCTTGCAAATTTCATTTAAACAAATACAGATTTTGCACCCTTGATACAAAAATAACTATTTCAAACGAGTAAAAATAAATAGAATAGGTGGCGCCCCTACAAAAAACCAAAACTACTTACTTAAACGTCAAATTCATTTCCTAAGCATTCTTGTGAATAATGCAAAATAATGGTAATAACTTCAACACGCATCGATTATCAATTAATCGACTTGAAATTTTCAAGTCCAAATATCTAGAAAACGGTTGCTTATAGCGACTTGTAACAAGGGTAGCCTTTTTACGTAGATATGATAGAGGAATTGATTTTATCACTGCAAAATGTGCTAGAAGTACGCTCAAAAAAGTTATGAATCTTCAAAAAAATAAAGACGTGTAGGTGGCGCCCCCTACGAGTAAGAGCAATAATAACATCTGGTTCGAATTTGACACCTCAAAAAACCTCTAAATACAGCTTTTCGTTCAATTAAGGTCAGTACTTCGAAAGTTATTTAAAAAAACCGAAAATAAAAATAAAACTTTAACACCCTGTATCTTGGAAACGAAGCGTTTCCAGACATATATTTATTGGGCAATTCATATCAGAATATTGTGAGGAATCACCTCCTGAAGTTTGTCAAAGTACTTTTGAATCACCCTGTACATTGATGAAAAATATTATACGTTTAGTCTCTTGAGTTTTTTAAGGATTTTGGAATAATTTCCGAGTATGGAGAACTGAGAATTGCTAGAAGTTAGAGGAAAAGTGAATGCACCAGTTCTTTTTTCCTCCGGGGAAAATGGTGGATGGGCATAAAAACGCACTTTGGGGTGAAAAATCTTGGACAATGATATAACTATAGCAGCGTCAAAGCTAAGAATAACCATGTTGGTATCCAACCTTCTCTCTGGTATATTCCTAATACGCAATTTCCAAAATATCTCAGAAGAGACAATATGTTTGAATACAATGAAACCCATGTTCTCACAGTTTTTTCGATATTGTTGCTATACTTACCAAAAACTAGTAGAACAAGTAATAATGCCACAATTCCTACAAGGGAACTAATGGTGCAAATATGGCCAGACCAATTACCGCAGTGGATGCTAAGAGTAGGAGATATAGTTCAAAGCATGAAAAAATCAACCAAGGCATAATAAAAATCGCTTTTTTCTGAAATGAGAAACAAAAACATTGAGTCAGTTTACTACATTACCATTTCTTGAGAAAGTGTTGTCTCTGTTATTGAATCATTTACGCCAATTATATTTCGAAGAACTTGTTAACGACCAAAAATGTAAGAAGATGTGACAGTTTGAATAAAATAACTACCATTTTGTCCTACGATCAAATTAATAAATTATGATAACATTGATGTGCAAAATCATAAAAAAATAATAGCAGCCTCAGAATAGGACGATAATTCATGCAGGATAGTTTACTTAATATAATTATTTTATCGCGGGATATGCATTGAAAATACACCATTAACATTCTTAGAGAAAGATAAATTCCACCGATTCAATACGGTGTCAGAGAACGCATGTCCACATATGATGCAATTTCTAATATCAATGCTATTCTCCATTTCTTGTAAAGTATACGATATAGCATCTAATTTTCATTGAGAAATTAATTGTTGGTAATATTCAGAGTAATTCTGAAGAAATGAATAAAGGTGTTCCTCAAGGAACAGTATTGGGACCTATACTCTTCCTTATATGATCTCCATCAGTATGCAGACACATAGTCCTATATATTATTGATGTGGTGAAATAGACTTTTTTTAAACATAATTCCGAAAATTATCGTTTCTGCGAAAAAATTTCGATGAGTCTACCGTTATCATGGTGTTCTGAAGCATCTGTGAAAATTTAGTCAAAATCACAGAGATTTACCTTTTATGCAGGTTTGCCCAGTTCTCAATTGACAAATTTTCTTGTTATGTGTATATATACATGTGTGTGATGGTCCTCAAACACTCAAAATGTCTATTTTCAGATGTCTGATCGGACGACATCGTATGGTATTTATACTGTTGCTGTGTTATAGGTAGTGTAATGACCGTCAAGTGAGATTTTTCGAGTGAAGTTTTTTAACCGTACATAATTCTTTGATAATTCTTTCACTTCCATAGACAGTCATGCCGAGGAACAATTGATCTGAGTTTTAGGGATAACCAAACAAACAATTTGAACTACTTTTCTGCAGATTCCTTGCACTTTGTACTTTTGTTATTAAAAATCTAAACCCTTGGTGAATGAATATAAAGGGATTTTCTCAATCTGATACTTACCTTTTGGAGACCATATATGAGTAAACTGTTGAAGAATATTTCCAAAGCATCTACAGGAACACAGGTGATTAAAAAACTGAGCAGTATCGAGTCTCTAGTTCTATGATATTCTGAAATAACAAAAAATAAAGTATAACTTTGAAATATGTTTCAGGTGTTTTTTGGACTTTTGAAATACGCAGCAATTATCAATAAAAATATTATTTCAATAAATCATAAAGAAATTATGGTTTAATGTAAATATAGCGTACGATGTAAATAGCTGAAAAGAATAACGGTATCGAATAATCTGTCCTTTTCTGTCATAAGTATAATATATACAATGATTGCTGAAAAATATTTGGGAGCTTAAAATTCGAACTTGTGACGATACATTTATACAATAGTTGGAAGAAAAGATAAATCTTACCTGAAGATTCCAAAATGCTTCCCGCTAAAAACCCAACAAAGGCCACGACTTGCCAAAAAAGGTTGAACAACGCCAGGATTTTCCCAATTCTTATGAAACTTCCTGGTGAAGTCCTAATATCAAACAGGATCATTTTTCTGTTATTTCAAAGTCCACTATTATACATTGAAATATTCAACTGCAACGTGTGAATAACCGCAGTTGTGATTTTTGTACAGATAAAACTATATCTCTAAGTGGTTGCCCGTAAATCCCATTGGAAAGTGGTATTCAATTTGTTTTATCGTATTATCATTCTCATAAGAGAAAAAAAATTCAGCGTTGGAATATTGAAAAAGCGGATGACAATGAAAAACACAATTATTATAAATCGTACTCGAGGTTGCAGGCTTTTGACGAAAATTCTTGAATTTCTGTATGTAATTCATACAGTTGCTCGTCGAAAGCTCGGATTGTCACGTTATCCGACATCTTTTTATGATTTGCTTTTGTATTTGTAATCGTTTTTTTTTCAATGTGATCTTCGTCAAACATGATAGACTATTGACGTTTTAAAATATTTTATACTTATCTACTTCCGAATCCCATGTCATTAGTTTCTACTTTTTGGCTGATGATGGACTTTTATAGGTTCGAAACATGTACCATCTGTTTTTAAGAGGGAAATAAACATTGTGGGTTATGTCTAAGAGTTTTTTTGGAACATACAGGGTGTAAGTGAATTGTCAGACATGCATTTTGTCTATGGTCGAAGTAATGGAAATGGCCGGCAAGTTCGACGATTGTATGCTGAGTTGTATCCAGGACGTAGGGTACCCCATCACACAATATTTGCTCGTCTTTGAAGTTCATTTTTAGCAACAGTTTTCAGTAAATGTATGGCTTGTGGTACTTGATGATCATTCAATCGGTCCATATTTTCTCCCACAACGACTAACAGGCGACTCTCACCTCAATTTCCTACAGGAAGAGTTACCTGTTCTTCTTGAAGAAATTCCTCTACAGCTGAGACCACACTTCTGGTTCATGCATGATGGTGCATCAGTCCATTTTAGCATTATTGTACGTAATCACTTAGATACAGTATATCCAAATCGTTGGATGGGTAGTGAAGGTACGGAACATTGGCCTGCTCGATCTCCGGATTTAAATCCCCTAGATTTTTGCATTTGGGGTTTTCTTGAGTCATTAGTTCATTCACTCCCGTCGAAAATGTTGAAGACCTGAGGAATCGAATTATAGCCGGCTGTGAAACCATAAGAAATACACCAGGAATATTTGCGCGAATACGACAATCAATGAGGCGAAGAGTTGAGTCTTGTATCACGTCTGAGGGAGGTCATTTTGAACATTTGTTGCAGCATTGCGCCTATTTATTTATTAGTGTTCTTTTCTCTTATTGTTCTGGTTTAACGTTATTGTATCAGATAGTTCTTGATAATGTATTGAAAAATGAAAAATACGCGTCAAGATGTTTTTTATTTGCATGAAAACGGCGCCCCATACGGAAAAAAAACAAGAGAGATTCTTTGTCACAAATTGAACGATGAATTAATGAATTATTCGAAATATCTGTGGCGTAGGTACCATTTTTTCTTTGAAAAAATTGAGATTATTACCCGTATGCGCGCCAATGATGAACGTAAAATTCTTAATTGCATGTCAAAAAATGCGCAATAACTACCTCTTGAAACTCACCAAATTTCATTCGCATATCTCGACCGGTTTCAGAGCAATCAATAAATAGTCAGTTTTTAAGAAAAACTTTAACACCCCGTATCTCGGAAAATGAAGCATTTGCGGACAAAAGTTATATAGCAAACTGTCATTATTTCAAACACAAAAAATTTCATCAAAATCGGTTCAGTAGCTTTACGTGATTCTCGAATATATCAACAAACAAACATATAGACAATTACGGTTTTACAATTTTATTATAGTATAGATTACCTACATATGTATGAAATGGAAATTAATATACCTAACATGTCAAAGGAACAAACGAATAACATGCGAATATCAAAACAGGATTATTTCAAACATGAACTTTTTATTCATTAAAAAAAGTAATTTTTTCAGAATAACAGATTGATAACCTATGTGTTCACAACATTTAAAATTTCAAATAGGATTTTCTAACAATGCCATTCATTTATTTAAAAAAAAAACAATCATTGAACTGAAATCTATCCAAGTCAATTTTACCAACAAAAGGCTACTAAAACCTTATCCTCTAGATATTAACAGAACAATCATATTAATACCAATACCTAGGCATGCCTGGATAACTTATTTTCGTAACCATGTAGATCAACAAATATTTTTCCCAATTATTTCTGGTTTTAAGACTGTCGAAATGTAAGATACAACAGTTGTTATGTTCCTGATTGTATTGTTATAATAACCTGTATAAAAATATCGAAAGTAGTTGTCATAATTTTCATTTAATTTTACTTTTGATGGCCTCAGAGTGTTTTTAAAAATATATAAATCAGTTGTTATTTCCATTGCCTGAATTCCAATAAAGATTAAGAATTTTATTTTAATTCAGAAAAACACCATGATATTTTTTTACACACGTGTTTCAGCAGAGCTTATCCATATGATATTTTGACACAAATTAGTCCTACTTCAGAACACTTGAAATCTAATCTCAATCTTTTGGTACCTACTTGAGAATACGGTCCTATAAAACGAAAGACCAGATCATTTGCACTCCATAGTGTTCCTTGGGCTGTGTAAGGCAAATAGGTAAATATTTTTTTCAATATCTCATGGCTAGATAATATCCCAGAAAAAGGACATATCCATAGATTTATTCAACGGGAGTGTTATGGAAATAGTTATAATTGAAGGATTTTTATCATGATGTACTTTGAATACTATACACTTTTTCATTAACTTTCTAATGTCAAATAGTCGGCATAAAAAATAAATTCATTCAATTCTGTGCTCAGCATACGATGGAATTCATCAATTACTACATAATAAAACAGAAAAAATATTATATAGTAGTTCAGAATTAGATTTTGACTGTTATCAATACAAAAAAAGGAAAAACCCAATGATTCCGATATAATCTTCAATTGAGTTCATCATCATGTGACCTAAAATGAACCAGATCATTATTTTTGTCAAATGCTGCGTTGAGCAGAGAAGCATTCGCACTTGATTATTTCTCGAGGAAGATTTTTTATAATAACACAAACGATGATGCTTCGATCTTTTTTTGATTATGCGTTACTGGAGTCACCCCTTGAACTGAGTCCATAATAGATTTGGGAAATGCTTTTTGAGTTATCACAAAAAATATATCAAGATAATTCAGTTGGTCAGTATTGGCTATTATAGAAAATGTTTTCTCATTAGTTAATATTAATATTTGGTATAATAAGTTCAACCCAAATATTTTTCAAATTCCAACATCACATTTTTGTGATGGGAAGAAAAATGCTTCAATGACTGATAAAATATACGAAGTGACATTTAAAATGAAGAATTTAACATAATGCATTTGTAACTGATTCTTGAGAATGTGTGCAAATCCAATGATAAAATTGCAAAGGAAATATTTTTCATTGGAAATTCATCTACATTTTGTTGCAAATTTCGTGTAAGAACGATTTATAATGAATTTGGATAGTCTGAACTTTAACAAGCTGAGAAAAAAACATAAATTCCAATAACATCAAACTGAACAAAAACAGTTCCAAAAATCCATTGTGCTGTAAAAAATATTTCCTCTATTTCATAAATTTTTCGGAATAGCTTTTTTTCCACGCTTATATATTTTCAACACGGCATTTTGGCATCAGTTGATCATATCTGAACTGATAAGTCAAAGTTTTACCAATAAATATTTTAGGTATTTGATTGGTCTATTAGGAAATTTTGCGGCAGTGGAAAGAAAAAAATAAAATAAAATAATTCAATCGATAGTCAGATAGTAATCATTTCTAAACTTATATTTTATAAGCTGGCTATCAATGACATATAAGTTGAAATTAATATGATATTTCTCCTCTCTTTTAGCCGTATGCGTTCTTGCCAGTTACATAACAGTTTGGTGGCTACTCTGAAATATATATCAATCAGTGAAATTTCTCAGGAATTAATCTATGTTTCTAGAAATATCTTACTTTTTCGAGGATTCCCGAATTTTTGGCATGTTTTTTTTTCGAATCCTCTTATTTGAAACTACAACTTTTATTGACTCTTTTTAAAAAGTTTTAAATATCTTTCGGATTTTTTTTAAATTAATCAAAACTTTTCTGTTTTGATACTTTTTTTATTTTTTGTTTTTTAGAAATTTTAAATGTATTATTTTCCTCGGCCTTTCTTTTGTACTGTTTTTTTGATTAATTTTGAATCTTCGAGATTGTAAAATATGATAAAAAACATATATGATAACTTCTCAAGTTGGACAAGGAAGACTTATAAATTTTTTTTTTATATATATATATATATATATATATTTAAGGAGGAGATTTCTTCGGATATTGGATCCTATAATGCATATTTCTAATGTCTCAGTTCAAAAATGGCAACGTTTCGTCTATGAACTGAGACATCAGAAATATCCATTACAGAATTCAATATCCCAAGAAATCCTCTTCAAATATACATATATCAGGATTTAAGAACCAGATATATAAATATATATATATATATATATATATATATATATATATATATATATATATATATATATCAAAGTTGTGAAGTGGAGACGTCTGGAAAATGTAGTATTCCATTTCTTTCTTGCACTTAAATGTATATTATTTTCCTCGGCCTTTCTTTTGTACTGTTTTTTTTATTAATTTTGAATATTCGAGATTGTAAAATTGGATAAAAAACATATATAACTACTTCTTGAGTTTGACAAGGAAGACTCATAAAAAATAAATTTATACATATATATATATATATATATAGATTGTGGTTCTTAAATACTTATATATAATGTCTCAGTTCATAGAATATTGATTTCTAATGTCTCAGTTGATAGACGATACGTTCCTTTTTATAAACGGAGACATTAGAAATGTTCATTACAGAATCTGGAAAATGTAGACGTCTGGAAAATGTGCTATTTCTTTTTTTTCTTGCACTTACACAATTATCTGATCAATTTTAATTTTTCAAAATGTCAATTGGAACAAAAAATGCACCCCCAAAGAACTGAAACACTTTTTTGTCTGAATTCTTGATTGAAAAAGAACAAGGTATAGTATCGCCAAACATCTAAGAGACTCATTATTATTCATTGCCTATAAGGCTCAACGGGAGACCGACCACAAGCAGAGACGTACTCGATATAATGAAATTTTCATACAATGATATATTTCATTGACGGCTCGGTTTAACCAATAATTAAGCTGGTAAAAAATATATTTACTAACGAGTGGTACTTTATAGTAATTTCGTAGACAATGAGTTTTTCTAAACAATTTTTTTTTAACAGAAACATTTTTTTTTCGTCTATAAGCGACAAAGTACAGTTTTCCAAATACCAGTAGAAAAATAAAGTTTTTATTCTCGATGTATCGAAAATAGGTAAAAAATATGTAACCGTAAAGATGAATGAGTTTTTCTAAACTAATTTATTTCTAAACAGAAACATCTTTTTTTCGTCTGAAAGCGACAAAGTACAGTTTTCCAAATACCAGTAGAAAAATAAAGTTTTTATTCTCAATGTATCGAAAAAAGGTAAAAAATATGTAAACGTAAAGATGATGTATAACAAGTAATCAATAAACAGTACGGAAAAGTAGAGTGTACAATCAATATAGGACACTAATTTATCTATATGCACGTAATAATATGCACATAGCTACGATATATACCTACTTGCTTGTAGAATATAAAAACTCAACATCATAAATTTTGGGTTTGACTGAATGTTTTACATAATTATGTATTTGATGTAAAAAATTGTAGAAAAATGAATATAATTTATTAAATTGAGTTTAACAGGTACACATACATTACGAAAAAATGGAGTGGCATGAAAATAATTGATAAAGTTTCAAAGTCACTATCATCATCCAAGTTCCCAACAATTTTTTCTCTAGCAACTTGATCTATATTTAGATATGATATTTCTACTTTCTGTTATATGCGCTACACAATTTTCCCAGCTTTCACTTGGAATATTCTGCATTTTCTTAGAAGTACCAGAGTCTCTCCTTTTTCTTTCTTTCTTTCTTTTTCTTTTCCCTAGGCTTATTTACTACACGCCACACTGTCTTTACTCGCCTTCGTGTTAAGGCTGCAGCTTCCTTCACCGCACTAAATTTTGATAATTCACGTTCACGAAGGATGGTATAATCGACTTTTTTTTGTATCAACTGATAAAATATCGCGCTTTGATTGTTTTTTATCACTTATTTTTCTTCTTGTGGCACCATTTTCAGCCGTACCTCCATGTGAAGTCAATCAATCAATCAATCAATTTATTTGCTTATTATCAGTACAATAGACTTAGCATCGTCAAGGTAAGTAAATATAGTACAAAACAGACACATTGAACAGGCAAAGTATTATACAGTACAAAACAGACACGTTAAAAAGGCAAAGTATTATACAGTACAAAACAGACACATTAAAAAGGCAAAGTATTAAAACTTGCAGTTGAGAAATTCACTAACGTCATAAGGGCAGAGATCAACCAGCAGCCCTTTTATACTTTTTTTGAATTTATTTATATATATGGTGGTAGATGGTTGAAGAGCCTTATCGCCACAGTAAGGAAGCTTTTATGAGTAATTGCCAGTCGATGCTGTGGCATAAGAAGATTGTGGCCATTTTTGGTCAGATATTCGTGGTTGTGATTAACTTTAGAGGTGTTATTTTGTGTTTTTATATAGACGAGACATTGAAATATGTACAGAGCCGCAATGGTTGATATATTAAATTTTTTAAATAGAGGTCTACAGCTGTCAGTCCGTTTTGCCCTTCCCAGGATTCTAATAGCCGTTTTTTGTAGAATAAATACCCTTTTCCAATCCGTATGACAGCTTAGACTGGAATAACCCCATGTAAGCAGCTCTCGAAACATAAAAAGGAACAAATTCATTGATTCTACGAAGCAGGTAAAGAGTGCTGGACAGCTTAGTAGAGAGATCTTTGATGTGGTCTTTCCAATTAAGTTTTTGATCGCGTATTACCCCCAAAAACTTGATGGATTTTTGACTGTCCTTTAGCTCTTTTAGTGTGAAAGTCAGTTTTTTTGACGTTTAGGCATAACTTATTGGCTGCAAAAAAAAATCTAAAGTACTAGGTACGAAGGCGTAGATGGGCCAAAACAAAATATATTTTTTTAAACATTTGGAATTGCCACTTTGAAGTGACAATTGTCACTTTGAACTGACAATTGTCACTTTGAACTGACAATTGTCACTTCGAAGTGACAATTGTCACATACAACATCATTTTGAACGTCCACTTTGAACTGACAATTGTCACTTTGAAGTGACAATTGTCAGTTCGAAGTGACAATTGTCAGTTCGAAGTGACAATTGTCACTTCAAAGTGATAATTGTTAGTTCGAAGTGACAATTGTCAGTTCAAAGTGACAATTGTCACTTCAAAGTGACTGAAGAATTTTTTCAGCAACACATTGAATAAAACGTTTAATTCACATTATTTTAATTATCACAATAAATTATTTGACTGGATGAATGTTAGCTCTTCATGTCTATCGCACATTTTTTACATTTGGCAACATTGCTTTTTCAACATTACTCAATAATGACAATTGAAATTATTGACAATCATCTCAAATATTTCCTATTTACTCAAGTGAAAAGACTTTCAAATTTTCAAATAGGAAAATTACGTTTTTATCCAAACTTTCTACAGGACATTTGAAACATATCTTCTTGTATCGCATTCCATAAAGTCTAGTTCTTACTGTTTAGAGTGCTTGTGTAGAACATGCCACTATACTATATGACTTGTCTTTATTTTAATTTTTTGAAGAAAAAACTAAATTCTGAAGAAAAACTATTTTGTCGATAACTCTCAATATTTTTCCTACCGAAAAATATATCATAAGATTTGATAACATAATGGAATTTCCCATACTTACTTATATTATCTCAACTCCTCGTGTAAAGAATAGTCACACTCTCGTTGTCCAAAAATGTTTCTACATATAATATTTATATAAGGGCAGCTTTGTCACCAGGGTGTATGTAGAAAAATAGATTTTTCTACACACAACACCAATTTTTATTATGTTTCTTTACTATAATGTAAGGCACTGATATTTTGGTTTACCACTAGTCCGTCGGACTTGGATTCATGCCTTCGGCTTAGTATGCGAAGGTCTTGCTTTTGAATAACTTCTTTATATAAAAATTAGTACTTTTTGTCTTTTGTCTCAAGGGACTTCTATTCAAGTGATAATATAACTCAATAATTGACTTTTTGCCTCTCAATTGAAATAATCTGATTGAATTCAATTTCCCTTTCCTCAACTTTGGTTGAGAAAATGATACACAAAAATTAACTTCAATACATCTATTAACAGGAAAAAAGATAAAACTATAATACAGCTCGACGCTTGTCGAATAAAAAAAATGGTCAATCATAAGATAAAATGTAAACTAAAAAAATCAATCTCTTTTAGAGAATAAAAGAACAACAACGAATAGTTTGAAAATATTACATGTCTGTTCTAAAATAAAAGGGAGCTCATATTTCCGATATATATATATATAAATATATATATATATATATATATATATATATATATATATATATATATATATATATATATATTTATGTATATAGTATTTCCTATTATCGAAATATAGAACCAGTTTCTTCCCGTGGCTCTCATAGTTTATTGTTACCCGCGTAACTGACTTCCGTTTTTCCCAAATTAATAAAAATTGTGATCGTCTTCGGTTAGTCTCAAATTCAATAGACGAACTCCCAATATACTCTGTTATGTATACCCCTAATCTGGTATCAATTGTGCATGAGGTTTACCCCGTGAATTAATAGTTAAAAGCTATGCATCAAGTTAGATTTTTACCTTAAGCCGGCGACTTACCCCTGTAATTCCCATGTTTCTCCTAGTCTCGAATATAATTCCCATTTCCCTCGTAGCCGTCTGTGGACACTCGAATCAGATTTCTAATTTAAACACACTCGTCTTCCGAAATGACGATTATTATAAAGTGTCCGACATCTACCCGCGATAGTTTCTGCCGTGGAACCATTATATATCGAAGGGCGAATTTCTTCGATATAGTTTCTGGTAAAACCAAAAACTTGGGGCGATCCCGGGGGACTCACGCCCACGGCGCGACGGAACCCGTGGCGATCAACCTCGGGGTTCGCGGAAAAAGACCCCTAGACCTGTTGATATTTTTCCATTCTAAAAAAGAAGCGAAGCGCCAAGTCGTAGTCTGATTGGCTAAGTCCAATTTGTCGTTGCAGCGAATATATTTCGCGTCCCGTGTCTATTGCCAATTCGACAGTTTGCCGGCTGTGTTGAAACAATGAGGCTCTGTTTAATATTTCCAGACTAAACAACAGTTACAATGTTGCATATCTATATCTGGCAATGACTCCCAAAATGAATGAACTCGTCTGCTTGACAAAAAAATATTTTTTTTATATCTGCGACGACCCATTTATGTATTTCGCAGTATGAGCTCCCTGTTTCATATTAATTCCATCCAAGAAACTGGAATAATGAATTATGAATCAAAAATTGAAATAACTCACCCTGGGACCAATAAAAAAACCAAAAAATAACACCTACAGGATGTTACACTTGTTCCGTGAATAATTGTGAAATAATCCGTTTTAATAACAAGAGTTCATTGATACCTACATGCCATAAAGTTGGGCATTTTTTAACAAAAAAAAAATATCTTCGACTCTTTCCGCGGAAAACTTTTGGTTGCTCAATGAAGCTTAGCGAATTCTGAAGCATCTGTGAAGATTTCGTGAAAATCGGTGACATTTCACTTTGCTGCAGGTTTTCCCAAATTGCGAATTCCAAAGTACAACTTGCTTGATAGTTTAACGAATAGGAATAAAAAATTCCCGGTCCATTTGTTATTTGTCAGTTACTACCCAGTTTATATAATTATGTCATTTTATTTCAGCACCAACATGATGCTGTCTTTGACCGTTCTTCTGCTCGGATGCGTATCTCTCATCAACGGAGGAGTATACACAGACCGATTCCTGACACAATACAACAAGATCCACGACGCAGCCAATGGATACTTCTCCAAAGAAGGCATACCATATCATGCAGTAGAAACTCTTATCGTAGAAGGCCCCGACCACGGACACCAAACCACGTCTGAAGCGCACAGTTACTACATCTGGTTGGAAGCTCTCTACGGTAAAATCACCAACGATTTCTCCAGTTTCAACAAAGCCTGGCAGGTCATGGAGGAGTTCACCATCCCCGTCCACGACAGTCAGCCAACCAACTCCAACTACAACCCATCCAAACCCGCTACCTATGCACCTGAATTGGATAACCCCAGCGAGTATCCGACCCCCAACGACTTCAACGTCCCAGTAGGTCAGGACCCGCTTTACCAAGAGCTTGTAAACGCCTACGGTACGTCCGACATATACGCCATGCACTGGATTACAGATGTCGACAATATATACGGTTTCGGAAACTCCCCTGGTAATTGCGAAGCTGGCCCCGGAACCTCCGGCCCATCTTACTTCAACACTTACCAGAGAGGTCCTTCGGAGTCAGTATGGAAAACAATTCCTCAACCAACTTGCGATTCGTTCAAATACGGCGGACAAAATGGTTTCTTGGATTTGTACATCAAAGACAACAGTTACGCTCAACAATGGAAATACACCGCTGCCCCAGATGCTGACGCAAGAGCTGTCCAAGCTGCTTACTGGGCTTCGCAGTGGGCAACCGAAGCTGGCCAGCTGGGCACCATCTCTCAAACCCTATCGAAGGCAGGAAAGCTGGGAGACTACCTGCGATACGCTTTGTTCGACAAATACTTCAAGAAGATCGGAAACTGCGTTGGACCTTACAACTGCCAGGGTGGCTCGGGAAAAGAAAGCGCGCATTATTTGCTCAGTTGGTACTTTGGTTGGGGGGGTTCTCTCTCTACAGACAACGGATGGGCGTGGAGAATTGGAGATGGATCTGCCCACTTCGGTTACCAGAACCCACTGGCCGCTTACGCTTTAGTCAATGACAACAACTTGAAACCCAAAGGGGCCACCGCTGTGACCGATTGGCAAACGTCTTTGGAAAGGCAATTGGAGTTCTACCAATTCCTCCAATCTCAACAGGGAGCTTTCGCTGGGGGTGCTACCAATTCATGGAACGGTCGCTATGACACACCTCCATCAGATCTAACCACCACAACCTTCCATGGTATGTTCTACGACTGGGAACCCGTCTACCACGACCCACCATCCAACAGATGGTACGGTATGCAACCTTGGTCAGTCGACCGTTTGGCACAATACTACTATGTGACTGGAGATGAAAAAGCCAAGACTGTCTTGGACAAATGGGTGTCATGGATCATATCGGAAATCAAATTCAACGGAGATCAATTCACACTTCCAGCAACTCTCGAGTGGGAAGGCGCACCTCCTAACGTAAATGTGAAGATATCTGCATACACTAGTGATGTAGGTACTGCTTCAGGAACAGCCAGAACTTTGGCGTACTATGCTGCCAAAGCCAATCACGACGAAGCCAAAAACGTTGCCAAGAAACTCCTTGACGGTATGTGGAACCTGTACCAAACAGATAAAGGAGTGTCTTCCCCTGAGCAGGCAACCTCCTACCACCAGTTCAACCAGGAGGTGTACGTTCCAAGTGGGTGGACCGGAACGTATCCCAATGGAGATGTTATCGATTCCTCGGCCACTTTCATCAAGCTCCGTTCTTGGTATAAGAATGACCCAGAGTGGTCCAAAGTAGAGGCTCATCTCAACGGTGGTGAAGCTCCAACGTTCACATACCATCGTTTCTGGGCTCAGGCTGATGTTGCTTTGTCCATGGGAACTTATGGATTGCTTTTCAATGAATAAATGATGTACAAATAAAATGTTCAAAATTAGGCTGATACTTATTTAATTTCTCAGGGTTTTTCGAAATATTAATACAGGGTGTTTCTTAATAATATGCTAATATCCAAGAAGGTTATTCTTGGATCTATTTTGGGAAAAATCTCCGTATGAACATATGTCTTGAAGGTCTTAAGTTTTGAACTACAGGGTGCTGAAGATTTAAGAAAAAAATCTTTTTTTTATGATAACTTTGGTATGACCCTAGATATTTTTGTGAAATATAGTACGCATCTTCTATGCATCAAACAGGGGCAACCGGGGCTGCAGCCGAGGGATATGCAGCAGTTCTCCCACTTTTTCCACTCATTTTTCGTTTTAAACTTTCCAAAGCGCGTTTCGTATTCTTGTCAAAATGATTGGTTAATATTAATCATTGGTCCGATAAATCATGTGTATTAAGGAAAACAATCACAAAGTAAATCATCACACTATTATACACTGAAGAAATGAATTCAACCACATCGAAATATAGACAAATATATCGTATCGACATTAGCTGAAGAACAATTTAATTCCATCTTTTTTTTTAATTTTTTTTAATTAAATGAAGTATTTTTTGTCGGTGTATTATTCGAACGATACCAGCGATCTAGGTACACAATGAAATTCAATAATCATAAGCAATAGAAAATAATATTTCAATTTATGAACACGATTGCAACAAATTATTTGTAAGATCCCTGTGCGCATTCTTTAATAGAGCAAAGGTTGCAAATTCTGTAGAATATTTTTCTGCTGATTCTACAAACAGTTTGCCCGTCTTTACCTGACTATACCTGTTTTTTCCTATTTCTTGGCGTTGACAAGTGTCCACTGAATTTGTATCGTTGATAGATTTCTACAAAATGGACTATCAAAAAGACCAATCTAAGGAGCTGTTCTACTATCAAATTCTTAAAAATCAAAATTTTGGACAAAGCCGCCTATCAATGTTATCGCTTCTTAGCATTGGGAGTGATTTACTCCAAAACCTGGATTTCACCTAAATCATCAATGATTTTTCGTTCAAAAAAGCTCGCAAGAATCCATTTGTTAATTCAATTAGATTTATTTCTTGTATTTTATTATATCTACATACAGGGTGTTAGTGAATAAGTGCGACAAACTCCAGGGGGTGATTCTGCATGAAAAAATAATGACAGTTTGCTATATAACTTTTGTCCGCAAATGCTCCGTTTTCCGAGATACGGGGTGTTCTTAAAAACTGAATATTTATTTATTGCTCTGAAACCGGTCGAGATATGCGAATTAAATTTGGTGAATTCCAGTCATTGCGCATTTTTTGACATGCAATTGAGAATTGTATGTTCATCATTGGCGCGCATACGGGTAATGATATCAATTCTTTCTAAGAAGAAATAATAGTTTAAAAAAACTAAAAAACACGCTTTCATAGAAAACCAGACTGAAAAAATTGAAAAAAAAATGTATTTTATTCAAAAACAAGCGTGGGGTGCATGGTATCGCCTCGGTGTATAATGTACTATATAATTATTGATACCATGCACCCCACGCTTTTTTTTTAAATAAAATACATTTCTTTTCTTATTTTACATTTTTTTAGTCTGGTTTTCTATGAAAGCGTGCTTTTTAGTTTTTTAAACTATTATTTATTTCCTACTTTTTAGTGTGGTTTATTTATAGAAGCGTGTTTTTTTAGTTTTTTTTAAACTATTATTTTTATTATTTCTTTGCAAATTAAAAAATGGAATAATCTTATCAAATTAGGTAATCATAATCTCCGACCCCAAAAACCCCCACATACCAATTTTGAATAGAATCAGACCATGATCACAAAACTCGGCCGCCATTTTGGAGCCGCCATCTTGAATTTTCCAATTTTTACAAAAGAATCAGAATATTCGACCCCAAAAACCCCCACATACCAATTTTGAATAGAATCAGACCATATCACAAAACTTGGCCGCCATTTTAAAGCCGCCATCTTGAATTTCCCAATTTTCACAGAAGAATCCTAATATTCGACCTCAAAAACCCTCACATACCAGTTTTGAATAGAATCGGACCATAATCACAAAACTCGGCCACCATTTTAAAGCCGCCATCTTGAATTTTCCAATTTTCACAGGAGAATCATGATATTTGGCCCCAAATACCCCCACATACCAATTTTGAATAGAATCAGACCATAATCACAAAACTCGGCCACCATTTTGAAGCCGCCATCTTGAATTTTCCAATTTTCACAAAAGAATCATAATATTCGACCCCAAAAACCCCCACATCCCAATTTTGAATAGACTCGGACCATAATCACAAAACCCGTCCGCCATTTTGGAGCGCCATCTTGAATTTTCCAATTTTCACAAAAGAATCATAATATTCGACCCCAAAAACCCCCACATCCCAATTTTGAATAGACTCGGACCATAATCACAAAGCTTGTCCACCATTTTGGAGCGCCAACTTGAATATCTCAATTTTGACAAAAGAATCATGATATCCGACCACAAAAACCCTCAGATACCAAATTTTGAACAGAATCGAACCATAATCACAAAACTCGGCCACCATTTTAAAGCCGCCATTTCGAATTTTCCAATTTTTACAAAAGAATCATAATATTCGACCCCAAAAACCCCCACATACCAATTTTGAATAGAATCAGACCATAACCACAAAACTCGGCCACCATTTTAAAGCCGCCATCTTGAATTTTACAGTTTTTACAAAAGAATCATAATATTCGACCCCAAAAACTCGCAGACACCAATTTTGAAAAGAATCAGACCATAATCACAAAACTCGGCCGCCATCTTGAATTTTCCAATTTTCACAAAATAATCATAATATTCGACCCCAAAACCCCCACATACCAATTTTGAATAGAATCAGACCATAATCACAAAACTCGGCCACCATTTTTAAGCCGCCATCTTGAATTTTCCAATTTTTACAAAAGAATCATAATATTTGTTTTAACTCGAGAACTGCTTCTTCTAGTTGCACAGTTCGTACTCAAACGTTGGTGAAGACGAGCAAATATTTTGTGATGGGGTTCCCTACGTCCTGGATACAACTCAGCATACAATCGTCGAGCTTGCCGACCATTTCCATTACTTCGATCATAGACAAAATGCATGTCAGACAATTCCGCATTCGTATAATTTTCCATGATTTTCGATAAAAGAAAAATTAATTACTTATTATCATCATGTTATACCAAACTAAAAGCTTGAAAATGAATACACCTAATTTGACATTCCGTTGAAATATTCGTATTTAACACAATGTTGACAGTAGTCTACTGCATCGCTACTAGATAATGTATTGAAGAAATGACAAATACGCGTTAAGATGTTTTATTTTTTTGCATAAAAATGGCGCCCCATACGAAAAAAAAAGCATGAGAGTTTTTCGTCACAAATTGAACGAGGAATTCAAAAATGCGTATGCGCGCCAATGATGAACATAAAATTCTTAATTGCATGTCAAAAATGCGCAATAACTGCCTATTAAAACTCACCAAATTTCATTTGCATATCTTTACCGGTTTCAGAGCAATGAATAAATAGTCAGTTTTTAAGAAAAACTTTGACACCCCGTATCTAGGAAAACGAAGCAATTGCGGACAAAAGTTATAAGCAAACTGTCGTTATTTTTTCATGCAGACTCACCCCCTGAAGTTTGTCGCACTTATTCACTAATATCTACAAACTCTTGAAAAAAATATTGTTCAACTTGTTTGAAAAATAATTAGGGGCCTCCACTCCTTCATTGCCCCAGGGCCTCCACATCTTTCAATCCGGTCCTGGCATCAAAAGGCATTTTCTGCTGTACAACAGTTCATTCTTGCCAGTTGCGTTCGTGCGGGACTTGCACTGAATCATTTTAAGAAGAAAAATGATACGCCACTGCTTTTTCTTGAAGTAAAAATAATTTTCAAAATCCCCGTTCCTTTGTGAGCAAATCTGGGCTCCTGATTGTTTTCGTTTGACGTACTGTTTTCGCATAAAAAAATAAAATTCATTCATTGACATCTCGCTAGACCACTTACGAGAAAAACCAATTTATGTAAGTTTAAACAGAAATTTATTCAGGAGGATAAATTTTGAACGGTAAAACTATAAAATTAAAATAATCTGTAGTATAGTATCACTTATTAGTCTACTCGACAAGTTGAAATTGGTCTAAAATAGAGATACTGCTCTTAAAATTATGTGTGATAGCTCATTGGATCCGGAATAACGCCTAGAAAAATGTGCCAAAAGCGAGTATTAGCACATAAAAAATTGCAAGAGTTATAAACAATTGAAAATGAAAAAAAAATGTCATTTTATTTTTTGCCAACATTTCATAAACTATTGATATTTAAGAAATTTCAAAACAAGATTCGGAAAGAAGAGGAAATTTCCAATAAAAAACTTCGAACTCCCGGAACACTATCTCCAATATTTATAATTTTAATTTAACGCTGAAAATGGGTCTCCGAGCGACATTTTTAGGTTGCGCGCGCGGCGTCAAAAGCGAGTACGACACATTAGTTAGTTTATTTAAGGTATTAAATATTTTTTTAATTTGAAAAAATTATGGTGTATTCGGAACACTATAAATAATTTATACCAGTTGGAAATTTTACTTAAAGTTGATTTTTCTACAAGTTAAACGATTGTTAACTAACAAAATTTTCTCGAACTTCTGTCCTAATTGTAAATGAAAAAAAATTTTTAAATAATTGTCGTAAAACTGTTTCGCTTCGTAGAGCCTTTCTTATATACATACTCAACAAGAGCACGCTATGAAAGTTGAGAAAATATTCATACTTTGTTTATAATAATTTTTGTACTTGAACAAAAACTAAAAAGTCCAAGTATTGTTGTTACAAAAATTTTTGTTTTCCTAATTATCATAATATCGTTTTTTTATTAATACAAGATATAAATTGATTTGCAAAAAAAAAATTCCCGCCATTTGTTGATAAATTTTTTATAAACAAATTGATTATTTCAATATTTTTGAAATTTTTTTTTCACAACTTCATTATATTATGATTCTTGAAAGAAAAATGTTTTCCTTAATAACAATTTTTAATTGTTTATAATTAATTTTTTTTTATATTTCTATTGTTTAAATAATTAGTAAAGATTTTTTTTTTCTAAAAATCATAATTGACAGTCCTCTATGAAGTAATGAAAAAACAATTTTTCTTTATCAACAATTCAATTGTTTATTAACTCACCAATTTGATATAAACAAATTTTTAACTTTGTTAGATTTTTTTTCTGAAATTCCTAAGATTTACAAAAACAACCATATATAACAAAGTATAAAAAAACATTTTTCCAATTCCAATTCTTAAAGTACAATAAAAAATTGGAATTTTTTTTTCATTTTTGTATATGGTTGTTTTTGTGAATTTAAAGTTTCAGAAAAAAAAATTAACAAAGTTAAAAATTATTTTTAACAAATTGGTTAGTTAATAAACAATGGAATTTTGATATTTGGAATTGTTGTTACTCCATAGAGGACTGTCAATTATGATTTTTAGAAAAAAATAATTTCTGAACTAATTATTTAAATAATAGAAATATAAAAAAACGATTATAAACAATTGAAAATTGTTATTAAGAAAATTTTTTTTTTCAAAGATCATAATATTTGTAATATAATGAAGTTGTGAAAAATTGTTTTTCAAAAATATTGAAATAATCAATTTGTTTATAAAAAATTTATTAACCAATGGCGGGAATTTTTTTTTTGTAAATCAATTTATATCTTGGATCCATTTAAAAAGCGATATGATGATTAAAAAAAATATTTTTTTTCACATCACTTGGATTTTTTTGTTTTTGTTCAAGTACAAAAATTATTATAAACAAAGTATGAATATTTTTTAAACTTTTATGGCCTGATCTTGTTGAGTATGTATAAAAGAAAGGCTCTACGAAGCGAAAAATTTTTACGACAATTATTTAAACATTTTTTTTCATTTGCAAATTAAGACAGAAGTTCTAGAAAATTTTGTTAGTTAACAATCGTTTAACTTATTGAAAAATCGACTTTAAGTATAATTCCCAATGGGAATAAATTATTTATAGTGTTCCGAATACATCATAATTTTTTCAAATCTAAAAAAAAATATTTAATACCTCAAATAAATTAATTAATGTGTCGTACTCGCTTTTGACGCCGCGCGCGCAACCTAAAAATGTCGCTCGGAGACCCATTTTCAGCGTTAAATTAAAATTATAAATAATGGAGATAGAGTTCCGGGAGCTGCTGGAAATTTCCTCCTTTTTCAGAATCTTTTTTTGAAATTTCCTAGGTATCAATAGTTTATGAAATATTGGCAAAAAACGAAATGCCATTTTTTTTTCATCTTCAATTGTTTATAACAATTGTTTATATGCAATTTTTTATGTGCTAATACATGCTTTTGGCACATTTTTCTAGGCATTATTCCGGATCCAATGAGCTATCACACATAATTTTAAGAGCAGTATCTCTATTTTAGACCATTTTCAACTTGTCGAGTTGACTATATTATTAATATTCTGTTCATACATCTAGTTAGTTAGTCTTAGTTGAGAGATAAAAATTGAATATAAAGTTACTCTACACATGCACTCTGAATATAGGGGAAATGCGGTGGTCCCATACCGTTCCCGAGGTAGAGAACTTTTAAAAAAATTTTAACCTCATTTTCAAGCACCGTTTTTTCGCACAAAACTCACTTAAATTGCCTCCTTCTTTTTACCAGCATAAACAATACACCCTAAATCACTTATTTTCGGCATACTTTGCACAAATACGTCGTTTTATCGAAAAATCTTCCTTTTGACAGTTCAAATAAGCAAAGAGGGATTATTAACTTTGCCTTATTTTTCATGTTGGTGAATGAATCACCGCCAACTTTTCGAATTCAAATGTGAGCAATAGTTTCCTCTTCAGTTATGTGTGCAATTGTTGTGGGCGGTGATTCATTTATTACCAACATGAAAAATAAGGCAAAGTTACTAAATTCCATCTGTCAAAGTGTGAAATTTGCTTATTTGGAACTGTGTAAGAAGGAAGATTTCTTCGATAAAAACGACGATATTTTGTGCAATTTTGTGACGAAAATAAGTGATTTAGGGTGCATTGTTTATGCTGGTGAAAAGAAGGAAGCATTTTGAGTGAGTGTTGTGCGAGAAAACGGTGCTTGAAAATGAGATTAAAAAAAAAATAAACGTTCTCTAACTCGGGAACGGTATGAGACCGCCGCATTTTTCAGGGGGCAAAAACACGTAGGAAAAGTTTTTTTCCTATATTCCGAGTGCATGTGTAGAGTAACTTTATATTTACCTAAAAAAAGGCATGTTGTTATGATGATTTTGTACAATGTCGTGTAACTGTCAAAAACCACAAAAATATATATTTATTTTGAATATATTATTTTACTAATATAAATAAGTAATCAGTATATTAGTGGCGACGAGTTTTGTATAGAACACAGATATCATACTATATCAGAAATGTCGGAAAAATTTGCACCCTTGGCAGGTCACATACAAGAGCTTGTACCCAATATTTCCGAATGGTCTCTTTATAAAAGATGATTAGAACATTATTTCTTCGTTAATAATATCGACAAAGAAGAAAGGAAACGTGCCATCCTCCTAAGTGTATTGAATGAGACAGCTTATAAACTTTTATTCAATATGTGTATACCAGATGAACCGGAAACAAAGGAGTATAAAGACGTTATTTCTCTGATGGATGAACATTTCAAACCAATAACGTCCGTATTCTTGAATAGAGAAAAATTCTTCGAAGCCTAAAGTACAATCGGAATCTCCAAAGGAATGGGCAGCGAGACAGGGCCGGATTAAAAGGTGTGGAGGCCCTGGGGCAACAAAGGAGTGGAGGCCCCTAATTATTTTTCAAACAAGTTTTTTTTTTATTTATTGCGGAACAAATCAAATTGTTTCGACACGAGCATATGTTGGTATAATAAAATACAAGAAATAAATTAAATTACAGCGTAAACATAGGGATTCTTGCGAACTTTTTTCGACGAAAAATCATTGATGATTTCGGTGAAATCCAGCATCCGGAGAAAATTATTCTCAATGCTAAGAAGCGATAACTTTGATAGGCGGCTTTGTCTCATCGTAATTCGCCTATTTTTTTCATTTTGGAAAATGAGCGCTTTCCAGTGCAATTTGACATCATCACATGCTCAGTTGTAATATCACAAGAGAGTGAAAATAATTCGACAGATTTTCGAAAACTTGTTGTCAGGCAATAGACAAGAGAGACCAACTGGCTCGAGTGGCTATTGCCAACAAGTTTGAGAAAGAAATCTAGATAATTATTTTCTACTATATCGAACTCTCGTGTGGTATTCTTTAGATTATTTTTTGATGTTACGATCATAAACACATTTCCTTGCAAAATTATATAATGTACTAAACCGGATTTGATTCATTTCACACTTTTCATGCGGATTGATGACAGACGTAAAATTAAAAATATAGGTTGTCAGACAATAAAAACAAAATACCTCAAATTATTCCCGCGACAATTTTCTAGGTAGAATATTCCCACTATTGATTGGCCAAAACGTATATGAATTATTTAAATTGAACGTTTCCATTGGTTTCTAGCAATGTCAAAAAATAATCACTGTAATTTCAATGTTTGAGAATGTAGCTCTGAAATTTTGGTTTTCAAGAATTTGATAGTAGAACATCTTAGATAGATAGATAGATAGTCCTTTTCAGAAGGATTTACATTTGTTGCGGAATGACATCTTTCTCTTAGACTCACACTTTCAGATTTCGGGGATTTCTCTGTTACAAGCGCGCCACTCAGCGGACACTTGTCAACGCCAATAAATAGGAAAAACAGGTATAGACGGGCAAAGTGTTTGTAGAATCGGCAGAAAAATAGTCAACAGAATTTGAACTTTTGTTCTATTATGGAATGCGCACAGGGCTCTTATAAATAATTTGATGCAATCATATTCATAAATTGAAATATTATTTTATTTTGCTTATGATTATTGAATTTCATTGTGTATCTAGATCGCTTGTGTCATTCGAAGAATACATCGACAGAAAATCCTTCATTTAATGAAAAAAAATGTATATTTTTTTTTAATTCAATTGTTCTTGTTTTTAAGCTAATTTCGATACGATATAATATTTTGTTTATAATAGTACGATGATTTACTTGGTGATTGTTTCTCGCATATACACATGATTCATCAGATCGAAAATTAATATTAACCATGGATTTTGACAAGAATACGAAACATGTTTTTGAATGTTAAAAACGAAAAATGAGAGGAAAAAGTGGGAGAACTGCTCTTTCGTTGTCAGATTTTTTATATATAATTTTGCATATCCTTCGGTATTTGTTAGGAAATTTTACCTAAAAATTTATATTGTGGAGGCCCCTCTCTTGTGGAGGCCCCGGGGCTGCAGCCCCGTTTGCCCCCCTCTTAATCTGGCTCTGCAGCGAGACTTATTGCCGTTTGCAAGTTTGGGGATACCAAAGAAATTGAAAATGCTTTGGTTAACCAGTTTATTATTGGATATGAAGTTGGTCCTGTTAAAACGAGGCTTTATGGAGGAAAGAAATGCGTTAAATTTGCGGATGCAGTAGAAATTGCGTCAGCTAAAACGTCAACTTATATTAAAAAAGAGGAGTTCAAGCGTGAAATAGAAATCAACTTCACATCAAAAGGAAGGAATGAAGCAGTGGAGACATCAAGATTCGATTGTTACCTGAGGAGTTTGCAACATCAATATTCGTAAAGTGTAGTACATTCATATTTATTTATTCACGTAATTTTGGGAACTTATAACTAGAAATGTATTGCACAGCAGCACTTTTTTTGTTTTCAGGGGTTATTACTTTTAATGTGGTAATATCGCCGGGACGAGGAACCTGCTGCTGTGATATTTAAAAAAAAACCGTTGTGTCTACAGCAGGAACAACTAATAAATTCATAAAAGTATCTGAATTCGATAATTCTGCTGTTGTTTCTGCGCTACACACAAACGATGCGGAAAAAATCTTTTTACCTGAATTTTTAGTGACAGCTCAGGAAAAACAAATTGACGTGCAGTTTACTCAATTTTATAAATCAAAAGAATAAAAATTAGTAGAAACGTTATTTATTTATTATTGTAAAACAAAATTTTTAAAGGGGGTTATAGCTCTATTGGCATCAGAGCATGATATAACATAGTTTTAAAAAGTACAGAGAAATCCCTATACCTGAACAATTCTGAGAACAAGAATAGCCTAGATCGCCCTATAGAATGTGACGTTTAATTACTGAAATTGATCGTTTAATATATATTGACGGATACTACTTTTAAAAATATTTATATTACGAGACAGTTTGATAAAATCGGGTAGGTTATTATAGATTACGATTCCAGCATCAAAGATACTTTTTTTCGTGCACATCAGGTTGGTTTGACGAACGTTTATGTGGTTTTTTTGGCGTGTATTATATGAATGTATTTCATTGCGGAACTGTAGATTTGTAGACAAATATTCTGGTAACATATTGTTTATAAGTTTGTAAATAAAAATCATTGTACGAACCTTAATTAAATTCTTAATGTATTATGATTCTGTTTACATTTTCATATCTGTTGGTATTTAGTAAGAATCTCATACATCTATTTTGCAGAATCTGTAGTTTATGAATATCTGATTCATTGCACATGAAGAGTATAGAGGAACAGTAATCAAAATGGGGTTTTATTATAATATTATATATTAATTGTTTGGTGTATTGAGTTACTGTTCTGCTAATCCTATATGCAAATCCTATTTTTTAGATATTTTCTTTGAAAGATAATCAAATGTGCACACTAAAGGTAAGTTTTTCATCAATAATTATACACTAGATATTTAATATGGCTCACACGTTCTAGATCTCTTCCGTCAAATTGAACATTGCAATCAATTACTTCTTGCATTTTCGTTTGTTTTGATTATCATGTATTTACATTTATTTACGTTGACAACGATCTTATTATTATTAAACCAGTCGTGAATTTTTTTAAGGTGTTGGTTTAGTTTTCCTATTAAGTTATTGATATTATCACCCATAATGTAGACGATGGTATCATCTGCGAATAGGTGTGTTTTACATTCGCCCAAATCCAGATCTAATATGTCATTAATAAAACATATGAAAAGTATGGCGCCCAATACACTTCCTTGTGGTACTCCAGTTAAAACAGTTCTTTTTTGTGATATTTTATTATTGATTTTAGTTTTTTGATATCTATGTTCTAAATACGACTCAAACCATTTATATGAGGATGCATTTACTCCAAAGTAATATTTAAGTTTATTTAATAAGATTGTTCTATCTACAACTTCGAATGCACGACGTAAATCTAAGAACACCGCTACAATAGATTTACCTTCGTCCATAGCATATTTAAAGTCATTCACTACTTTTTGCAATGCTGTTTCACACGAGAAACCGCTTCGAAAGCCTGACTGGTCTTGGTTAAGTAGTTTTTGAGTATCAAGATATGCTGTGAATTGTTTATAGGTTGACAATTCTAATATTTTTTCCAAACAAGGTAAAGTGTTAATAGGTCTATGTTCCTCAATATTCTTAGTGCTGGTTATCTTTGGTACTGGAATTACAACTGAGGTTTTTAAATTATCGGGAAATTCTCCAAGTTGTAAAGAGGTGTTAATACAGTGTAAGAGAGGATAACCAATGACATCAAAAGTATTTTTTATTAATTTAAAATCTATTTCATCTTCTGAAAATTTGTTCTGCTGCTCAAAGATAATGTTTTTGAGTTCTCCAAGTGAAAGTTTTTCGAAGTGATCAAGTCTTTATTTGGGTTTACCGCTCGATTTTCAAAATAGGAGGCTTCTCTTATAATAAATTCAACACTCGTTAGGTTGCTGACAATTTGTTCAATACTCGAAATAAAATAGTCATTGAATTCATTTTCTATGTTTTCGTATATCTCAACATTATTTTTGAAAATAGTTGTAATTTGATTGGATGGTTTTGTTTTTATTAAAGATTTTAAAGTTCTCCATAGTAATTGTGAGTTATTTTTGACATTATCAATTTTATTTTCAAAATATGATTGTTTGAGATTACGAATTACCATAACACTATTATTTCTTTTTGAGTATATGCCAACCAATCATCTTTAGACTTGGAGATTATGAATCTGTTATAAGCATAGTTACGATCAGATATAGCCATTTTGGCGGTTTCGTTAAACCATTCTTTTGATTTTATGACTTTTCTGGTTTGTTGGGGGTAATGCGTTTGTCTATTCATCAAATCGTAAAAGAATTAAAAAAATCGAATAAAACTTCCGCTGATGAATTTATTATATTCGCGAGCACTGTTTTGACACAAACATTGTGTGAATTAGCAGAACTTTCGAGAAGGTTTCAAAACGACTCTTCATCGTGGAATGAGTTGCGATATGGTCGAGTTACAGACTTATTGTAGATGCTCATTGAAAATGAGGGGCAGAACTTTTTTTTTAACGAATACTGTATGTAGTTTTCCATATCATCCTTCAAAGTGAAATGATCCCCGCAGTAAGTTGAAGATATCTAATCAAAAGACATGTTTCGGGATCTTAAGATCCCATCATCAATTTGTGTTCAAGGAAAATCTGCAAATGGAGGTACAAATTGTAAAACTTTTATAACAATGGTTATAGGTGACATATTGGTAAGAAAACAAGGGGGAAAAAAGGGGGTTTTTTCCTATAGCAGTTCGTACTTATACCCACCTGGATTTAATACGATAAGCGGTTTATTACTCCATGACTTTATTTTACGGACTATACTTTGTTTTGCGTTTTTATCTAGCACTAAGTTTACATTTTCTTGCAGAGTATTTTCTATAATTGTATCGGCTGATGAGAATGATTTTATGATTATCATTCATGTCATTCGTACTTGATTTCCCAAACTCCACATAGTTATGTGGATGGGTCTCACTAAACGTGACCTTGAAGATATTGCAGCCATTGTGGATGCCAAGACAAAAAGTTTAATGAACGAGGATTACATGCAGAGCCTAGCAGCGATGATTGGTAAAACTGTTGCAGCTAAGTATGAAAAAATTATTAATTGTCTCACCACGGAGGTGGAAAATGTCAAAAAAGCGAATGACCAACTCAAAACTGACATAGATGATTTGAATCAACTGTCAAGAAACAATAACTTGAGGTTTTTCGGAATCCAGGAAAGTGAAAACGAAAATATTCACGAGGTTATTTTAATGATTCTCAATCAAAACATGAAACTAAAAAACGTTAGTCCCGCTGACATAAAAAGGTGCCATCGAGTGCCTAATAAAAACATCGATGTCAAGAAACCCAGGCCAGCAGGTGTTTTGGTGCGACTGAAAAGTTCCGTTCGAGATATTGTCATGAAAAATATTTAAAGTCATCAGGAATATACGTACAAGAAGATCTCACAAAAACAAGGCTTTTCCTTCTGAAAAGTGCCATTGATAAATTTACTAAATCCAATGTGTGGTGTCGTTATGGAAAAATTTTTGTGAAAAACAATAACTTGGTGCATAAAATAACTAATGAAAAAGCACTTAATGGAATGAGTTGAATCACTGGATTGATTTTGATTATTTTGTTTCTGTTCCTCATTGGACTGTAACTTTTTTTTTATCATCGAGTTCAATTAATTTTTGTTTTTTTCTCTTTTTCGTGCCTTTACTAGCAATTGGAAATTATCACATTGATCAATCTTTTCTTCAATTAACAGGTTGTCTCAAATTATCTATGATTTTTACAAGCCGCTAAATATACATTATGTTTGATTATTAGTAATGTTCAACTGTCAACAGGATATGTTCCATAATTTTTGTATATATCTTTCTTTTTTTTTTTTTAAGCTAAGCGATCTAATTTTTGAATCTTTATTGTTCGCTGTACTTTGAGACTATCACTTTTTTTTTTTTAAAAAATTATTCTTCATGTTCAAATGTCGATTTTTTTTTTTTTTTTGTTCTTTTTTCCCTTTTCTATTATGTACTTAAATTTTACTTTCCTCGCAATGGTATACTCGAATCAGTAATGCTTGGATCTAGAATTTTTTTTTTGTATAATATTTTTTTTTTTTTATTTTTTTTTTACTTATCTTGGATCAAAAATTCCAATTTTTTTTTGTTATTGGATTGGTATTTTTTTGCGTTTTGACTTAATATTTGGGTTTTTTTTGTTTGTTAATTTTTCATGGTGCTCTCCACTACAAAAGTTTTATAACCAAGTGTCAGTGAACTTGAGGAGAAGCAGATATATATGAGTATATATAACTCTTCTTTTTTTTGCTCAGTATTATTTTCTCTCGATAAGTTCCACCGATTGTTTTCCGCGACAGAAGCCTCTCACTCTCTATTTTCCTTTTTTAGACTAGCATTCGGTTCTTTTTCTCATTGTTTTTTTTTCCCTTATTTTTCTTGTTTTCTTTCTTTACTTTCCCTCCTTCTCCCAGATGCTGCTGAATGTTTCTCATATGAATGTGAGATCTCTCATCCCACATTTTCCTGAATTTCAAAACCAGATTGTTGACGCGGACTGCGATATTGTTGGAGTTACAGAAACTTGGCTGAGCGATGGAATTTTTAGCAACATGGTAGCTTTAAACGGATATACGTTTGTTCGTCAGGATAGACCTACCAGAGGCGTTGGCGTGGGTATATATATAAAAAATATTTTAAAATATGACACTTTATTCTCTGAATGTGATGATATTATGGAACACATATGGATTAATGTTTCGCTTGGCAAATATGTAATCGCGATAGGGAATGTTTACAGACAACCTAGTGGCAACAATTTAAAGTTTTTGGATCATTTTGGTAATATCCTCGAAAATATTTTTTCTAATTTCGATTATATTATTTGTACTGGTGACTTCAATATCAACATGCTAGACACAGACGCCAACATCACTACACATTTCAATGATATTCTAGACACATTTGGCTGCAAACAATTGATCAAAGTACCAACACGTGGTCCCTCGTTACTGGACTTGTTTATAACAAATTTTGATACTGAGCAATGTGAGGAAATGGTCGGAGGCGACATGATAACAACTGATCACTCATCGATTAACTGCAAAATAAACTTGGAATCTATTGCCCTCCAGTCAAATAAAACTCTAACATATAGATCTTTTTGTGATATTGAGCATGAACATTTTCAAAACGACCTTCAGTCACAGGCATGGCATTTTATCTATGATACGGATGATATCGACGAAAAAATTTTTTTTTGAATTATAATATACACACAGTACTTGACAAATATGCACCCATGAGACTAATGTCACAAAAACAAACAAGTTATCATTCACCTTGGATAACTGATAACATTAAAATTATAAAATTAAAGAGATAAATCCGCAAAAAAAAACCAAAGGTTAAAAATTAAAATTGAGATAAATGGTTAGAACTAAAAAACTAACATATCCATAAAAAAACATGTTGAAATTCCTGCACATCTAAATTCCGTCGAGGAGCTAAATAACTTTTTTACAAACGTTACAAGGGACCTACCAGTCGACAATAACCTACTTAATTTTTATAAAAACAATAGAATGAATGATATTAGCGACGAATTCAGATTTCAGCTAGTAAATGAAGAAACTATAATTGATATCATTAATGATATTGGTAGTAAAGCATTTGGAAATGATGGACTCAATATTATCATTATCCGGTTATGCTGTCCCCTAATCGTTCCCATCATTGTCCACATTATGAATGAGTGTTTGTTGACGGGATATTTTCCAACAGACTGAAAATTTGCTAAAGTAATTCCACTGCCTAAAATTAGTTCACCTCTCTGAGGCAGATTAGTATCTTACCTGTTCTCTCTAAAGTTTCTGAGCGGGCAATCGAATCTCAGATTAGAGACTCTGTTAGTAATAATAATATTTTACCTATCAAGCAATCTGGTTTCAGAACGGACTATAGCTGTGCCACGGCACTTGCAGATGTCGTTGACGATTTATTGAAAACCATTGATGAAGGCAAAATACCGGTGCTGATATTGTTGGACTTTTCGAAAGCCTTCGACATGTTGAATCATGATATTCTAGCAGCAATGTTTAAATACTTCCATTTCAGTGAAACAGTATGTTCTCTCCTCTCATCTTATCTGAATGGCCGTAAACAAATTGTACAAATCGGTACTAAAAATCTACTTCCCAGAAAATTACAAGTGGAGTGCCTTAGGGTAGTATCCTTGGCCCATTATTCTTTACTCTGTATACATCAGTCCTCCCTGATTCGCTTAAGTTTTGTAACTATCACCTTTATGCGGATGACACGCAGCTATACTTTTCTTTTCAGTCTCCTGATGTATCCGAAGCAATTCAGAGCACTGACAGTGACCTGGAGGAATTACCCAATACTTCGAGACATCACTGTCTGAAAATAAACCCAAAAAAGACAACAGCTCTTTTATTTTGTAATGACAACACTTTAGCACTTATTAAGGATTGAGTCTTACTTGAAATTGCAGGTACCTCAATTCCAATCGAAACACATTGGAAAAATTTAGGTCTAATCCTTGACACTAAATTAAGATTCAAAGAACATATATCTCCTAAACTCAGAATTGCATATGCCACACTGAAACTGATTTATTCTCAACGACAATTTCTCTCGTGTGAACTGAATTTTTTTTTATGTGATTCACTTGTATTATCACACTTCAATCACTGCGATGTAATTTATTATGGCCCTTGCTTAGACAGTGATGAATCTAAACGAATTCAGAAACTTCAAAATTCTTGTGTCCGACTGGTTCATGGAATGAGAAAATATCACCATATCTCCGGGAAGTTTAGGGAAATGAAATGGTTGAATATGTATAACCGTCGAACTTTACATTTTGCATGTTTAGCCCATAAAATCTATATGACAAAAACACCCCCCTACTCACATAACAAACTTACTTATAGGACAGATGTTCATAATTTGAATATCCGAAAAAAAAACCTTCTTCGTGTGCCGAGACATGAGAAAATGATTTTCAAGAGATCGTTCTCCTATGGCGTTCGCGGTATGTGTCAACAATTTGCATAGATTAGATCCTTCTTTATTATCATCCTCTACAAAATCATTCAAAGTTGAATACAGAAAATATCTTTCATCATCACAAAAATAATCTTACAAATGTATACACGTTTCTTTCTCCCACCCCTCCTCACCTATTTTCTCTCACTCTCTACTTTCTCCCTCTCTAGTTCTGTCTTTTTCTCTCTCTCTAGTTCTCTCTTTCTCAAATATCATTCGCTACTCAAATTTAGTAACTCGATTTGTTCACTGGCACTGGTGGAAGAACAGGGGTGGATGCGTCCACAACTGAACCAGTTGTAGCCATTTATCCATATGTCAAAGATTGTAATAACTCTGTAACATTTTTGTATAATATATGGATAATAAATTTATTATTATTATTATTATTATTCTCGAGCATGTCTACCATTTCGATGTTGCTTTCTTTCAATTGATGGATTTCCTATTTCAGTTAATCGATTTGTTCAAATAAGGTATCGCCATTTATCCCGAAAACAGTTTAAATAAATATCAATTTTTTGTCTCTGGAATAGTTTGATCAAAGTTAAACCTACGTATTTGATGACCATAAAAATAATTTTATGCACAACTGATGAAATACGTTTTAAAATTTTGATTTTTACTTTACCTTGGCTATTTACCTTTGTTTGTATCTAACAGCTCTATCAATTTCACGAATAGTATTGTGACATAGTGATCACGATTCCTTCAACGTCGTACTATAAGTTGTCCACATCAATGCAATTATACGAAGACGTAGAAGGGCAACAACAAAATATTTTTCAAAAACATTTGAATTGCCACTTTGAACTGACAATTGTCACTTTGAAGTGACAATTGTCACTTTGAACTGACAATTGTCACTTTGAAGTGACAATTGTCACTTCGAAGTGACAATTGTCATTAAAGGACAATTTCATTCAAATGACAATTGTCACTTCAAATTGACAATTGTCATTAATGACAATTGTCATTCAAAGTACAATTGTCAGTTCAAAGTGCAATTCCAAAGTTTTTGTTAAAATATTTTGTTGTTGGCCCTTCTACGCCTTCGAACAATTAGGTTGGGACACGAAATTTGTTTATTGCATATTTGGAATCTACGCATACGACAATGCTAAGAAGCGATAACTTTGATAGGCGGCTTTGTCTCATCGTAATTCTCCTATTTTTTTCATTTTGGAAAATGAGCGCTTTCCAGTGCAATTTGACATCATCACATGCTCAGTTGTAATATCACAAGAGAGTGAAAATAATTCGACAGATTTTCGAAAACTTGTTGTCAGGCAATAGACAAGAGAGACCAACTGGCTCGAGTGGCTATTGCCAACAAGTTTGAGAAAGAAATCTAGATAATTATTTTCTACTATATCGAACTCTCGTGTGGTATTCTGTAGATTATTTTTTGATGTTAGGATCATAAACACATTTCCTTGCAAAATTATATAATGTACTAAACCGGTTTTGATTCATTTCACACTTTTCATGCGCATTGATGACAGACGTCAAATCAAAAATATAGGTTGTCAGACAATAAAAACAGAATACCTCAAATTATTCCCGCAACAATTTTCTATGTAGAATATTCCCACTATTGATTGGCCAAAACGTATATGAATTATTTGAATTGAACGTTTCCATTGGTTTCTAGCAATGTCAAAAAATAATCACTGTAATTTCAATGTTTGAGAATGTAGCTCTGAAATTTTGGTTTTCAAGAATTTGATAGTAGAACATCTTAGATTGGTCTTTTTGATAGTCCTTTTTCATCCTTCTCTTAGACTCACACTTTCAGATTTCGGGGATTTCTCTGCTACAAGCGCGCTACTCAGCGGACTCTTGTCAACACCAATAAATAGGAAAAACAGGTATAGACGGGCAAAGTGTTTGTAGAATCGGCAGAAAAATAGTCAACAGAATTTGAACTTTTGTTCTATTATGGAATGCGCACAGGGATCTTATAAATAATTTGATGCAATCATATTCATAAATTGAAATATTATTTTCTTTTGCTTATGATTATTGAATTTCATTGTGTATCTAGATCGCTTGTGTCATTCGAAGAATACATCGACAGAAAATCCTTCATTCAATTAAAAAAATGTAATTTTTTTTTTAAATTCAATTGTTCTTGTTTTTACATCTAATTTCGATACGATATAATATTTTGTATAATAGAATGATGTTTTACTCGGTGATTGTTTTTCGCAAATACACATGATTCATCAGATCGAAGATTAATATTAACCATGGATTTTGACAAGAATACGAAACATGTTTTTGAATGTTTAAAACGAAAAATGAGAGGAAAAAGTGGGAGAACTGCTCTTTCGTTGTCAGATTTTTTATATATAATTTGGCATATCCTTCGGTATTTGTTAGGAAATTTTACCTAAAAATGTTATATTGTGGAGGCCCATATCTTATGGAAGCCCCAAGGCTGCAGCCCCGTTTGCCCCCCTCTTAATCCGGCTCTGATTGTTCGCATCGTTATCAATATTCATTCTGTATAATTTTCAAAATGCCTACTCCAAAAATGAGTTATTGTTGGTTTATGTGCCTGGTTGTGGGAATACAACAAGAAAAACACCGCAAACATTATATTTCGCGTGCCCTCCGAAGTTCAAAGGAAAAAAAAGTGGTTTTGTGTTGCTCGTCGCAAGTACATTCGGATTGTTTCCAATAGCACAGTACTTTGGTGACGCAGGTTCTTCGTTCCGGCGATATAACCACATTAAATAAGCTATCGCATGTTTACAACCCCCTGAAAAAAAAAGGGCTGATGCTTAAACATTTTGTTATAAAAGTGACAAGTTTTATAAATTTTCAGGTGGTTTCCGACAAGAGTAGTGCAATAATTTTCTAGTTGTAAGTTCCCAAAATTACGTAAATAAATAAATATGAATGTATAGTTTTCCCAATATCAATTGCAGAAGCATAACAAAGTCTTGCGGCGAAATCCTGTGAGCAGCAGTGGCGGAGATAACTAATTTTATTTAGATATTTTAATATCCTAAAACGTATTTCGATCGGCACACACCAAGACCACAGACCCTACTGGTTTTTAATCTTTCAGAGCTATTAAAACACAAATATAACGCGTGATTTATGTCCTCCCATCGTATAGACACACCTGCCAGCATTGATGTCCGACTTGATTGGCCCAGACGAATCGGTTGTAGAACAGACAGCAGTCACTCAAGTCCACGTTGACCAGCGGGCTCTTTGTGCCGACGGAGACTGTATACAAGTAGTAAAGATTATTTTTCGTTCCGTTTCTTCGCATATACGCTCGTGTTAGCGAAGTGAGTTTTATTTGCTCCCTATAGAAAAAGCTTCTACAATTGATATTGGATGGACTATACTATACTACACTACAAATATTGGACATAACTCAATTGTTGATGTATTTTTGCATAGTTCCTTCACAAACGAACAAGGAGTTTCCTAACATCTTTTTTTTTAATATCCTGATTCTTTTTGATGGAAATATAAACAGGATGTTCATAAAATCAGAGGTGGAATCATCTGCGACTGAAAGATAAACCTTAGTCACTATCTGTTTTCTGTTAGACATTCACAAAAAATAACTTCATTTTAATCGTGGATTTTGATTCTAAAAATTTAATTTTAATTTTTTTTCCTTCTTGATTTTAATAATATAATTCCCATTACTATCGATTCGTCTTATATGTTTACCTTTCGCAGCTTCACAATCCAAACAGGGAAAGTTTCGAATGACATATTCTTCTTCATCGACACCAGTGTGAACTTAGCCACATCCACATGTATACACTAAAAAAAAGTTAGGTCATTAAATTTTCAGCTTTTACCAAAGGAATAACGCGAAAAAATTAATTCAAATCAAGCAATTCAGTCACAATATATCATCCCCCCTTTACTACACCCCTTTACCGTTTGTCAGAGGGTGATAGGGTTAGTTTCTGGAAAATAATGCAATAACTTTCCCAAATTTTTTTGGAAAAAAAGCCCTTCAGAGGGTGGTAGAGGGGGTAGTTTCTAGGAAATAATTCAATAACTTTCCCAAATTAAAGAGTACTTCATTCTGCTTTCAGGATGCGTTTCATGAAGTGAAAATAAATCGAAGATATCCCCTCTATTTGTCAGCCCTTCAGAGGGGGTAAAGGGGGTAGTTACGGAAATAATTCAATAACTTTTTTAAATTGAAAGTACCGATTTTATTTTCGGGAGTGTTTCATGAAGGAAAAATAAATCCTAAAGCAGAAGCGGTACTCTTTAATTTGGGAAAGTTATTGAATTATTTTCCAGAAACTACCCCTATCACCCTCTAAAGACCTGACAAACGGTAAAAGGGGTGTAGTATTATTGTGAGTGCTTTGCTTGATTTGAATAATTTATCCTTTAGTAAAAGCTGAAAATGTATTGACCTAACTTTTTTCTTAGAGTATACCTGTGGATGTGGCTAACTTCACACCGGTTTCATCGACTGTCATTTCCACACGATAATTTGTCGATCTTACTTTATGTTCCGGGCAAACCGTGCAATTCACAATACAAAGGGGCCCGTCTCGTTTCAAGGAAACGTAACCCACTGCTTGATCACCATAATTTTCTCTCGACGATCTGTAAAATATGTTCAAGAAAGAAAGAAATAATCATTTTTGTTACGTCGATCAAAAGTATGATGAACACAATAGTATCTGCGTACCTACCTTGCCAGCTTCGCGTTTCGTTTTTCTTCGGCGTTGGAATTATCGCCGTTTCTTACATATTCGAGCAAATTCTTACTTTAGGCAAATTACGAGAGTCAGCTTTCACAAAACCAGGCTGAATTATTTGTCATTTTCTAAAAATCGTGATGATACGAAGGCGTAGAAGGGCCAACAACAAAATATTTCACAAAAACATTTGGAATTACCACTTTGAACTGACAATTGTCAAAGAAAAGATGGAAAAGTATGTACTATTTTCAGTAAGTACTATTTCCAGTAAAATCAACGAAGAAGCGAACGTATTCAGAATCAACTCCTTAGGTGATCTTGATAGACTTTTTAACTGAATATTTATCTTTCCTCGCTCTCTTATTTTTCTTTCTTCTTCCTCAAAGAATACATATGTTTTTGATAATTACAATATATCTCGAATATGAATCATTTACTTTCTACTTCAAAGCTAATCCAACTATTATAATTCGAAGTTTCAACTTTATAAATTTAAATTGAAATATTCGTCGACAGCATGGGTGCAGCTGATTCTTGCCCACGAATTGTTTTTGCCCATCTATTGTTTTTGTTAACTTTTAGTGAGGATTGAGATTAGGATCGTTCCTTTTCTGAAGTTTTGTTTTTTGTTTTTTACTTTTTGTTACTATATTCATTTTTTATTTAATTTTTTTGCTTGAAAAACGTTCATTGCTGAAATAAAATCGTTTTTGTCTAAGTATAGGAAACTGAAATAATTTGATATGAATTATTTGAAAATAGGCGGGTTGAAGGTCAGATCTCTGATACCATCGTTATTAGAGGTTAAAAATATTATAGCACGGGAGAAATTTGATATTTTCACTGGCTGAAAGCAGAAATACAGGATCATCTGATAAATATTACTGGATACAAGTTATTTAGGAAGGACAGACAGAGTCGGGGCGGTGGGGTCTGAATATATGTTTTAAATAAATTGAAAAGAGAAGCCATCTGTCAGCCTAACCTTTTTTGCGAACAACTATGGGTAATATTTTCTATTCAAAAAACAACTTTTGCAGTGGGTGTGATATACAGGGCACCTTTACAGGATGAAAAATGTTTATAGAGGAATTTGAAGATACCTTGAGTTATTTTCATTCTACTGTAGATCAAATTGTTTGCACTGGTGATTTCAACATTCATGTCCTGGATTTCGGAAATACTCATGTAGATAATCTTCTATCAGTTATGAATATTTTTCATTTGACACAAATTATTGACATGCCTACAAGAATAGGTAAAAACAGCCAAACACTATTGGATTTAATTATAGTTAACGAGAACTCTGTAGTGGAGGGGGGTGTCATTGATAATAACGGTATCTCTGATCACTTCATAGTTTATTGCAAATTGAGAGTTGATGAGGACAAATGGACTACAATAAAGCGTGTAAAAATGTGTACCTAGAGGAATTTTACAAAATTTAATGAAGAACTTTTTCAAAGAGACCTATATAATATGCCATTTTCCCAAATTTACGATCAAGATAGCATCGATGAAAAAATTTCTTTTCTGATAAATATCCTTTAAAATTTATTTGATCGACATGCTCCCTACACTACTTCCAGAGTCACCAAACCCAAACCCTGGCTAACATTCAACATAAAGCAAATGATGTCCACTAGGGATAAAGCACTGAGAGCTTTGAAAAGAAATAGAACCGAGGGGCGGCTGCAATATTATAAAGACATTAGGAACTATGTAAATAAGGCTATTCAGAGGGATAAAAAAGGATATTTTTGTTATCGGCTAGGGAACTCTAAAAATAATAAGGAAATGTGGAGAACACTGAAATCAAATGGTATTTTACCCGAAAAACGCATTGAAATTCCAGATAATCTAAGTAACCCAAATGAATTGAATAACTTTTTCATTAACTCTATACCTAACATGCAGCCACCTCAAGGTTTAATAACTTTTTATAAGGAAAACCATCTAGTGGAACCTGAATTTGCTTTCCAGGAAATAAATGATTTATTCACATGTAACATAAAATCGAATGCTAAAGGTTGTGATGATATAAACATTAAACTGATTAAAATGTGTTGTCCCCATATCATACAATATATCACCCATATAGTAAATTTTTGTTTAACCAATAACGTATTTCCAGCGATGTGGGGGAGAGCAGTGGTGAGAGTATTGCCCAAAAAATCTAACCCAACTGAATATAAAGATTTACGTGCAATTAGTATCCTACCAACATTAACAAAAATCTTTGAACGAGCAGTTGAAGAACAGCTATGAACTCATCTCTCTAAGTTCTCTTTACTACCGGAAACACAGTCTGGGTTCCCCAAAGGTCATAGTTGCGCCACTGCTCTGCTGCACATTATTGGGGCTACAGATGGGGGCCTCTGTTCGGTACTTGTACTTCTTGATTTCAGTCGAGCCTTTGACACTCTAAACTACGATCTACTTTTAGCGATATTACATTATGTGGGACTATCGGGGACTTTTTGAATGTTATATCAAAAACAGGGAACAAAAAGTATGCCAGGATGGAATCTACTCGAACTATTTGAAACTTAAGTCAGGAGTGCCACAGGGTTCTATATTGGGTCCATTGTTGTTCACAATTTATTCATCGAATATGTTACGCTGTCTAGAACACCTTTATGCCGATGACACTCAACTCTATTACAGTTTTTCCCCTCAATGTATACAAAATGCATGCACACTCATGAATAATGATCTCGAGACCACTGTCTATCATTAAATGCCACTAAATCGAATATCATTATATTTGGATCAAAAGTTAATCGCCAAAAAGCAAGCGAATCTCTCACAATTATGGTTGATAATGTTTCACTACAACCCCCAAGTGATCCAAAAGTCTTGGAATTTTAATCGATTCCGACAAACATATAAACAAACAAATACAACTTGCATATTCTTCTTTAAAACTTATATGGAAACAGACACGTACTCTCAAAACAGACGAAAACAACTCTCTGTGATGCACTAGTTTTATCACGTTTCAATTATTCGGATACCTTATATGGCCCATGTTTAACAAAACAGTATGCTCAGAGAGTACAGAAAGTGCAGAACTCGTGTCTTCGGCTCATTCACGGTATCAGAAAATATCATATAAGTTGCGTGAAACAATGGAAAACCGACGAAAATTAAATGCTGCTAATTTATATCAAAAAATTATATTAACTAAAACACCACCCTACCTGTACAGGAAAATCGCTTTTCGTACCGATATTCATAATCTGAATATCAGATTTAAAGGTACTCTCACCCCACCTAGTTTCAAAACAGAATTTTTCAAGCGATCATTTAATTATAATATATGCCAAGTGATTAACCTGTTACCAAAAGGAATTAAAAATTCAAAACTTTCAATTTTACGAAAAAAATTCAAACTCATTCTGTTAGAAAATCAACTTTTATTATAAATTACCATATAAATTTCTACTCATATCAACCAAAATAAGTTTCAGCAATGTACGTCTTTCCCAGCATCATTTAAATAATTGGTATTTTCCCTCTACTCTTCTCTGTTTTTTTTTGTCTTAGAATAGGTAGAATATTTTTGAGGTTGAGTGGAAGAACAACTTATTAGCACTTGTGTTACATAAGATGAACTTCACCTTTTGTAATTTCAGAAATTAAATTGTTTATTGAACCAAAATTGTATGTGCCCAGTACTGAAAAACAATAAAGACGATTATTATTATTATTATTATTACTTTGAAGTGACAATTGTCACTTTGAAGTTTGTCTACCTTAAAAAGAATACTGAAATATTTGTAACACTCCCTAGATTATGGAATTCGATACTCCAGAAATTTAATAATAGCATACTGTGACTCAAATTTTGCAGGAAACTCCGAAGAAAGAGAAAGCACGACTGGATATGTTTTGATGTTTTGCAAAGGACCTGTATACTGGTCTTCCAGGAAACAACCGATTGTGGCCTTATCTAGTACCAAGGCAGGGTTTATATTGCCGTTGCAGGTTGCACTAAGGAGTTAATTTATTTAAAATCACCTATTGACGAGCTTACAAATCGAAATGTGACCATCAAGCTGAATATCGACAATCAAAGCTCCATGAAATTAATACGGAAATGAGCAGTTCGATCAAAGGAGCAAACATTGATGTTTGCTATCATTTTATCAATGAAATGGGGAATGAAGGAGTATTATTGCTCTGGTGATCAGACATTTTCAAAAAATCCCTTTCATATTGAATTACAACAATTCTTTAGTTTCCAAGATTTGATTTATTTAGTAATTTATTATTAGAAGGTGTTGAGAATAAAAATATGCGAAACATATTGTACATTTTAGTAAAGTTCGTTATTATAGATATTTAATGAAAAAGAGTAGAGTATTGTTTCATAGATGGAAAATAAAGAGTTTTCTAAAAATAATCTTTCGTAATGAGTTAAAATCCATTATTTTCAATATAAATCTCATAGCAGTATAAGCTTGAATTTTCTGAAAAACCATATTGGTCCATTGTAGTTGGCATCTAGATCTCATCATAGTAAATTGTCTGAAAAAATATGATTGCATTGCAGTTGGCAATACATGTCCTTTTTTGCTAACAATTGCCACTTCGAAGTGACAATTGTCACTTCTATGTGACAATTGTCAGTTCAAAGTGACAATTGTCACTTCAAAGTGAGAATTGTCAGTTCAAAGTGGCAATTCCAAATGTTTTTGGAAAAAATGTTTTGTGGTTGGCCCTTCTACGCCTTTCATATGATGATCAATAAAATAGCTGGATAAAAAAAACACAAATCATTAACAATCAGTCCCAACCACAATGCTGCTGAAGAGTGTCAACTGCTGGCTGGGCGCAGACTGACGTATGTGACCGCCAATCCCAACAGTATCGTGACGTCACGCTACCGAAATGCTACTCCGAGAGGACGGACAATTTATCGAATTTTAAAAGGCGAAATTCTTTTTTTTACCGCTTATATTGTTTTTAGTGATCAGTATCTGTAATAAAAGTGGTTTTATACTGATTTTCCACATCACGCCCCAACCTAATTGCAGTTCTTCGATGCACTAACAGCATTGGAAACTCCTAAGATATTAATAGGATCGGTGAAAGATGAGCCTGAAGAGCTAGGGCTGTTATTAAAGTGATGGTAGTTGTTTACTAATTGAGGTCTCAGCTATGGTTATCAAATAATCATTTTTAATCGGAATTTCATTAATTATTCAAATAGGATTGATTTTTGTTCCATCTACCTACTCAAAAAAGAGTTTATTGCCTGGTAAGCATAATATATTGTTAGATAATAATGCCCTTCAAAATTTTATAGAATACCTGAGTGACCTTCGCAACAGTTATCAGTGAAAAACACTCGAATTGAATTGAATAAATATCTGAAGTGTTTATTAGAAACTGAAACAGAGGAAAGATTCGTCAAGAACATGAATCAGTGGAAAATTTAAAAATATGTAAGAAATTGTTACACAGTACTTTTTGTGCGGCGATTTTTTTTCCTCATATAACTCGCATTTTTATTATCAATTCGAAAAATTCCATGATATTTCCTTGTTTCAATAATAACAGAAAGTGCTTACAAAAAAATTTTCCAATTTTTCATTGGTCCTTCATATCATTTTCCTGATATTTGATAGAACATAAATATACAGAATGATTCAAAAGTACTTTGACAAACTTCAGGAGGTGATTCCTCCAAATATTCCAATATGAATTGTCCAAATAAATATATGTCCGGAAACACTTCGTTTCCAAGATACAGGGTGTTAAAATTTTATTTTTCTTTTCTTTTTTTTCAAATAACTTTTGAATTACTGACCTCAATTGAAGGAAAATTGGTATTGAGAGGTTTTTCGAGGTGTCGAATTCGAACCTGATGTTATCATTGCTCTTACTCGTAGGAACCACCACCTACACGTCTTTTTCTTTTTTGAAGATTCAAAACTTTTTTTAGCGTACTTTTAGCACATATTTCAGTGGAAAAATCAATTCCTCTATCATAGCTACGTAAAAAAGCTACCCTTTGTTACAAGTCGCTATAAGCAACCGTTTTCTAGATATTTTAGTTGAAAATTTCAAGTCGATTATTTGATAATCGATACGTGTTGAAATTATTACCATTATTTTGCATTTTTCACAAGAATGTTAGGAAATGAATTTGACGTTTAAGTAAGTATTTTTGGTAATTACATATTATGTGACAGTTAAATGTTTTGTTGTTTTGTTAAAGTTTCCGTAAGTTTTAAAACACTAATTTTGAAAAAATGGATTATTTAAACAATAATGCTCATTTAGCCGATATGCATTTCGTTTATGGCCTTGCGGATGGATGGAAGTAAGATGTATTTACCAGAAGCGATTTCCTAATCGAGTACTGCCTTCAGCTCCAACATTTACCAGTCTCCACCGTCGTTTGGCAGAAACAGGTAGCTTTAAGAGGGAAGCTGATATTATTGAAAGACCACAAGCAGTCCGAACCCCAGAATTGGAAGTAGCTGTTTTGAACGCTCTCGCGAAGAATCCAGAAACAAGTACAAGAATAATTGCTGAAGCTCTCAATTCTACTCAGTCCACAGTTTGGAGAATTATCGACGTTCAACAATTTTATCCATACCATATTCAAAGGGTACAAGCTATTTCGCCACGAGACTTCCCCCAACGAATTACTATGTGCCAGTGGTTTTTGAGAAAATTGGCTGGAAATCCTCAATTTTCAAGATATGTACTCTTCACGGACGTGGCAAACTTCTCCCGAAATGCTATCACAAACTTTCATAAAAACCATATTTGGGCTCTGGAAAATCCGCACGCAGTTAGTGAAAGACATTATCAGTATCAATTTTCTATAAATGTATGGGCGGCAATAATTGATAATTACTTACAGAGACTTTTTGGAAATTGAATTGCCGGGACTACATCAGAATGGACCATTAGAAATTCGTATCCGCATGTGGTTTATGCATGATGGGGCTCCGGCCCATTTTAGCGTTGTAGCCAGTGAATTCCTTAACACTGTCTATCCAAATCGATGGATCGGTAGAGGTGTAGAAGAACCGAATCGGGCGTGGGCGCCAAGGTCCCCAGATCTAAAACGGCTCGATTTTTATTTTTGTGGACATTTGAAGTCACTAGTTTATAAAACTCCAGTGGCAAACGAGGAAGATCTATGAAACCGAATAGTAGACGCCTGTGAAACAATAAGAAACACACCAATAATTTTTGAGTGGGTACGAGATTTAATGACTAGAAGACTGAATGCCTTTGAACAATTTATTTGAATGCAATTTAGTTTCCTTTATTTTATTTTATTCTACATATTCAAAATTTCTTGAAATAAAATGTTGATATTTCTTGCAAATTTTATTAAAACAAATACAGATTTTGCCCCCTTGATACAAAAATAACTATTTCAAAAGAGTAAAAATAAATAGAATAGGTGGCGCCCCCTACAAAAAACCAAAACTACTTACTTAAACGTCAAATTCATTTGTTACGCATTCTTGTGAAAAATGCAAAATAATGGTAATAACTTCAACACGCATCGATTAAAATAATCGACTTGAAATTTTCAAGTCCAAATATCTAGAAAACGGTTGCTTATAGCGACTTGTAACAAGGGTAGCTTTTTTACGTAGATATGATAGAGAAATTGATTTTTTTACTGAAAAATGTGCTAGAAGTACGCTAAAAAAAGTATGAATCTTCAACAACGAAAAAGACGTGTAAGAGCAATAATAACATGAGGTTCGAATTCGACACCTCATAAAACCTCTCAATACCAATTTGATTTCATTTAAGGTCAGTATTTCAAGAGTTATTAAAAAAAACGAAAATAAAACTTCAACATCCTGTATCTTGGAAACGAAGCATTTCCGGACATATATTTATTTGGACAATTCATATTAGAATATTGTGAGGAATCACCTCCTGAAGTTTGTTAAAGTACTTTTGAATCACCCTGTATAAACTACCTCCTCAGGGCTGACCACCTGGGGACCGATTATACAATATATAATAATAATAAAAGTCTTTATTGATTACGTAACAGTTTTCTTAAAACATTATAAGATAGTAGGGCGAGGTTCAATTCATTCAGTGGCTAAACTGAATGTCTGTTCTTCCACCTAACCCTGAAAAAGATAGACAAAAAAGCGCAGAGAAGTAACCTATACTGAGGAATTCAGTTCAGTTCAATACTTGAAAAAGCAAGATATACATTACTCACTAATAAAAAAGATGCTCGAAAAGTTTAGTTTTAAATAACATGATTCCGACGGATATTCTAACGTTTGACGGGAGAGAATTGATTACTTTGGCGATGTCGTAGCTGAATGATCGTTCGAACTGTACTGTATTGTGTAGGGGAGGTGTAAGCTTTCCCTTGAATCTTATGCCTGTGGTGTTTTACTTGATCTCAGTAAAGCTTTTGATTGTGTAGATCACTCCATTTCGCTTCATAAACTATATAATTATGGATTTAGAGGAAAGGCGCATGATCTCCTGAAATCTTATTTAAGGAATAGAAAACAAAAAGTAAGCATAAGACCTCAGCAAAAAAATCAAGAATTTCTATCAGATTTCACTGAAATTGAAAGAGGGGTTCCACAAGGGAGTGTATTAGGTCCGCTACTCTTCATAATTTATATAAATGATTTCTCGGAACTATTTAAATACTCAAATACTAAAATTGTTAGTTATGCGGACGATTCAAATCTCATACTACCAGTTGATAACTACATTCATTTGGAAAATACAATACAAAAAAATATTTCTACAGTATTATGAGAATAAATTACTTCTTAACACTGCGAAAACGGACTGCATTATTTTCAAAACAAGTTGCAAAAATATTGCCATTCCGGATGCCTCTAAGAAATGGAGGAGAATTATACTTCTCTACTGAGAGTAAAGTGTTAGGCATATATATAGATGACAAATTACATTTTGAAAAGCACATTGACAATCTGGCGAAAAAGCTAGCATCTAAATGTTTTGCAATAAGAGTTTTGAAAAGAAACTTAAATTTTGAGGCTCTAAAAACGGCATACTATGGGACAGTCTACCCTTTACTGAAGTATGAATTTTAATATGGGGTGGTATTCTCAATTACAACGTATTTTCATCATGCAAAAAAGAATTATGAAAACCATGTTGAATATGAAATACAAAGACTCCTGTCGTGGGATTTTCAAGCGTCACAAAATGCTCACCATATATGCCATCTTTATTTATGTATGTGTTCTTTTTGTAAATAACAATAAATCAAAATTTGAAAGTGACACATACAAACATAGGTACTCCACAAGGCACAAATCTAATTTCGTTAAACCCAAGCACAGATTGAAAAATACTGAGAAAGGACCACATTATGTATGTATCAAATTTTATAATCATATACCCTCGATGATCAGAGAAGAGAGCACCAACAAAAACACTTTCAAAAAATACGTATTTGATCTATTGTGTGACATCGAACCGTATTCAATAAAAGAATTCTATGAAAAATAACTTTTACCATATCATATATTTTTTATTTTCCCTTCTTATCTATATTCTATAGTATATTTCATGGTATTGTGACCAGGTATTTTATTTTATTCTTTTGACTGTGATATGTTATTAAATTTTAATTCTAGTCATTTCAGAAATTTTGTACTTTTGAAGGCAACTTCTACATATATCTGCAAATTATTATGTATTATATATATATATTTATATATATATATATCTGTATCTATGTGTATTTGTATATTTTTTCTGTTCAAATTGAAGCTTTAATAAAGTCTATCCATCTATCTATCTATATTCAGGTTATGAACATCTGTGCGAAAACTGATTTTTTCATAAAGATAGGATGGTGTTTTATGATTCAATATTTTGTGATACATACATGCAGTATGTATATATCTACGTTCTTTCATTCCCACCCATTTGAATCCTTAGAGAATCCTTTTTGAATCCTTAGAGTATCCACGTTATTGAGACAGTTACCGTATAAAACATCACAATAATTTAACTTTGACAACACCAACGTTTCACATAATAGAACTTTTATGGATCTAGTAAGGTACTGGCGTATTTGGTAGATTAATTTTAAACTAGCATACGCTCTCTGCAGGCAGATAGAGACGTGCTTAGTGAACCTCAAGTCTACATTTTTTACACATTCTTCCCTTTTAATTATTTCATTGTTGATTACTATTGGATGATCTTCACTTAACCCAGTTACTTTTAGCCGATCTTTGATTCTTCCAAACAATATAGCAGTAGACTTTTTTGGGTTCAACATCAAGCAGTGCTGTGAAGAATGTTTGTGTAAATTTTGAAGATCAAAATTCAGAGAAGTTATAGCTTGTGTATATTCGTCAGGCTGAAATGATATATATATAACTGAGTATCATCTGCGTAAAAGTGATGATTGCATGATAAGAATATTTTTGTAAAGTTGGAAATATATAAGGAGAATAATAACGGACCAAGTATTGAGCCTTGTGGAACACCAATGCTATTGATTAAGTACTGATACAGTCTGTTGTTATAACTCACTACTTGTATTCTGTGACTCAAATAGTCCATAATAAGAGTAGAGGCACTCACAGTCAATCCACAGAATTTCATTATGGCCTCGATAATTTGATGATTCAGGGTGTCGAATGCTTTCGAGTAGTCTAACAGAACCAATAATGTTAGTTTTGCTCTATCATTCTCCCTGAAAAGGAATTATCGTGAGAGCGCTATGTTTTTTTTGAATCCTGATTGGTTTGCCGGATTATTTTATTTTCCAACGGTGTTTGTTGAATTTATATTATTTTTTCGAGGATCTTTGACATTGTTGGTAAAATATTTATTGGTCTCATATCATTATGTGATGATGGATTGGGTATTTTAGGAAGAGGAATCACTTTGGCTTTTTTCCAAATTGCTGGAAAGACGGAATGTTGCAAAGAAAAGTTAATAACATGAGTTAAATAAGGCAAGACGAAGGGTATGCATAGTTTTATACTAGAAATATTCAAACCATCCAATCCTGTAGCTTTACTCTTCAAGTTTTTGATAATGTTTAAGATTTCGATTTCCTCTACTGATTTAAATGTTAATTGTGAGGTGATATTTTCATAAGTATTGTTTTGATAATATGATATGACATCTTAATCAGCTGTCAGTTTTGGTATAGAATTGACGAAATGATTGTTCAGCTCATCTACGTCCGCCAGTTTGTCAGGAATTATATAATCACTTTCACTATTTGACGTAAGATTGAGACTTTTGATCGTAGTCCACATTTTAGAATACTTTCTTTTCACGTTCGACCGCTACATTGGCAATATTCCGGAGCTCTTTATAGGTTGACCAATCACACATTAATTTGGTTTCTTTGTACTTTCTAATAGTCTAATCAACAAGTTCAAAAACGTGTTAAATAGCTCCTAAAAATATGAGCGATAGGTCATTCGATTCGGAATGACGTCTAGAAAAATGTTTTATAAGGGTTTATTAGCACGTAAGAAATTGCGATTGTTATTAACAAAATAAGATTAAAAAAAGCCGTTATATCACCTAAAATATTTTTTTTATAGTATTAAATAACAATTAAAAAATTTGAATAATTATGGTGTAATCTAGACACTTGAACGAAAAAAACCTCAGTAAAAAAAATTCATGTCGATTTTTCAAAAAGTTACACATTGTTAATTACAATTTTTTTTCCAATCTCTGTTTTTATAAATTACGACATAAAAGTTTAAATAATTGGTCTATAAAATATTCGCTTCGTGGAGCTCTTTTCATTTAGGTACTAATAAAGCAATGCAAAAAAAAATTATTAAAGTTAATTATTTTGTTAATTATAATTTTGTTAAATTAACAAAAAATGAAATTTCCAAAAATGTTACCGAAAAAATTTTTTTTTTGTAATATCTTATTATTGCTTTTTGCATCTAATATAGGTATCAATTAACATTGGAAAAAAAATTTTTACGTCATTTGTTAAGAAATTGTTTATAAACAAACAGACTATTTTGGGATTTAAAAAATATTTCACCATCTCATTGCATAGGTAAAATTATGATTTAAAAAAAAAAATTTCTTAAATAATTTTTTTTTTATAATTTTTTTTTTATTTAATTTTAAAATAATTATTAAAATTATTTTATTTTAAAAATTCCTTTTTAAAATAATATTACCCGTTATATTTTTCTTCGAAAACTTCGAAAAATAACAAAAACAACTATGTATAACAAAGTATAGAAAACCATGCTGTAAAAAACAAAAAAAAAAATTTCTATACTTTGTTATACATACTTGTTTTTGTTATTTTTTTGAAGTTTTCGAAAAAAAATATAACGGTTAATTTTATTTAAAATTTTTTAAAAAAAAAATTAAAAAGGTCAATGATGATTTTCAAGAATGAAATAATTTTTCAACTAATTATTTAAACAATTAAAATATAAAAAAAACGATTATAAACAATAACAAAAATTATATAAGAAATTTTTTTTTCATATCATAATTTCACCTATGCAATAAGATGGTAAAAAAAAATTTAAAAATCCCAAAATAGTCTGTTCATAAACAATTTCTCACAAATGACGTAAAAATTTTTTTCCAATGTTAATAATACCTATATTAGATGAAAAAAGCAATAATAATATAAAAAAAAATTTTTTTGATTACATTTTGTAGAAATTTTATTTTTTGTTAATAATGAACTTTAATAAATTTTTTTTACATTGCTTTATTGAGTACCTGAATGAAAAGAGCTCCACGAAGCGAAAATTTTATAGACCAATTATTTAAACTTTTATGTCGTAATTTATGGAAAAGTGTCTAGATTACACCATGGATTTATTAAAATTTTTAAATTGTTATTTAATACTATAAAAAAATTATTTTATGTGATATAACGGCTTTTTAGACGGTGCGCCTATACCTATGCCTATGCAATTATAAATAATAGAGATAGAGTTCCGGGAGGAGGGACTTTTTTATTGGAAATTTCCTCCTCTTTCAGGATCTCCTTTTATAATTCCTTAAATATCATTATTTTAGAAATTATTAACGAAAAACGAAATACCTTCTTTTTTTAATCTTATTTTGTTAATAACAATCGCAATTTTTTATGTGCTAATAAACCGTTGAAAAACATTTTTCTAGACGTCATTCCGAATCGAATGAGCTATCGCTCATATTTTTAGGAGCTTTATATCTATTTAACACGTTTTTGAACTTGTTGATTAGACTAAAAGTGATTTGTCTCTATCTTTCATTATGTTTCGTACTGCATTTGTGAGCCAAGGCGCATATTTTTTTGTGACTCTAATAGTTCTGTATGGAGCGTGTATGTCTAGTAAAGTTGTAATGTTTTCGTTAATGAACTCTATTTTACTATTTATATCATTCAAATCGAATATATTACGCCACGGGATCGACTGTAAATCCGAATGGAACCTATCATAATTAAAATCTTTGAAATTCCTTGAAGTAACAAACTTAAACTTATTACCCTTACATTTAATATTCAGTTTGCAGTAGATCAGTTCATGATCGCTCACATAAGGAACAGTCATTGTGCCACAATTATTTACTAAGCTCAAGTCTGATATTAGTATGAAATCTATGAGAGAAGTTGTGTGATCAGTTATTCTTGTTGGATTTTCAATAAGCTGATACAGACCAACACCCTCAAAAACATTAGAAATATCAATAGCCGGCCTTGTATCATACTTCATCAAATCGGTATTAAAATCTCCTAAACATATGGGAGTGTCATTTGAAGGTGAAATTTGTCAAACGGTATTTTCAAAGTGATCTAAGAAGAGAGCTTAATCCGAATTAGGTGGATTATAAATGACTCCGATTGCAAAACTTTTATTACCAATAATCAATCGTATCCAGAGTTGCTCAATGCTTTGCGAGGTTTGTATTATTGAATACAAACTCCACCACCCCTACTTTTTCTATCATTTCTGATGATGTTGTATCCCTGAACAGCCACTTGTTCATTACTTATAGTGTCATTTAGCCAACTTTCACTTATTCCAAACAGTTCATACGATTCAGCCTTAATTATTCTTTGTATTTCAAGGTAATGTGCCATCAGTGATCTAGCGTTGATATGCGCAAACGCCAAAATATCCATCTCTACCAATGTGTATAAAGAAGTCTAATATTGTAAATGCTATGATAAATTCCAAGAGTGAAAAAGATAAAAAACAAAGTATGAATAAAAAAAAGCAAAAAACCGGAGCTATCTATATTTCAATATCTTTGTGAGTGTAAACTCTTGCTTGGAAGAAATGCTTCTAAATATAAAACTGAAAAAGAATCTCCGTATGATAATCCCATTGTTATAAAGAAGATTACGTTCACAATCCCATGAACAATTATAATAATAATATTTGAAGTGTAATAAGTGTCATTATTTTTCAGGAAACTAACCATTATAATACTTGTATAGATAAATGAAACAGTTTTTAGGAATATTTTAGAGTATTTTAGAAGAAAAAATATTTGAAAATAACAATATATGAAGAGGAAAGGAAAAGAGAAAAAAATCAATATATATAAATGTCATCAAAAGTCCAATTCCGATTCGATTTTCTTGATGTTTTCGTTCTCTGATGTGAAAATTTGGCCTTTCCATGACCAGCAATTCCTGGTACCCAATTTTTTTCGTGCATTCACTAGAAGGTTCAGTTTAGATCTGATGAGCATTTCAAACATAACACAACCCTGCCTTTTAGGTTTCTTTTCATTTAAAGCACCATCTCGTTTCCATCTATTAGTAAAGAAGATGGCTATAGGACGAGATTTATTATCACTAATTTTGCCCAATCTATAACAATAATTTATATCGTTGTTATTTATGGATGTTGAGCATTTTCTTAGAATTTCACATGACGATTTTATCTACATAAATATTGCATCTGCCATCTTGTGACGTCATTCTCTTCATAACTTGAAGTTACTATATAGTCTACTCGACAAGTTGAAAATGGTCTAAAATAGCGCCTTTCTTATATACATACTCAACAAGATCAGGCCATAAAAGTTAAAAAAATATTCATACTTTGTTTATAATAATTTTTGTACTTGAACAAAAACTAAAAAATCCAAGTGATGTTGAAAAAAATTTTTTTTTTCTCAATCATCATATTATGTTTTTTTATTATTACAAATATAAATTGATTTGCAAAAAAAAAACCCGCCATTTGTTGATAAATTTTTTATAAACAAATTGATTATTTCAATATTTTTGAAAAATTTTTTTTCACAACTTTATTATATTACAAATATTATAATTTTTGAAAAACAAATGTTTTCTCAATAACAATTTTTAATTGTTTATAATCGTTTTTTTATATTTCTATTGTTTAAATAATTAGTTGAGATTTTTTTTCTTTCTAAAAAAAAAAAATTTTTGTATCAACAATTCCATTGTTTATTAACTTAACAATTTGTTATAAATGAATTTTTAACTTTGTTAGATTTTTTTCTGAAACTTCCAAAATTTAGAAAAAACAACCATATATAACAAAGTATAGAAAAAAAATAATCCAATTTTTCATTGTACTTTGGGAATTGGAATTGGGAAAAATTGGGAAATTTTTTTTTCTATACTTTGTTGTATAGGGTTGTTTTCGTAAATTTTAGAAGTTTCAGAAAAAAAATCGAACAAAGTTAAAAATTTGTTTATAACAAATTGGTTGATTTGTTGAAAATATAAACAGGATGTTCATAAAATCAGATGTGGAATCATCTGCGACTGAAAGATAAACTTTAGTCACTATCAATTGAGAATGTTTCCCTTTTCAACAAATTGGTAAGTTGATAAACAATGGAATTGTTGATAAAAAAAAATTGATTTTTGTTACTCCATTAAAGACTGTCAATTATGATTTTAAGAAAAAAAAAAATCTTAACTAATTATTTAAACAATAGAAATATAAAAAAAACGATAATAAACAATTAAAAATTATTATTTGGGAATTTATTTTGCAGAAATCATAATATTTGTGATATGATGAAATTGTGGAAAAATGTTTTTCCAAAATATTGAAATAATCAATTTGTTTATAAAAAATTGATCAACAAATGACGGGAAAAACTTTTTTTGCAAATCAATTCATATTTTGTATTGATAAAAAAACAATATGATGATTAAGAAAAAAATTTTTTTTTCAACAACATTACTTGGATTTTTTAGTTTTTGTTCAAGTACAAAAATTATTATAAACAAAGTATGAATATTTTTTTAACTTTTATGGCGTGATCTTGTTGAGTATGTATATAAGAAAGGCTCTACGAAGCGAAATTTTTTCACGACAATTATTTAATTTTTTTTTTTCATTTACAATTAAAACAGAAGTTCGAGAAAATTTTGTTAGTTAACAATCGTTTTACTTGTTGAAAAATAAACTTTTAGTAAAATTTCCAACAGGAATGAATTATTTATAGTGTTTCGAGTACACCATAATTTTTTCAAATAAAAAAAAAAAATTAATACCTTAAATAAATTAATTAATGTGTCGTACTCGCTTTTGACGCCGCGCGCGCAACCTAAAAATGTCGCTCGGAGACCCATTTTCAGCGTTAAATTAAAATTATAAATAATGGAGATAGAGTTCCGAAAGCCAGGAGTTTTTCATTGAAAATTCCCTCCTCTTTCAGAAAATTTTTTTGAATTTTTTTAAATATCAATAGTTTATGAAATATTGGCAAAAAAGGAAATGCCTTTTTTTTTTCATCTTCAATTGTTTATAACTTTTGCAATTTTTCATGTGCTAATACACGCTTTCGGCACATTGTTCTAGGCGTTATTCCGGATCCAATGAGCTATCACACATAATTTTAAGAGCAGTATCTCCATTTTAGATCATTTTCAATTTGTCGAGTAGACTAATAGACGTCAAAGTGCATGTGTCCTTAGCATGATATTCATAGCAAATGATTTTGAAACACTTCCGAATTTATAGATCTTTATTATTGCCATATGATATATGTACCTAATGAATTCTTGTACTTGTGACCTTCACAAACTACTCAAGGTCACTAGGCCACCTGACTACCAATTAACCTCACAGGTGGGTATTTGCGGCTACACTTATCAGTGGAGATGGGTGGGGTTCAACAGTAGCTAAATTGAAAATTGATGCAAATGGGCGCCAGGTAAATTAATTGAAAAACGCCAAATACCCAAAGTACCACACAACATCACTAACTTACCAAACGGTGTTGGAAATAAAAAAGATCGAGTACCCAAGTCAATTTTTATTCATTATCACCCTTATTTGTGTAAAAAATGTTAAAACCCTCCCCTTTTATTGGATATTAACAACTTTTTTATTTTAATTTTTTTTAAGAAAAAACTAAATTCTAAATAAAAACTATTTTGCCGATGTCGCCAGTTGTACAAGGAGTAGATTTTGTTAGACCGTACTATTTGTTTTTATAAAAAAATATCGGAAAAAATATGTAATTAAATTCTTATATTGCTCAGAGAAATGTATACAATACTTTTTCAATCCCGCTACTGGTCAACAGTGTAAAACTAGTCAATAATATACCGTACTTTTAAACAGAAATAAATTATTCATACTTACTAACACTATCTTTCTCTGATGTCCCATATAGTCACACTATCTGGTTTTTTTTGTTTATAATAAGACCAAAAGAATACATATAATATTTTGAATATTATACGGGCAGCTGTCACCAGCGGAATGGCCAAAAATAGATTTTTCGACACATTCTACAACTTTTGAAAATAATTTAATTCACCAGATTTTGAAAAATTCTTGTAAGGCACTGATTAATTCAAGTCACCTGTCCTTCAGGACAATAAATTCGGCCTCGGCTCACATGGGAGGTCTTCTTTTGAACAACTTCTTTTTTCCAATGAATCAAATAGTATTTTTTTCCTCAAATAAATTTTTTCTACATATGAAAAATAAACATATATACTTTTCTTCTCAAATAAATTGACTTTTACATTGAATTCAATTTATCTTTTGCTTTACTCTATTTTCAAATAATACACGAAATAAATTTAATACGTCTATTGAATAAAAGTACAAAAAAAAATATAACATCGTTAAAAAAATTCATCGAAAAACAATAATATGTAATAAAATGAACAAATAAAATCATATCTAGCTTCAACCAAAGATTGAAATCATAAATTTGAAGACATCGATCAACCCCAAATTTATTTCAATAAAAGAGCTCATACTTGTATTTTCAAAACAAATAAAATCCATATTTCCCGTAAAACCCTCATATTTTATGTTTACCGATAATTCCCTAATTTTAATAAAACTTTTTGTGCATTGGCGTCAATACCAGAACAGGTAATACACCTGCATAAATACGAACGATTTTTGTACATGTGGTTCACCCCAAGAGTAAAATTAAAGCCAGCGTTAAACTACTTTTTTCCTAAAAGCTTTGCATTTACCCTGTAGAACAATTGTTGCCTCCAATAACCAATTTTTCCAAATAGTTGTCCCAGTTTTCATAGACACTCGTATATATTCCCTTTCGATCTATTGATACAATAAAAATCCCATACTTAAAGTTCACCACCCATTTTGACTCACGAAAAACTCACATTATCCCGAAATTTCATATAAATATGTCTCGACGCTTCAAAATTGTAGTCAAACAAAATATTATTTTCTACGGCTATAATACAAAACTGCATTTTCAAAACTGTTTTTGATTAAACAATGAAGTACATTGTATGTTTTCAATTTCATTTCCTTATCTGATAACACAATGAAGTCATTGTGTTATTGTTGGTCATTAAATCACGTCTCCCATGGATAGCAAGGAGAACTTAAGACATCTGTCAATTCAGTTTCATCAAACACTGTCGTTTAAAGATATGATGAGCAGGAAATTGACGAACTACTCCCAGACATAGGTTGCAGCCTGCAATTAGGCATGTATAAACTTGATTCCGGAAGTATCGAAAGAGAAATATGGAAAGCCCACAAATCCTTCACATATTGGCAAAAGGAAAGGTCACCGCGTCAACTTCAGAAAATGTATTACTTGCATACTTTGATCAATTGAAGTTCAAGTTTCTGTTGTGAATTAATTTCGCTATTTTATGTTAAAGCCGTAGAAAAAGTATAGTGTATAACTCACACGGAATGTTCATTTCCCACTCGTATGATTTGCAGCACTCGCCTACGGCTCATGCTGCAAACATTATACTCGTGGGAAATGAGTATCATTCCGTGCTTGTTAAACAATATACTAATTCCCCACCGTCGTATAAAAAAAACCCGAATCTGTTACCAAACATTTTCTACCGAACCACTTCGCCCGTGCCTAGCACGTCTGTTCGGGTGAAGCCCGTAGAGCGAATTCTTAATTTCATCTCATTTTTTTTCCGCTCCAAGTAAGCGTCAAGGCGTAGTCCCCATTTTAAAATCACTTATTGGCTACTTATTATTGCGTGATTTTTCTAGATGAAGTATTTCCCCGAATAATTCTTGTTATTTCAGCACAATGGCAATTAGACCATAACACTTAACTGTGTGAAGAAATCTCAACACAACGTCCGAACTTGAATAAACAATTAAACTCTAAACCGATAATTGATTATTTTTCAATCTCCCATCGAAGATTGATGGTTGACTTCCATTAAACACCATATATGAATATTATTTCAATGAGAAAAAATGATAATTTCTGAATAACTAAGATATGAGCTCTTCCAATATTTCTTACAATAATAAAATTTCAATCTCATAAGTTAAGCAAAATAGATACTTTCATAAGGCCAAAAAATAAAAATAAAACAACAATAACATAACACCTTAAGGTGTTACAATACTCCCTCCATTAGAAAAAGTATTGGCTACACCTGCCATTACTTTTTCCCAAAGTACAAAAATTATTGATCAGGTCCGATATATTTCAAAGTTAACAACAATTATAGGCCCAATTCCTTAATACGGTCCTGTTCAATTTTCCGGAGGTCATATTTCTATCAAACTTAACTCTAAGTACAGCCTACAATCTAAACACAATTTTTTTTAAAGTGCGGACCCGTTCATTTCGGTTGAAAATTGCCTTTTTGTTTTACACACTCCCGATTGTTCGGCGGCACTATCAATGACGTCGCTGTAAGTGATGCTGGAAGATAACTTTCTCTCATAAGGCCCAAAGACAGAATACTTGTTGCTGGAACACTAGAACAAACAACTAGTATTTCTGAATCTCGCTGCTGGAAAACAGGAACAAGTCGATTAGGTTTGTTTGAAGGTTGTAGACGATGTGGTAACTTGATTACTATCGTTCCGGACGTCCATCGTCTTAATGGATTTAAAAGGTTTTCACGACGTTTCGAATGCTTGTATCTGCAATCGTCTTCAGGGTTTCAAAATCTCGCTACTGGTATACTGGATAAGTTCGACCTGCTTAACTAACTACAGGATCGAATCAACTGAGACTTTTCAAAGGTTACGTAAAATACATGGCTAAACTACCATGCCACCATATTTCTCCAATTCATCAGCTCCCATGGTTCACTCCATATAACTCAGTGAACTCCGTTCAATGGCAACCCCTCTTTTTTTTAATTGGTTTTTCCCTTAATCAATTCCTCATTTCATATATACAGTAACCTCATTTCATTTATTCAACTGTTCCGCTTCTGTCCTTTGAGCTGAACTCTAGCTCATACTAGGATACCTCGCTTACTTACTGCCAACACCTTTTGCTAGCTGCTAACATCAGCTACTACTAATAAATCCTGTCAATAATTACACCATCTCGTCCGTTGCTTCCAATCTGTCTAAATTACTTTGGCCTAAATACAGGAGAGAGAAAAGTTACCATGCTGTCGACTGCTCTGCCTACCATTTCCAGAACCTTCTCTACTGCATACTCCATCCCCAATAGTCTTTCAAATCATTCTTAACCCGAATCACGCACTAATGATATTAAAATCAAGTCCTTCAAACAGAATAGTCCATACTTGCAAAATAAAAACAAATCAAATTATCTTCACTATACAGAAGTCCATTACAAAATGATAAAGAACCTCATCATAAATAGAGGCAATTTTTCATCCCAACAATACAAAACAAATAAAACAATAATCAATATATCATAAAAAAATAAACATTTTCTCATTTCATTCTTACAATTACAATATAGTAAAATCAAATCCTTATTACACCTACTTTCAAATTGAAATTTTTCATATATAGTCCAGTCAAAGTGGCGTTTCCGTAAAATAAAAATAAAATATTTCACCAACAAATAAATTCATCAAAAAATTGTTTTGATCAGTACATCAGATCAAAATAAAATAAAACATAATAATTGCAAAAAGAATTATCAAAATATAACCCTATTCAATTGATTGCCTATCCGTGACCTTAGCAGATAGCCAATCAAGTTTTTTTTACCAATTCCGTAGAATTTAACAGCATTTTTCTCTCTTCGCGAAAATCTATCTATTTGCACTTATTTGTATTATACACGAAACCGCCAGCTTGACTTTATCATTTCGGGTACAAAATTACCCTTAGTTAAAAAAATATATCCTGTAAAAATTATCTTGCAATTAGCAAAACATATCTTTCAACGCTCCATCTATCCTATATCGCCTTTTCAATGAAACTCGTTACCTGAGTCCTTTTTCGTATTCTACTGCGTATCTCGAAGTCTTTCCAATACCCTTGTATTCAAAACTGATTATAAGCTGCTTTTGCAGAGTCTTCATATTCTCCCAACGGTCAGGAGGGCCAATGCCTCGCGCCTGGACCTATCCTCCGAAGCAAAATGAACATGAGCTGCTTTCTCAGGGTCTCCATGTTCTCCCAACGGTCAGGAGGGCCATTGCCTCACTCCTGGACCTATCATATGGCTTAGTAAACCATACCCCCAAAGTGGCTCTATTCGGCGGGACTCTTACCCCCCCAGGTAGCGCACCGGCCTGGCAGAAAGATACTTTCCCCTCCTCTGAAAGGGTCATTTATCGTTTGAAATAAAAATCCCAAAATGTATTAAATTACCCTCATAACTAAACTTTTAATCCCACAGAATTATTGAAGCACCCCGGTAACAATAAAATTTTGAACTGCCCTGGTAACTAAATAGTTTTTCTATTAAAATTATTAAACCACCCTATATGTTCAATTTCCTAAACTTTTAAAACTTTCCCGGTAATCCAACCCTTTTTCATTTCTAAAAATTATTAAATTTTCTGGCTTTTCAAATAAATAATAGTTTAAAAAAAACTAAAAAACACGCTTTTATAGAAAACCAAACTAAAAAACATGCTTATATAGCAATAAGGACTGAAAAGTTAAAAATAAATAATAGCCTAAAAAAACTAAAAAACACGCTTTTATAGAAAACCAAAGTAAAAAAATAGAAAATAAGAAGAAAATGTATTTAATTTAAAAAAAAGCGTGAAGTGCATGGTATCAATTACCTGTAATCTGAGACATTCCTTACTTTATATGATTATTGATACCATGCACGCCACGCTTTTTTTTAAATAAAATACATTTTCTTCTTATTTTCTATTTTTTTAGTTTGGTTTTCTATAAAAGCGTGTTTTTTAGTTTTTTTAAGCTATTATTTATTTTTAACTTTTAGTCTTATGTTTTAGTTTGGTTTTGTTTTTTAGTTTTTTTAAACTATTATTTATTTTTAGTCCTTATTGCTATATAAGCGAGTTTTTTAATTTTTTTCAAACTATAATTTCATTTTTAACCTTTTAGTCCATATTGCGTCTAACGTGTGAAAATCTCCGACCCCAAAAACCCCCACATACTAATTTTACATAGAATCGGACCATTATCACAAAACTCGTCCGCCATTTTGGAGCCGCCATTTTGAATTTTTCAATTTTGACGGAAAAAATCAGAATCTCCGACCACGAAAACCCTCATATGCCCATTTTGAAGCAAATCAGACCATAATCACGAAACTCGTCCGCAATTTTGGGCCGCCATCTTGAATTTTCCAATTTTGACAAGAGAATCATAATCTCCGATCACGAAAACCCTCAGATACCAATTTTGAAGCGAATCGGACCATAATTACCAAACTCGTCCGCCATTTTGAGCCGCCATCTTGAATTTTTAATTTTGACAAAAGAATCATAATTTCCGATCACGAAAACCCTCAGTTGCTTCCTTCGAGCAACCTACAATGACGAAAAACATACTCAGTTGCCTACTCCAGCAACCTAACCTACAATAACGAATAACATCCTCAAAGGTCACCAATCTCCTAAATACGCCCCCTTTCCAACCATTATACGATCAATAAAGACCTACACGCAATAACTGCTTCTTCCAGCAGCCAAAAATCTTCATCAAAGATCTACAATTTTTTCCAAACGACCCTTGATACTTCCTGCTTTCCTCGGCAGCTCACAAAATCGTCCTTGATCAGAGCCAAGGCAAAACGAAAAAAGTCCACGACAGCTTCTTCCGGCTGCCAAAATCTGCAACACAGGCAAATTGAGGGGCTCACTTCCTCCTCAATACGGTCGTTATCCCACACAACTTTCCTAACCCTTCACAAAATTATTAGCCATCTAAGCAAGAAATTTTCCCCCATATATTTAAATTTTCCATAAATACACAACATTTCCAAAAAAATCCTCTTTCTTCGGGCTAACGAGTGTCTCAACCATTTTCCCAAAAACAAGTCCTTATCTCAATCCTGAAAAAAAAACATTTTTTCCACAAAATTCCCAAAAATAAGTCTTCTTTCTCCACTGTAGTCTTTATCTCCAAAATCCTATAACAAAATAACTCCCCAAGACCTGATTTTTTTTTAATCCGCTCCATCAAGTCATGTTTCCATATATTTTTAATTCCTGAAATATAAAAGCCCTAATACTTTATATTGAAATTAGTCTAATAATTCAAATGAAAACCAAATATATTTATCCAAAAATTCAATTTAATTACTTGAATGTAACAAAACTGATATCTAAACTTCTTCATTTCCTATCATTATTCTGTTTTAAACTTTCAAATAAAGTTTTTAATTTTCGCTATTATCTTTTCAGCTAGTAATCAAATCATTTTTTTTTCCAAATTTCATTCGAAACACCAAATAGTGGAAAGGGAAACATTCTCAATTGAATATTGATAGAAAATTTTTCTGTGAATTGATTTTATGAACATCCTGTTCATATTTTCAACAAATCAACCAAATAGTGCTCCAGAAAAAAATATCTTTCAAAATTACCTTCAAAAAAAATATTTTTTTTTATTAACAAATAATTTTACCAAAAATTTTCCAATTTTCCTTCTTCTCCTATGGTTTCTACGCTTCCATTGATGGCTCCTTCAATATCATTGCAAAATGTCTTGGGTTAATACAGTGACCGGCAGAAAGTACGCATCATATGGGAAATTCTTTTATTAATAAATTTTGACGAATATCGATATGTGCAATCGCTTCTGCATCAAAAGCAACCCCAAAAGACGTTGTACAGTGCCGTTCGTCTTTTCGTGTTTGGAGGGAAATTTGAAAAAATTAAAAATTATGTTTCAAAACACACTAAGTTGGGAAAATATCGAAAAATGTTATTCGTAAAAGTTGTTCAGAACGTTATTTTATAGCTACGACAAGTTTTGAAAAAAATCTGAGATAAAAAAATAAAATACATTTTTTGCCATAATAAAAATTTCAATTTGGGAAAATAGATTTTAGACAAAAAAACTCATTAGTAAGTAATATTTTAAATGATATTTTGTAAATATTCGCAAGCTACTTCTATTTTATTCGGAAAAAAATTGAAATCTATGGATTTGCCATGTATTCAGTTGCTTCATAAGAGGTCACTGAAATATCTCCAGGACATTATAATAAAAATTTCTTATTAAAATTCTGTAGATACATGGTTCTTTGTCAATAATAAACAGTATCGGGATTATAATGTCCTGAAGATATTTCTGTGACCTCTTATGAAGCAGCTGAACACATGGCAAATCCACAGATTTAAAATTTTCTTCGAATAAAATAGAAGTAGCTGGTGAATCTTTACAAAATATTATTCAAAATATTACTCTTGGGCTTTACTAATGAGTTTCTTTGTCAGGAATGTATTTTTCCAAATTGAAATTTTTTTTATGGCAAAAATTGATTTTAATTTTTTTATCTCAGATTTTTTTCCAAACTTGTACATAGCTATAAACAACTTTTCCAAATAACATTTTTCAATATTTTCCCAAATAAGTGTGTTTTGAGACATAATTTTTAAATTTCCCGCCAAACAAGAAAAGACGAACGGCACTGTACAACATCTCTTGGGGTTTCTTTTGATGCAGAAGCGATTGCATGTATCGACATTTGTCAAAATATTATATTGAAAAGAATTCCCATACGATGCGTACTTTCTGCCGGTCACTGTATATAGGGTGAACTCAACATGCACATATATAAAAAATATATAACCACAAATATAATCAATTTGCTACAAAACAAAAAAAAACAACCATATTTTTCTCAGAAGTTATCCAAACAATCCCGCCGTTTTTTCTCTGAAAAGTTATACAAATGATCCGCCATTTTTCTGTAAAAAGTTACACAAATTACACACCGTTTTTCTTTGAAAAGTTATCCAAACACATCCTGCTTTTTTTTTCTTATAAGTTATTCAAACATATCCCGCCGTTTTTTCTCTGAAAAGTTACCAAATTTTTCCACTGTTTTCCCTGAAAAGTTATCCAAACCTCCCGCCGCTAGTCACCATTGTAAAAATATATTTTTGAAACGTTTCTACGACTACATATTGTACTCATGTAATGCAGTTTTATCAACTGATGAACTTTGGTCGTAATGATTACATTATGTATCTATGGTTAGATTATTTTTGTTGGTGTTGTTATTTTTGTTGGATAGGTATATTGTGTTATGTATGTAGAATATTCAGTTCCGTATGAATGATTAAAATGCAAAAACAAAAATCCAATCTGCCTTACAAGAGAACTGAAGCGTATAGAAAAAAATAAAGAGGAAGGATGAGTGCCTACCCCAAAATTAACATCTGAAATAATTAATCAGTCTATCGGGACACTGCAAAAAAATGAAGTTCATCCAGTTCCTTCAATTGTTTTCACAACAAGGAAAGACATAAATAATATGTATATGCAATTCGAGTGATAAATAAAAAATATTTAAATATTCAACATCAACATAACCTCTAAGTATTGAATGAATGCGGTTTTTTGTGGAGGAACAACGTTTCTTGTCATGTTTTTTGGGTAACCTTCCACAGTCTGAAAATGAAAATATAATCAGGAAAATCTATATAGTCCCCGAAACGTCAAGCAAAAACTATATAGAGAAGTATTTTTTTTTTTTAATTTTTGATAGGCAAATTCAGAAAACGGCAAGTTATTGACAAATTGAATCATATTTCTATAGGAAATATAATTTGGTGAACGCAATAACTTATCGGGGTGAACTAATCAGTTTGCCCTTTCTACACTTGTATAGATTTTCCTGATTATATTTTTATTTTCAGACTGTGGAAGGTTACCCAAAAAACATGCCAAGAAACATAACCTCTATTGTGAATGTCAGTTATTTTTAGCGTTTTCCATTAGGCTTATGCACATGCACTCAGTGTATATCTTCTTCTGTTTTGATAGCGTTACGACGTTAGTACAACAAAACTTGATACTTGTGGTCATAGCGACTACATTACAACTTTTTTATGTAAGATATTGCGATGTCTTTGAGACACTCGTAAACTATTCTATGATACCTAGTACATACCGGAGTAATTACAACTTTTCGACACTAGAAGGACGGCATCCATGTTTTTCGATTATTTGATAACATCATTCTGGTAGCCATATTGGAACAGAAATATTTAAAATACAAAATATGGGACCCTGGGTGTTATATCAATTTAAAAATCATTGGAGATGTGCTAATCAAGTATCTTTCGTGATATGGTCTACATATTTCAACGGTTAATGAGAAAAATTGATGAAATATATTTTTTCTGATATGAAAATAAATATTTATCTCTCCTCATTTTCAAGGAGCATTAATTTTAAGTGAGTAGAATTGGATTTTGATCGTAAAAATGGATTTGCTTGGTTACTAGAGTTTCAGAACAATTCTTTAAAGACACATAAATGAAAATCATTTTTATCTCGATAACTATCATGGTCACAGAGTATCATGAACATGTAAAGGAAGGCCGACTTATATATTATATTGATATTATATAAAAATCTTTTGATATGGTATACATATTGTAATACTATACAAGAAAGATTATGACCTTCATGCATAATGATATAATGACTACACTAAGACCACAGAACGACCCTTTTGCGACTGGCTTATATAAGTCTATATTGGCAAGTCATTACCACTACTTTATAACGTCGATGTGACGTCGCAAGAGTGTGCCTTTTTGTCGTATTGGCATACATAGCGACGTCTCAGCATATTACAAGACATAAGTCATGGATTTTTGCGAAAGGTCTAGTAGACGTCTGTACAACCGAATTATGACCTCTGTGTGCTACTTGGGCTCCCTTGACCCAATCAAAATAAATGACAACCGGTATATAACATCCCGAATCAATGAAATCCTCGAATAAATCCTCAGTTAATCCCCAAAAACTATATAAACTTACTAGTCTACTCGACAAGTTGAAAATGGTTTAAAATAGAGATACTGCTCTTGAAATTATGTGTAATAGCTCATTGGATCCGGAATAAGGCCTAGAAAAATGTGCCATGAGCGAGTATTAGCACATAAAAAATTGCAAAAGTTATAAACATTTGAAGATGAAAAAAAAATGGCATTTAGTTTTTTGCCAATATTTCATAAACTATTGATATTTAAGAAATTTCAAAAAAAGATTCTGAAAGAGGAGAAAATCTATCTCCATTATTTATAATTTTAATTTAACGCTGAAAATGGGTCTCCGAGCGACATTTTTACGTTGCGCGCGCGGCGCGTACGACACATTAATTAATTTATTTAAGGTATTAAATACTTTTTTTTAATTTGAAAAAATTATGGTGTATTCGGAACACTATATATAATTTATTACCGTTGGGAATTTTACTTAAAGTTGATTTTTCAACAAGTTAAACGATTGTTAACTAACAAAATTTTCTCGAACTTCTGTCTTAATTGTAAATAAAAAAAATGTTTAAATAATTGTCGTAAAATTTTTCCGCTTCGTAGAGCCTTTCTCATATACATACTTAACAAGATCACACCATGAAAGTTAAAAAAATATTCATACTTTGTTTATAATAATTTTTGTATTTGAACAAAAACTAAAAAATCCAAGTATTGTTGTTAAAAAAATTGTTTTTTTCTTAATCATCATATTATCGTTCCTTCATTAATACAAGATATAAATTGATTTGCATAAAAAAAAAATCTCGCCATTTGTTGATAAATTTTTTATAAACAAATTGATTATTTAATATTTTTAAAAATTTTTTCCACAACTTCATTATATTACAATATTATATTTTTAAAAAAAAAAATTTCCAAAAAATTTTTATAATGTTTTTTTATACTTCTAACGTTTAAATTATTAGTTAAGGAATAATTTTTTTTCTAAAAATCATAATTGACAGTCTTCTAGGAAGTAACAAGAAACAAATTTTTTTTCATCAACAATTCCATTGCTTATTAACTTACCAATTTGTTATTAACAATTTTTTAACTTTGTTAGATTTTTTTCTGAAACTTCTAAAATTTACAAAAACAACCATATATAACAAAGTAAAAAAAAAAAATTCCCAATTTTTCCCAAAGTACAATAAAAAATTGGAAAAAAAAATTTCTATACTTTGTTATATATGGTTGTTTTTTGAATTTTTGAAGTTTCAGAAAAAATATCAAACAAAGTTAAAAATTTGTTTTTAAACAAATTGGTAACTTAATAAACAATGGAATTGTTGATAAAAAAAATTTTTTTTTCGTTACTCTATAGAGGACTGTCAATTATGATTTTCGGAAAAAAAAAATCTTAACTAATTGTTTAAACAATAGAAATATAAAAAAACTTAAAAATTGAAAATTGTTATTAAGGTTTTTTTTTAAAAATCATGATATTTGTAATATAATGGAGTTGTGGAAAAAAAAATTTCAAAAATTTCGAAATAATCAATTTGTTTATAAAATTTTTATCAACAGATGATGTATTAATAAAAAAACGATATAATGATTAAAAAAAAAAAATTTTTAACAACATTACTTGGATTTTTTAGTTTTAGTACAAAAATTACTATAAACAAAGTATGAATATTTTTTTAACTTTTATGGTGTGATCTTGTTGAGTATGTATATAAGGAAGGCTCTAGGAAGCGAAAAGTTTTTACGACAATTATTTTTTTTTAAATTTTCATTTACAATTAAGACAGAAGTTCGAGAAAATTTTGTTACAATCGTTTGACTTGTTGAAAAATCAACTTTAAGTAAAATTTCCAACGGGAATAAATTATTTATAGTGTTCCGAATACACCATAACTTCTTCCAATTTAAAAAAAATATTTTATACCTTAAATAAATTAATTAATGTGTCGTACTCGCTTTTGACGCCGCGCGCGCAACCTAAAAATGTCGCTCGGAGACCCATTTTCAGCGTTAAATTAAAACTATGAATAATGGAGATAGAGTTCCGGGGACCCGGAGTTTTTTATTGAAAATTTCCTCCTCTTTCAGAATCTTTTCTTGAAATTTCTTAAATATTGATAGTTTATGAAATATTGGCAAAAACGAAATGCCATTTTTTTTTCATCTTCAATTGTTTATAACTTTTGCAATTTTTTATGTGCTAATACACGCTTTTGGCACATTTTTCTAGACGTGATTCCGGATCCAATGAGCTATCACACATAATTTTAAGAACAGTATCTCTATTTTAGACCATTTTCAACTTGTCGAGTAGACTATACATACATAAGAACAAAAAAAAACAAGTTAACGCGTATGAACCGTGAAACCGTAGCCATCCTGAATAAGTAGTATTTTTTTCCCAAAAAATATGTAACCCCTGAGTGACGGGAGTCCCACACAAAAACATACAGGAAAATGCAAGAGAGGCTAAGTTCAGAACCAGTGGCAGAGATAGCTGATCTTTCTAACATCTGTGTCAACATATGGGTCAGCTTTGCTGAAATTTATAATGAAAGTGTACATGATTTACTAATTCCTGTGCCCAAAGGCAAGCTTAGACCCAAACTTTCCTTGGGCCAATCAAATGGTCTCACGTATATAAAAAAACTTACCTCAGTCAATGTCTCGGATGGTATGGAAGCATATCAAATATTTCAATTTGGCATTCACAGTTTGAATTATGCTGCAACAGCCATCAATACACACTCGAGTAGGTCCCACTGCATATTCACCATCAAGTTGGTGCAGACCTCGAAGTTATCTGACGAAATATGCGTAAACAGTTTCAGTTTTTGTGATTTAGTAGGATTGGAAAGATCAAAAAAGACGCTCAACATTGGAGATAGGCTAAAGGAATCCAACAATAACAATAAATCTTTGTTGGTTTTAGGAAAATGCATTGAAATCATAAGGCGTCTCCAACAAATCGAAGACAAGCATTTGGTACCTTTCAGAGAATCGAAGATAACACAACTTTTCCAAAGAGCACTCAAGGGATTCGAGAACCTTGAAATGATGATTAATATTAATCCTTCTAGAGACATGTTTAACGATACCCATCAAGCTCTAAACTTTGCCGCAATAGCTAAAGAAATCATCGTAAAACAGCCCTTGTCAATCAGGGAAAAAAAATCGGTTTTCAAACAACAAAAACAATTGGAATTCGAACAGAAAAAGGAAGGAACATTACAAACATATTGAAGTAGAAAAAGAGATATGTGACATTTTGAATTTGCAGATATTGAAACTGAATTTACTGATCCCACAGAAACGGTTTCAAGTTTTTTACAAACTACTATTTGTAACAAAGAAAATGACGATAATGTATCCGAGTATATCTAAGATTGAAAGGAGATGTTCCTTACGAAAACCTCTACGAACTTGACAATAATAACTTGATATGCAAAGTTCCTGAAAGATCCTACAGCATGAGGAAGCTCAACTATGGAAATGCTAAGACAAGGACTTATACTTTCACAAAACTATTTAAACCCGATGTAACCCAAATTGAAGTCTTCAACAGCATCGTGAAACCAAGGGCCCTCGGTTTTATAAATGGTCTAAATTCCACAGTGTTCACTTATGGAGCCTCGGGATCTGGAAAAACGTTTACTATTGTCGGCACCACAGCAGAACCAGATTTTATTCCCAGAGCACTGGAGTATATGTTCAGAAGGCTACCAAAATGGACGACCAACTGTTGCTTTTATGGTTTTATACAGCATAATATACTGTAACGGGCTATACCAAAATTCGACCTCCGTGGCAAACGGATTATCTCAGAAATATTACCACGAATGCCCAAACTTTCACAACTAAAAAATAAATTTGCCATGCACGTGGAACGGCTGTACAAAAACTAACATTAACCTGACTACCGGTCCGCGTGGTCTGACAACCGCCTCCCACGACCCCAGGAAGTCGAATCGACGACCAACCTGTACCACTGTACCTGCCAAAGCCACTCACACAAAAAACAACCCTGCCGCGGTACGCATGACCCCACCGCTGTCGCAGGAATCAACGGCCAATCAGATCCCAGCAGGAAAGTACTCACTTCCGATTTCCTGGAAGTCAGGAAATCGAATCAAAGTTATATTACGGATATACACCTATCAACCAGAAACAATATTCATTATGGGTTTATTGCAACCAAAATTGAGCGATAAAATTAAACAAAAATTCCTTTCCAAAAACATTCAATCATACATTTGACTTTGTTCATGAAATAGGCTCGGCCAATGGCACTTTAGCGTTTAAGGTACAAGTATGAGTTAGGTTGGGTCCCTCTCTGATAGGTGGACTGAAGTGTGAGGTACACTCGCTTCTTTCTAACCAATCATCAGGCCAAAATCTGTACCTTCAATCACCAGGAAACGAGGGTAATTTGGTTATCTCGCCACCCACGCGCGACGAATACCTCAATTTCAACAGAAAGAAATCCCAATCATCATTCAAAAGTACCAGAACAGCGAATGATGAAACTATTTATTCAGGCCACTTAAATCAGATCCAAAACAGATGGGAACGACTTCACGAAGACGATAATTCAAGGCCGAGAAATGCCGACCACTTCCGACTCCTGAATGACAGACAACAAGAAAACAAACCTGGCGAAATCAAACAACCACCCATCCAATAAATTCACAAGGACTAGGAATCGCACATCAAGTATGTTGGAGCATATTCTTTTTTTTATATAATCCCCTCTGACAGCTATTGTTCTTTTCAAAATTCATATCATAATACCAAATACAGTCCTAACCTAAGAATATGTTGTTTCAGGTCCTCTGTCCCCCTGTTATCAATCATAATTCGGAATTGATCTGAATGAAATTGGCGTTATACATTAGAAGAGCACAATATCAACCTGTTAGGCACAAAGCCCGTAACGAAAATCCAGCAGAGCCACTCTCGAGGGCTCTCACAACTGAAGAACACAAATGTCAATTCCCCAGTGAATCGATCAGAACCTAGAATTCAGCAGAAATATAACTACTTGGACTTCCGGATAATAATTCAAGTATCAAGGTTTGAGATTAATCTCGCTGTGTGTTGAGATCTGAGCTTTTGCAGGAGGGTTTACGCAGGACGAAGAGAATATTCGACATATTCAACAGTGAATTGAAATAAATTTATTTTCTTAAGGTGATGATTGGCTATACGAGTTACTGAATACAGTTAATCTTTGAACGTCTAGTCTTTTATTATTCACATGTGAGGTTTCAGTAAAAATCGTACCGTTACATACTGTGTGCCCTTATAGAAACAAATAAAGTATCCAATTGTTCAGTATTGCTATGTTCAAGACATGTTATCAGTAAAAATCACTTGATTTGTGATAACAAATATTTTGAATGTGACCGATTAGATATATATTCAATTACAATATCGAGTTCAATGAAACTTTTACAGATTATTTTTTGACATTTCTAGAAACCAATGGAAACTTTCAATTCAAATCATTCATGTACGTTTTGGCCAATCAAAACATTATTATAGTGGGAATATTCTACCTAGAAAATTGCCGCGGGAATAATTTGAGGTATTTTGTTTTTATTGCCTCACAAAGTATATTTTTAATTCATAATCAGGGAGGCGCCTTTAACCAATATTATAATATTGAGCTTAAATTACCACCCTTCTCTCATAGTTGATCGTTGAATTTTTTTAAGAAAACCCTTTACTTTTTAGTACTAATGATTAATGTCTATATTTATTTGTGACAAACAGAAAGTACACAAAAAAATATTAATAGAATACGAAACAACAGTAACAAAACAAAAACAGTATCAAAGTTACAAAACATTAATTCGAAATAATAAAAAAAATTAAGAAATAAAATAGCGATTGTTTTGAAATAGATAATACATGATCATGATACATGATGGAGGGGTCTTACAAAAATTGGACTTGTCTAGCTTTACTTTTTACAAATTCATTTACAAGATTTTCCATTTCAAGTTGCTTTGAAAAGTCAGACTCTATAGAAATAATAGCAAGATTTTCTAACCGCTCTTGGCCTATTCTAGATCGTAAATAATTTTTAATCAACTTTAATTTAGAGAATGACCTCTTGGCTGTAGCAAAGGAAACTGGAATGGTTGAAAATATGTGCAATGCAATCGTGATGTTTGTAAATGAGTGGGTTAGATTGATTTGTTGAAAATATAAACAGGATGTTCATAAAATCAGATGTGGAATCATCTGCGACTGAAAGATAAACTTTAGTCACTATCTTCCATCGTCAAGATAACCTCTTGTGGGGTATTCATGTTGAAAAGGGAAACATTCTCAATTGAATAGTGATAGAAAGATTTTTCTGTGAATTGAAAAATCCACGATTGAAATGAAGTTATTTGTTGTGAATGTCTAACAGAAAACAACTACTTCCCCGGCTAAAGTCACGCTGGACATTGAACTACATCTGATAGATATTCTGAAAAGTCCCTAACTCAAAAGAAAAAATCTGAAATTGAAAATTTGCATTTTCATTCAGATAGTTATTTGATTTTCTATTCCAGTCTTGATTAAGAACTCATAAAGATGAATGAGGCAAAGAAGAATGTTTTCCAAAAGAGAGTACTCACCAAAAATCATTCGTAACATTGACGCATGAGAGACATCGCATTCACTAGGTCTTCAATACATTTTTGTCGACGAAAATCTATTTCACGCTTCCACGATCATCAGGAAGACCGAAAGAAATGGGAAACACATTTTCAAGAAGCAATCTCACTTTGAAAGATGGAAAAAGTTAGAATCATTTCTTTTGGAGAGACACTTTGAAATGAGTGTTTTCTGACATTAAAACCTGTCATGGGGTATGATAGATTGATTTGTTGAAAATATGAACAGGATGTTCATAAAATCAGATGTGGAATCATCTGCGACTGGAAGATAAACTTTAGTCACTATCTTCCATCGTCAAGATAACCTCTTGTGGGGTATTCATGTTGTAAAGGGAAACATTCTCAGTTTCTATCAATATTCAATTGAGAATGTTTCCCTTTTCAACATCTGATAGATATTCTGAAAAGGCCCTAACTCAAAAGAAAAAATCTGAAATTGAAAATTTGCATTTTCATTCAGATAGTTATTTGATTTTCTATTCCAGTCTTGATTAAGAACTCATAAAGATGAAAGAGGCAAAGAAGAATGTTTTCCAAAAGAGAGTACTCACCAGAAATCATTCGTAACATTGACGCAGGAGAGACCTCGCATTCACTAGGTCTTCCATACATTTTTGTCGACGAAAATCTATTTCACACTTCCACGATCATCAAAAAGACCGGAAGAAATGGGAAACACATTTTCAAGAAGCAATCTCACTTTGCAAAGATTGAAAAAGTTAGAATCATTTCTTTTGGAGAGACACTTTGAAATTAGTGTTTTCTGACATTAAAACCTGTCATGAGAATGTTTCCGTTTTCAACGAGTGGGTTAGGTTATTTATTGCAATATAATTAAGTTTCTACTACAGACGTCGCGTTTTTGTCGCCATTTTGCAGAAATTGTAATTCGTGTAAAAGTTCTATGCCGTCTAGATCTTTCTTGTTTTGATCTTTGTCAGTTAAGGTTTCTTCCAGTTTTTTACAAAAAATAAATTGATCTTGGTCAGAATATTTGCCGAAATCCTCAACATTCCACAAAAAATTAAAAACATCAGAATGTCACGATAATAGTTTAAATCTTTCATGTACGGATGAAAGAGTAATGTCTAGCATTCCGAAAAAGCAATTTACTTTAAAGTCATTTCTTGATTTTCAATCGGCTGGTCGACTTTTTTTTAACTTTTTTAAAATTTATATAAATTTTGGAAACTTTTTAGCAAGAAGCTTGTTCTTTGGCATCTACTAATAAGTCAATGGAGCCTTTGTCAGATCGATATTTTTTTACAAATTCATTCATTAAGCCTGCGAAATATTAAATGTTTTTGATTGCAGAATCTTAGTAAAAACATCCACTTTACTTAGAATCTTGTACCACAAGACTAACAACAACAAACTCAAAATTGTCAATTTTTTTACCTAGGGAGGTGCTTTGTAGTATTGTCAAAATTATTTCCGGATAAAATTTCATAAAGAGCATCGTAAATTTCGCCCAACTGAAATCTTAGAGGGGTTATTGCATCAATTCTGCTAGACCATCTAGTATCTGACAAAGGCTTAAATGTCAGATTTGAAATGTTACTTTTTAAAGCAGACCACCGATGGGTTGGGACAGAAAAAAAATTATATAATTCTTGAACAGTTGAAAAAAAATGTATACTAGAAATATTGGATTTTACAGCATCGTTTATGACCAGGTTCAAACTGTGGTTACAACAAGGTACAAACATTGCTCGTGGATTAATGTACACCTTGATGTTAACCCTTTATATTTGAACCATTATCATAACCTTGGCCGCGCGTATTATGAATTTCTGAACCATAATTCTCCAAAGTTTTTAGTAAAACGTTGTTTAAACCTTCACCTGTTGTATCACTATAGGACGAAATGTTAAAAAACGTTCTCGACACTAAATGTATTGTTTTTTAAATAATTAATTATTAAGTAATATAGAAAAATAATTGCTTCTTTAACTTCGTTTAAAATATATTTCTTATGAAAGTGGAAATATTGTGTCCGAAATACATATAATAAAAGAGGGAATTTCTGTGGCATAGTGGACAAATTGAATTCGAGAAAAAAAGGCATTCTCAAGTGGGAATCGAACCCACGACCTTATGATCTCTAGCCATACGCTCTACCAACTGAGCCATTCAAGGATATACGAATCGACACACACTCGTGAACCCTTTCCTTCCATAATTTAATATTCATGTTAGAAATGAATCGAAAATCAAACGTACTCATGGAAGGAAAGGGTTCACGAGTGTGTTCCGATTCCTATATGCTTGAATGGCTCAGTTGGTAGAGCGTATGGCTAAAGATCATGAGGTCGTGGGTTCGACTCCCACTTGAGGATGGCTTTTTAATTTAATTTGTCCACTATGCCACAAAATTCCCTCTTTCATTATATGTATTTCATACACAATATTTCCACATTATATATTTGACTGAATCTTATCAGTGGTTAGAGATCATCTGCTTGAATCTGCTATTGAAATCTTCGAATGACGATGAAGGTGAGTGACAGGTAATGGATCTCGACGACCAGTGATTCATTTCTAACATGAATATTAAATTATGGAAGGAAAGGGTTCACGAGTGAAGTCGATTCCTATCTATTAGTCTAATCAACAAGTTCAAAAACGTGTTAAATAGATATAAAGCTCCTAAAAATATGAGCGATAGCTCATTCGATTCGGAATGACGTCTAGAAAAATGTTTTTTAATGGTTTATTAGCACGTAAAAACTTGCGATTGTTATTAACAAAATAAGATTAAAAAAGAAGGTATTTCGTTTTTCGTTAATAATTTCTAAAATAATGATATTTAAGGAATTATGAAAAAAGATCCTGAAAGAGGAGGAAATTTCCAATAAAAAAGTCCTACCTCCCGGAACTCTATCTCTATTATTTATATTTTTTTAACGCTGAAAATAGGGCTCCGCGAGGTCGTTTACGGCATAGGCGCACCGTCTAAAAAGCTGTTATATCACCTAAAATAATTTTTTTATAGTATTAAATAACAATTGAAAAATTTAAATAAATTATGGTGTAATCTAGACACTTGAACGAAAAAAACCTCGGTAAAAAAAAATTTTCATGTCGATTTTTCAAAAAGTTACATTAGTGTTAATTAACAAATTTTTTTCCAATCTCTGTTTTTATAAATTACGACATAAAAGTTTAAATAATTGATCTATAAAATTTTCGCTCCGTGGAGCTCTTTTCATTTAGGTACTTAATAAAGCAATGCAAAATTTTTTATTAAAGCTTATTATTTTGTTAATTATAATTTTTTTAAACTAACAAAAAATGAAATTTCAAAAAAATGTTATCAAAAAAATTTTTTTTAGTAATATATTATTATTGCTGTTTTTGCATCTAATATAGGTATTAATTAACATTGGAAAAATAATTTTTACGTCAGTTGTTAAGAAATTGTTTATAAACAGACTATTTTGGAATTAAAAAAAAAAATTTTTTACCATCTTATTGCATAGGTAAAATTATGATTAAAAAAAAAATCTTGAATAAAGTTTTTATTGTTTATAATCGTTTTTTTTATTTTTATAATAATAATATATTTAAAATAATATTAACCGTTATATTCTTTTTCGAAAACTTCAAAAAATAATAAAAACAACTATGTATAACAAAGTATAGAAATTTTTTTTTTTTTATTTTTTACAGCATTGTTACATATTATATGATAATGAAATTACAGCCGTTCCATAATTTGTCAAGTTATAAAATGTTATAACTTTTGAACTATAAGAGATACGGTAAAGGACATTCAAGTCATTTTTATAAAAGATTTATTTATCTTTAAATGAATTCAAAATCGATTCTGTAACCATTGTTTATCAGTTGTTATAAGCATTTGTTTATAAAAATTTTGGATTTTTTTAATATTTTTTGAAATTTCATAGCTTATAACTTTAGCAGAATATTAATAATTCTAGTGATAAATGAATGAAAATGATCAATAGCAGAATGTAAATTAGGTAAGTATAAATTTAAACTAGTATATTATTTAAACAAAAATCTATATTGCTATAATTTATACGTAATTAGAAAGATATTTTGTCATAGAACAAAAAAGTTCTTGAGTCCGTAGCTGTATCTATATTATTTAACAAGTTATAAGCTATGAAATTTCAAAAAATATAAAAAAAATCTAATTTTTTTATAAACAATTGCTTATAACAACTGATAAACAATGGTTACAGAATCCATTTTGAATTCATTTTAAAGATAAATAAATCTTTTATAAAAATGATTCGAATGTCCTTTACCGTATCTCTTATAGTTCAAAAGTTATAACAATTTATAACTTGACAAATTATGGAACGGCTGTAATTTCATTATCATATAAAATTATAAAAATTTTTTTTTTTACTTTGTTATACATAGGTGTTTTTGTTGTTTTTGAAGTTTTCGAAAAAAAATATAACGGTTAATATTATTTGTTTATAACAAATTTTCAAGTTAATAAACAATGAAATTATTTATAAAAAAAATAATAATAATAATAAAAAAAAAATTTAAATAATAATTTTACCTATGCAATAAGATAGTAAATTTTTTTTTTTTTAAATCCCAAAATAGTCTGTTTATAAACAATTTCTTAACAAATGACGTACATTTTTTTTTCCAATGTTAATTAATACCTATATTAGATGCAAAAACAGCAATAATAAGATATTACAAAAAAAAATTTTTTTGAGAACATTTTTTAGAAATTTCATTTTTTGTTAATTTATAAAAATTATAATGTACAAAATAATGAACTTTAATAAGTACCTAAATGAAAAGAGCTGTACGAAGCGAAAATTTTATAGACCAATTATTTAAACTTTTATGTCGTAATTTATAAAGACAGAGATTGGAAAAAAATTTGTTAATTAACAATGGTGTAAATTTTTCACCGAGGTTTTTTTCGTTCAAGTGTCTAGATTACAACATAATTTATTCAAATTTTTAAATTGTTATTTAGTACTATAAAAAAATTATTTAGGTGATATAACGGCTTTTTAGACGGTGCGCCTATGCCGTAACGACCTCGCGGAGCCCTATTTTCAGCGTTAAAAAAATTATAAATAATAGAGATGGAGTTCCGGGAGGTAGGACTTTTTTAATGGAAATTTCCTCCTCTTTCAGGATCTTTTTTCATAATTCCTTAAATATCATTATTTTAGAAATTATCAACGAAAAACGAAATACCTTCTTTTTTTAATCTTATTTTGTTAATAACAATCGCAGTTTTTTACGTGCCAATAAACCGTTAAAAAACATTTTTCTAGACGTCATTCCGAATCGAATGAGCTATCGCTCATATTTTTAGGAGCTTTATATATATTTAACACGTTTTTGAACTTGTTTATTAGACTATATGTCACAAAATTCCCTCTTTCATTATTTCTTATATTGTCACCTACAAACCATTTCGTTTTGGTTTTATCTCCAAGGTAAAGTAAATTTTTTTGAGATCTATTAATATGTGCAGACATGACTGGATCAAATTTTGCTATCATTTCTATACATTTAAAAAAAAACATTATTTCTTTCAAATAATTTGTTACTAGGACCACGAAAAGCCAAGTTTTATTCAGCCAAAAATTGAATAGTATAAATTATCCTTTCAATGACACCGCGCCAATGTTTAGTTTCATTTTTTAATAAAGTTTGCATTTTCGAATCAACCGTTCGATTAGTTTTAATATTTCTAGTAAATCTGACCAAACACATAAATTTTAAAAATTAGATTTACTTTTTTCGTAGATTTTCAAATGAACCTTTTCACCATTTAACAAAATTCGAGTAAAAGATATATTGGAAAACTTACGTCCACTTTTGTCTTTAGGAAACATAGTTTTATTTTGATAATGCATTGGACCTTTTTCGACAAGTTCTCGCACCTGGATTGGAGACACTACACTCGGCCAAAGACCTGGATCGTTAGAAAGGGGCGCTTCTTTGGATAATTCGTCTTGCTTACTCGAACATGATGTTACCGACACTGACTGAAACGTATTAGGATCTAATTCTTTTGGATCTTCATCCTCATTAGCTTGCTTTGCTAATTCTGATGGCAAGTTTGATTTTGTTGAATGTAGGAAATCACTGTTAGCAAAAGTAGTGTCTTATGTGGTCTTTCGAAAAAAAATTACTAATTTTGAAATTGGTCTTCTCCAAGTCTTCCTCCAGTTTTCGCTTGTTAAGCAAGTTTTGGTAACCGGACAATTTCTTTTTTTTTTTCTCTGCCATCTAAATTATTAAACACTAAGCCTTATTTGTTTCATAAACAAAAGTTATTGAAAAGAAAAACAATTATTTGCATCCCTGTTAGTTAATTTACTAATCATTTACTTCCTTATTTGTAATTATTTATCACAATTGCGGTAGACAGTAATCGAAATTTCATATGGCGGCAACCAGACGCCATATTGTGAATAAAGGCATGACAGTAATAATTAAAATTCAATATGGCGACAACCAGATTTCGCTTTCGTGATTTCATCAGATAATAATACGCCAAATCGCACTCAGTAAAATTTCCAGATATAATGTTTTCTAAAATTACAGAAAAATATGAGTGATTATTTTTCCGACCCAAATATCGACCAATAGAATTGCACCATTCGACGTCACGTGGTACAACCTACATGGTATTATACTGATTATTTTTCCGACCCAAATATCGACCAATAGAATTGCACCATTCGACGTCACGTGGTACAACCTACATGGTATTATACTGATAATTTTTTGAAAATTTTCTCTGGTAGTTGCTATATATAAAAAACAAAACATGATCCAGTCAAATTAACCACACTTCAAACTGACAGGTTGAATTCAATTGTGACAATTGGAGATTTTGCATGAAAATGAGTCGATTTGGAGTTTGTTCTCTGTCCACCATCGATAAAAAGTCAAAGGAAATGTTCCCATTAATACGGAGAAGGCAAAAAAAACAGTTTGGAACCAATTTACTACTTTTTTGGGACGGAAAAAAATCCCCGAATACAACGAGCTTCAATTATCTGGCATTTCCCTCAAGGATTCCTGCAAACAAATAAAGTCGTCAAGTTTTTCAGGAAAAATCACTCGCGCTTCGCGCTCGTGATTTTTTAACCTGAAAAACTTGACTCCTTAATTTGTTTGCAACGAACCTATCGGGAAATACCCGATAATTTTGAAGCTCTTGTGGTATTATAAGTGATAAAATATTCTTTAGAAAGTAAAACAATTGAATTTGAAATCGATACAATAAACCATTTTCATGTTTCTTCTATTTTCAATGAGTTGTACGATCAATTTATGATTGAGATAATTTAATCAATCTTTCAAGTTCTGTTTACAATTTTTTGTTTGATGTAACACTTGAACCTTGTGTTTGTAAAGCTAATCTTGATCTCATCGGAATCGAAGAATTCGATTATAAAAGCTATCCCGAGAAAAAATAAATCATAGTGGTGTGGCCAGTTTCACAGGACTTATCAGGTAATATTTTTATTATTTTTGCACTTTCTCAAATTATTTTTCAAATCGCTTCAACTTTCCGGAAAAAATTGAAATATTTCAGGGAAATAATAGGAATATCAAAAACTTAATATACTTTAGCACTCCTTAGCATAGCACAGAAATCCAGCGAACATTGTTAGTTATTGGTTTCACTTAGTAATTTATTATAACTGAATACAATAATTGATATTTTTTATATATTATATTTCAAAGTGAATTCAAAAGAAATACATCGGTTGGTGGTCGAATTTTGACAGAAAATCTTTTAGGTAGATTTTATGATTTCAAGATGGACCAAATCGTTCGAGTAGTTTCATTACAATATAGTAACTGTTTACAATTTGAAAAAAAACTCAACTTTTTTCATTTTCATACCAATATCCGCAAACTATATGTCGTTCGTGAGCTCTACAAATTTTATTCGAAAAGTTTTTCTGTAAGAGGTACACACAAACAAAAAATTGCTGTAAATCATGTTTTTCAGTGAATTGATCATTTTTGTTTGCCCTTTGCTCCTTCTATAAGAATTCCTTTTGTCAGTGTTGATCGGATAAAATTTGACAAACACAACGTATATAATGATAAGCAGCGACTAAGCAGTGGGTTTTTTCAAAATGTCGATTGGATTTTCATTCTTCATAGAAATGAAGGAGTTGAAAACAAAAAATTTCACAAATAATACATACAAATCACCACTATGTATCATCAATCAGAAACATTCCTATGTTAAATTCATTCACAGAGAATTTAATCAAGGAAATTACAAATTCAGTGTTTCCAAACAAACCCCTAAAATTAAAAAAAAAATTTAATCTATAAAATCTTCTACTATTATTTCAGAACACATTGAAATATATGTTGAGTGGAATCGGCCAAACGACCATTTTTTTATTTGTGTTATTCTGGCTATATATATTTTATTTTACGATAACAATAATTGGCCAATTAAAAGTGAACAAGTAGAAGTTTAAAAATAATCTTTTTATTTTATACACATTGAAACTATGCGCCTCACTTTTTTGTCATTTTCTTCTATACAATTATCTGAAAAAACAACGATGGCACGTTTATTCACTGAAGTAGATTTCGCAAACTATTGCTTACAAATGGATGATTTTATATTTACTGACGTTCACAGTCAAAATAGCCGATTTCTAGATCTAACTGTCATTGGTCACAGTTTTTTGCTTCATTCATAGATTTATTTGGGGCTTTCAAAAATCTATCTACTATATCTCTAAGATGCAATCCTATTTGTAGATTACAGAATTAGGTTTCCTTCACCTCTTTCCTTGATGTCTTCATTTCATCATACCGCGAGCTGGTTTGCGGATTTTTTTTTGCAAAATATATTGATTGATCCAGATACTTTTTTTTCGTTTAAGGCAAAATGCAGTCCTCATTGATCTTCCTCTTCGTGGGATGTTTTGCTCTCATCAATGGGGGTACATACACTGATCGCTTCTTGCAACAGTACAACAAAATACACGACAAAGCGAACGGATATTTCTCAAAAGAAGGAGTCCCATACCATTCTGTCGAAACACTGATGGTGGAAGCACCCGATCATGGACATCAAACTACATCCGAAGCTTACAGTTTCTATTTGTGGTTAGAAGCCATGTACGGCGCCATAAACAAAGATTTTTCTCCGTTCAACGCTGCCTGGAAGAGTATGGAGGATTACATCATTCCAGTACACGCTAGTCAAGCCACGAACCAGTTCTACAACCCAGGAAAACCAGCAACCTATTCTCCTGAACTCGACTGGCCCAATGAATATCCATCTCAGATGCAGTTCAACGTTCCCGTTGGTCAAGATCCAATTTACCAAGAACTATGTGACGCTTATGGTACCAATGACATGTACGCGATGCATTGGTTGTTGGATGTCGACAATGTTTATGGATTCGGTAACACCCCTGGTAACTGCGAACTTGGGCCAGATGCTGATGGCCCATCTTACATCAATAACTACCAAAGGGGTCCACAGGAATCTGTATGGAGAACAATTCCCCAAACAACTTGCGACTCCTTCAAGTACGGTGGCAACAATGGATTTTTGGACCTTTTCGTTGGTGACAACAGTTACGCACAACAATGGAAGTACTCGAACGCTCCCGATGCTGATGCTCGTGCTGTTCAGGCTGCTTTCTGGGCTTTACAATGGGCTAAAGACAACGACCAGCTCTCTGATGTATCTGCAACCGTCGAAAAGGCAGGAAAACTCGGAGACTACCTCAGGTATGCTCTATTCGACAAATACTTCAAGAAAATTGGAAATTGTGTGGGGCCATACCAATGCCCGGGTGGAAATGGAAAGGAAAGCGCTCATTATTTGATTTCGTGGTACTTTGCATGGGGAGGTTCTCTCTACAACAACTGGGCCTGGCGTATTGGAGATGGAGCTGCTCATTTCGGTTACCAGAATCCATTGGCTGCCTATGCTTTGAGTAACGTAGATGGCATGAAACCAAAAAGTACTACTGGTGTTTCAGACTGGCAAACATCTCTGGAAAGGCAACTGGAATTCTACGAATACCTTCAGTCAGAAGAAGGTGCTTTCGCTGGTGGCGCAACCAACACTTGGAATGGTCGCTACGACACCCCTCCAGCTAATCTAACTTCAAACACCTTCCATGGTATGTTCTACGACTGGGAACCCGTCTACCACGACCCACCATCCAACAGATGGTACGGTATGCAACCTTGGTCAGTCGACCGTTTGGCACAATACTACTATGTAACCGGAGACGAAAAGGCGAAGACCCTTCTCGATAAATGGGTCTCGTGGATCCTTTCTGAAATCACCATCGATGGAAACAGCTACAAGCTACCTGAATGGTTGGAATGGGAGGGCATTCCCCCCAAAGTCAATGTCAAAGTCACTAGATACTCGAGCGATGTTGGTACTGCCTCTGTCACTGCTAGAACTCTAACTTATTATGCCGCAAAGTCCGGTAACGAGACTGTGAAGAATTTTGCCAAAGAGCTTCTGGACGGTATATGGAATTCTTACCAAACCACCAAGGGAGTTTCCGTGGAAGAAGTTGTTGAGACGTACAGTCGCTTCAATGAAGATGTATACGTACCACCAGGTTGGGTAGGTCACTACCCTGATGGAACTGAAATCAAAGCTCCTGCTACCTTCATCGGTCTCCGACCTTGGTACAAGAACGACCCCGACTGGTCCAAGGTAGAGGCTCATCTCAATGGTGGCGAAGCACCAAAATTCACATACCATCGTTTCTGGGCGCAGAGTGAAGTTGCCATTGCCCAGGGAACTTATGGAATGCTCTTCAAGGAATAATTCTGTGGTCTATATCTGTTTTTGTCCTGATTATATTAGTATTTAAAAATCATTTTTTGTTCTGCTTCCTTCGTCCAGATTCACAGAAAAAATCGAAAAATACGCCAAAAAAAGTTAACTTCATTTCCCTGTGGTAACTGAATATTTACTTTGAGAAAATAGAAATCCCGAGCTTCGGATTAGGATTGTTGATTTCGTTTGTATTTTGAAAGAGTTGCCATTTTGAGGGATTAAAAATGTATTTCAACCGCTTTCTTAGTTGTCTTACCAACCGTCAAGTTCACCAACTTGAATTGTTGTAACTTTCCCCTTGTTGAAAATTATAATATAACATTAATTCTGGTAATTTTATCCAGTTTTATATGTGATTCGAAATATTTATCAATATCATTCGGAGAATTTTTTTTTATTTCTCATTTGTCTAGAATTTAATCTAATTCGGCCTTATATCAAGATCCTCGCTTTGCTTTCGTGGTTTAATCAGATAATAAGATCGCAAATCGCACTCGGTAAAATTTCCAGGCAAAATACTTTCTCGAAAATGAATATAAAAATTTATTGAGCGATAAAACCCCTAGCACTTATGATATTACCCTCGATACATGAGCGATAGGATATCTTTTCCGCGGATATTATCGTTAAGTGGTAATACGAAGGAAGATATTTTTGTTTTTTTTTATATTTCTATATAACGTGTGTTTCAGATGATTATATCCTCTTATGGACATAATTCCCCATGTTTTTTGTATGCCGAAGTTGGACAAAAAATAAATCACAAACATTTTAGGTGGGGCACTAGAATTTATGTTGTTTAAACTAAAAACTACTTTTATTATGAAATATGAAGTAATACTCAGTATTTTAGAAAATTTAGTATAAAGAACAATTTCTTGATGGAGTTTTCAAAATTTTAATTGTTAAATTCAATTCTACAATTATTCAAAGTAAAAAATATAATATAAGCATGGATGTATTTCCAACTGAAGAAAACTGAATTATCTTTTCAACGATGTGCCACTTCACCCCCCATGCTGTTTGAAATTTTCAAGTTGATGTGCCCCCCGTCCCCGTCCCATTGTCCTACGTCGAAGCGTTCAAAAGTTTAAGGGGGGGGACTATAAGAAGCTGCACTGTATATATTTTTGGAAATTTGGATCGTGTTGAAATAAAACGATCTCTTTAACAATGTTTCGTCCCCAGCTGGGGACTTCTCCAGGTTTTATTTAAGATTATTATTACAATAGCAAAATCTCATAACGTAGGATTCTAGATTTTATTTTGCATTGATAATAGAACCATTGTATGATTCCATGTCAGTATATATGTATGGAAAAGTGTGAGTATGTCTGTAAACCTATATGTATAGATACTACCTCTTAATTGTTATTTATATTATTCAAATTCTTCCAAAATATTTATACTATAATGACAAAAACACTTTCTTAGAATTAGGTAATTACTATCATCATATTAATCTCATTTCTTTTGGTACACATATGTGAACCATCCCACAAACAAGTGTCAACTTCAGTGGGACATTCATGTGCTTATTTGCTACTTGTAGTCAATTACTGTAACCTGTAATTCATATGTAAACACCCGCAAATAAACACTATTCTATTCTATTCTATTCTATTTATTTAAAAAACAATTCAGTTTTATATATATATATATATATATATATATATATATATATATATATATATCGGGTGTCCACAGAAGGTGGCTCGCCTCTCTCTATAACTTTTTCGTTTTCGGAGATAATGGAATGAAATTTGGAGGATCTGTTTAATGCACAAAACTGCATTTTTTGACAGTAACTCAACTTATGCAAATTCCGGATTCACCGGAAGTGGCATAAAGTTTAAATTGGACACATGGTATATTTTCAGTTCTTTTGTCTCCATATGACATTTAGAATACAACCATGTATCATTTGTTACTGTTTGTAACAGTTTTTTTTTTTTTTAAATAAATTTTTATTTTAGAGGGCTATGGATACATTCAAATAACTAATTTCAGTCCTAAGATGTTTGTAAAAATACAACTTACGGTTTTCGATCAAAAGTTTCAGCTATGTGACTTTGATTTTAAAATTTTATACTAATTTTTTCAAATGGCAACATGTGGCTTGTCGGTTAGAAAAAATAGCATTTTATTACGATTAATATGATACCGCACTCTATTAGGTTGTAAGAAAACTTTCGATAAAAAACTTTCGTTATATGAAGAATCTTATTGAGATTAAAATAAGATTTAAAATCATCGAGTAGCCTGTGACCAACACAACTGAAACAAAATCATTAAATTGTTTCGGTAAAAATTGACGTGTCGACATATTATTTTACATCTCTTCTACAAAGTCAATTAGGTAGTTATTGTGTACCTCATTGTTTGAAAATCATGGAAAATAACAATATTTATACAAGAACTGAAAAAGTTGATGTTATTAGTTTTTGGAGAGTGTAGGCAAAATTCAACCGATACTGCACGTCTCTACGCACAGAGATATCCTGATCGGCGTCACCCGACCCGGCACTATTTTCCAAAACTGGTTAAAAAAATGCGAAATGAGCCTGATAATGATGGGAACGATTCGTTCGTTGTGAGTGAAGAAAAAGAAATAGATGTTATGGCATACGTTCAAGTAAATATTAATACATCACTCAGAGAGATCGCAAGAGAATGTGACATTCTGCAGCTAACATTTTGAAGAAACAAAAATATCATTCATTTAAATATCAACTACACCAAGCACCTGTACCAAAACGATAATGCAAGGAGAATTGAGTATTGGAATTGGTTCTTTGGAAAATATTTGGAGGATGACACATTTCCATATAAAATTCTGTTTAATGACGAAAGCCGTTTCACTAATTTGGGACATTTCAACAGAAATAATAAGCGATATTGGTCCGATGCAAATTTACACTTGATGAAGGAACGAAATTTCCAAGAACGGTCTGGTTTCAATTGTTGGGACAGAATTTTAGGCCCTCTAATTTTTGACAGTGTCCTATCAGGGGCTGGATATCTAAATTTCCTCACGCAGGAAATTGAGCATTTCTTGGACGAAGTTCCATTAATAAATCGAGTTGGATTATTTTATCAACAAGATGGTATAGTATTTCTAATCCCAATTTGACCGACATAAAAAGTTTCGAGAAGGAATTCTCTTCCACACGACTGAACTTTTTTATGATTGTACCAGGAACGCTTTGAAAGTAAAAACACTGGTAGTATATAAATTTCCCATTTGCCGGGCAGTGCATATGAACACTCCTCCTAGTGTTCTTATTTTTATTGCCGTTCCAATTGGGATTAGAATAACTATACTCCACCACACAACCTGAGGGCAGTTACGGAATATCTAGTCTAGTTAACAAGTGCTTTTTGGACCAACTTTTTTCAGCAGTCTCCGAAAATTATGATCGAGGTGTCATTCGATTTGGAATGAAATCTAGATGATTTTGGAGAAAAATGAAGTTCCGCTTGCAAATATTGTAAAAGTTATTAACAATTAACTAAAAAAAAAGGGGGCTTTGGTTTTTTGCAAAATATCTCTATTTCAAATCTGAAAAAAGATTCACAAAGAGGAGGAAATTTCCTGAAAAAAGTCTCGATTCCCGGAATTGTAGGATCAATATTTATAATTTTCCCAGAGGGATGAAAATACGGCCGAAAACGGGTACTCTGGCTTGGGCAAGCGGCGCCCACTTTGGACACTTTAACAGTAAAAATTATTTAAGCATACTAAATATGAAAATAAAAAATTGAAAACATTCAGACACTAACTGAACAGATGCATGAACAATAATCCGCTTGAAAAACATTTTTATCACGATTTTTCAATTAGTTATTCAATAGTTAATTAATAATTTTTTATCTGCTTGAACACGAACATTGCAAGTGTGATAATTGTTGAACTATAAATTTAAGATTTTTTTCCTCTCTTGGAGCAATTCTTGAAAGGCTTTAGAATAGAACCCCGTTGGAGAAATTGAAAAAATTTAATTTTTCAGTTTTTTATTAATAATTTTCGTTGTTGCAAAATTAAATACTTAAATTAATCATTGAAAAAAATGTTTTTTTCCAAATATTATTACCGATCCGTTTTCATGTTATGAGAAACTGCATGGAAATAATTTTTAAATTTTTTTATCACCAATTGTTTAAAAAATTGTTATAAACAAATGCGTTGTTTATAAGATAATTGGATTTTTTTTTATGGAATTTTAATCTTTGATACAAATAATGATTTTTAAAAGAAAAATTGTTCCATAAAAAAAAATTATTGCTTGAAAACGCATTTGTTAATTAACAATTATTTTCTCCAACTTCTAATTAATATTAAGGAACCATTTTTTCTTTAAAAATCATTATTTGTTTTCTTTTTATATAAAAAAAAATCATTTAATTTCTCATTGTTAATGCAATAAACAATTTGTTATAATCAAATAAATTTTTACCTTATAGTTTTTTTTTCTATTCTACTTTCTGTCACAAAACCAGAAATGTTTTTAATTTTTTTATTTTTTTTATTATCATTTTTTTAATTTTTAAATATAAGTTCTCTGTAACTTCGTCATTCTTACCTGGTTTTTCATCCTTAAAATCATTATAATTTATAAACTAATCGAGATACGATGAAAATATGCCGACTTATTTATTCTCCATTAGATAAAGAAAAAATTAAGCTGAAAAGTTTAGTTGTTACTTATTTATTTATTAAATTTATAGCAATTGTTGATGAAAAATACTTAGGGAGAATTTTTTTTTGCTTTAATGCTTAAAAATCTTATCAACTATAAATATGACAACCTCATTCAAGTATCTTATCAATTATTGTTCATTACTCAACATTTTTACCTTTTACATTTTAATATAACAATTGCTATAAATTTAATAAATAAATAAGTAACAACTAAACTTTTAGTAAATTTGTTTTTATCTAATGGAGAATAAATAAGATTTTCATCGTATCTCGATTAGTTTATAAATTATAATAATTTTAAGGATGAAAAACCAGGTAAGAATGACGAAGTTACAGAGAACTTATATTTAAAAATTAAAAAAATAATAATAATAAAAAAAAAATCATATCTGTTTTTGCGACAGAAAGTAGAATAGAAAAAAAAATATAAGGTAAAAATTTATTTGTTTATAACAAATTGTTTATTGCATAAACAATAAAAAATTAAATGAAATGATTTTTTTTATATCAAAAGAAAAACAGATAATGATTTTTAAAGAAAAAATGGTTCCTTAATATTAATTAGGAGTTGGAGAAAATAATTGTTGATTAACAAATGCGTTTTTAAGCAATAAAAAAATGTTTTCTTTTAAAAATCATTAATTGTATCAAAGATTGAAATTTCATAAAAAAATATCAATTATCTTATAAACAACATTTGTTTATAACAATTTTTTAAACAATTAGAATAAAAAAAAATAAAAATCATTTCTATGCAGTTTCTGATAACATTAAAACGGATCGTTAATAGTATTTGAAAAAATACATTTTTATCAATGATTAATTTAAGTATTTAATTTTGCAACAACAAAAATTATTAATAAAACACTGAAATTTTTTTTATTTTTTTAACGGGGCTCTATTCTGAAGCCTTCCAAGGATTGCTCCAGGAGAGGAAAAAATCTTAAATTAATTGTTTAACAATTATCACACTTGCAATCTTCATGTTCAAGCAGAAAAAAATTATTAATTAACTTTGAATAACTAATTGAAAAATTGTGATTAAAATGTTTTTCAAGCGGAATATTGTTCATGCATCTGTTCATTTAGTGTCTGAATTTTTTCAATTTTTTATTTTTATATTTAGTATGCTTAAATAATTTTTATTGTTAAAGTGTCCAAAAGTGGGCGCGGCTTGCCCAAGCCAGAGTACCCGTTTTCGGCCGTTTTTTCATCCCTCTGGGAAAATTTAAATATTATCCAATTCCGAATCAAATTTTCTTAGGAAATTTCCTCCTCTTTTTCAATCTTTTTTCAGATTTGAAAAATCTTCATTAGTTTTTGAGATATTTGCAAAAAACCAAAGCCCCCTTTTTTTTAGTTAATTGTTAATAACTTTTACAATTTTTGTAAGCGGAACTTCATTTTTTTCAAAAATCATCTAGATGTCATTCCGAATCGAATGACACCTCGATCGTAATTTTCGGAGACTGCTGAAAAAAGTTGGTCCAAAAAGCACTTGTTAACTAGACTAATCTGCATGAAACATACAACGAAAACTGGATTGGAAATATGGGTCCAGTTAGGTGGCCGGCGAGGTGAAATAGGGTTGTTTACAATTTATACCTTTATTTATTCTTTTTTAAAAAACTTTGCAGGTCACCCGACCTTACGCCTCTAGATTTTTTTTATGGGTATCTAACAAGATTTATGATGTACCTCCTGCCACACGACATGAATTAGAGGACAAAGTCAGGGCAGCTATTCATAGAATTACACCAAGACAGTTGAGAAACGTTGTAAGAGCAACAATAAGAAAAATTTGCCTTTGTCAGCAACAAGATGGAGGTCACTTTGAACATCTGGAACCCTAAAGATATGTAAATAGGTAGTTTCAATATAATTATTTCATTTTCAACAGGTGCTTCATTTTAGAAAAATTCTAAGGTTTTTTATCGAAAATTTTCTTACAACCTAATAGAGTGCGGTATCAAATTAATGTAATAAAATGCTCTTTTTTTCTAACCGACGAGCCACCATGTTGCCATTTGAAAAAAATGTGTGATAAAATGTTTAATTATCAAACGTCACATAGCTGAAACATTTTGATCGAAAACAGAAAGTTTTATTTTTACAAACATTTTAGGCTGAAATTAGTTATTTGAACGTATCCATTGCCCTCTAGAATAAAAATTTATTTTGGAAAAAAAATAAAAAAACGGTCACAAACAGTAACAAATGATACATGGTTGTATTCTAAATGTCATATGGAGACAAAAAAACTGAAAATATACCAGGTGTCCCATTTAAATATCGAAAGTTTATGTCATTTCCCGGGGAATCTGGAATTTGCATGGAGTTGAGTTACTTGTCAAAAATGCAGTTTTATGCATTAAACAGATCCTTCAAATTTCATTCAGTTATCTCCGAAAACAAAAAAGTTATAGGGGCGAGCCACCTTCCTGGTCACCCGGTATAGTGGGGTGAAGGGTGACCTGAGAAAAAATACATTAATCCATCAAATGCTGACAAGAACTTTAATGTAGTTGTCGTGAAATCCACTTCCAATCAGATTTCGTTTATATTCATACCACTTTTAGTTAACATTATTACCTGTAACATATTAAATTTTTGGAATCAGTTACCACATCGAAAGCGAGATATAAGGCTTTAAAGTTGCAACGTTTAACACGTCATCCCTATAGTGAGCTACCGTGGACACCACATTTTAAGGCATAACTAAAAACCCTCCATTCAGATCTTTTCAAAAAACTAGTATATTATTGAAAGGTACGTAACAAATTCTATAAAAAAAAATTAAGACGCGTAGCCATACAGTTGTTTATTTATTGTTATAAGAAGTTTCTAAATTATTGCGTATGAGAAGTGCAAGATGGTGAAGGCTGAGAATCGTGGCAACGCCTCAAGCGATCGCAGGTGATTCAAATAAACGAGAGCGCAAGGGTCTTGCTGTTTTGAATTGAACTGTGTTTTTGAACGCACATATTTATGAATAATAATTGTGAATGATTGCGTTAATTTATACTGATGCATTTCAAACATATTACAATGGGAATAGAAATAAAATAAAATGTAGTTTTAACGAGTAACGGCAAAAAACAGTGCATAAACACATGTACGTATAACATAATTCGAATATTTTTATACATAAACAAAAATTATTCAGATTTCTTACAGGCTAATAAAATATAACGCCCAAATCTACAAAAAATATAAACAACAATGAATGTAATATTATTTATTCTTAACTATTATACTAAGTAATCACTTGATTGACTAAACATTTATTTTTAATTCATTAATGATTTTAGTTAATGCTTTCCTATTTTTAGTAACAATAGGTTTTCCATTCTCCAATTTTTCAGTCATGTGATTAATCACAGCTTCTTCTCCTTCATCGTGATACATTTGTTTCAGAAAATGGTATGTTATATTTTGTTGCGCTATTTTGTTCAATAAATCCCGTGATATAACATTTTTTAAGGCGCTTAAATTGGGTAAATTACGAGATATTCTTTCGTTCTCAAGTTGCTCTGAAATATATTCTTTATATGGTTGATAAGTCTGATTCTTTACCAATAAACCGAACTAATTTCTGTAAAATTTATACACATACATCGCTTCGTGGAAATTATCTGATGTTTCGTTTGGTATTAAATCTTTGGCTAATTTTGATAGCTGGAACATTCCTGGCCCTTTTCGATCTGGAAATGTTTTTTTTTAATAATTAAGCTATCCACAAATCCTGCTATCACGATAAAATCTTCTATTAAATTATCATCCTTCACACACATCATTTTCATTAGACTGTTTTTTGTTCGTATTTCGAGCCTTACACAATTCAGACAATTTATGTTTCCTTTTTTCAACTTTTGCTTTTGCAAACCTACCAGTTTTTGCGCGAAATCGATCCATAGCTTTGACTGCTTGTTCATAAGAGTATCTTGAACGACTAAATGCGAGCGATCATTGGGTTGCGACGTTGCCAACAGTCCTGTCATGGCTTATTTGCTGTATCACGCATGCTAATAGCGTTTCTCAGCGTACAGTTCCCTTGAAAAAGATCCCTCTAATTCGGCGCTTGAACATGTATTGCATCGCGCTACAATCGAGACTAATTTTTGATAGTGTTTGTAGCCCGACAACTACCTTAAACAGAAAATGATACGAACCGAGAATCCAAGACCTGCCCTGACTCAATAAATCCAACAACCAGGTCACGGTCGCCGAGTAAAAAGAATTGTTGAAAATTACACAATCACCGCGCTGTCTCGCTAAATACAAATTAATTCGTAGCAATGGGGCGGGGGATAAACGGGGGAAGTTGAATTGGTTATGTTATTCCATCATCGAACCGACGGCGTCAAAATGTGATCCGCGGAAAAATTGTATATTCGTGTATTTTCTGTTTCTGAAACTATGCAGCGTGTAACGAAATGTGCGCGCTTTCTTAGTGTTTGCAGTGCTCAATCTCAAAATGTGATCAGCAGTATCGATAAAATAGTGGAGTCTAAAGAAGCTCGACCCTATAGAAGTGTGCCTGGACCAAAACCGTTGCCCCTACTTGGCAATACCTGGAGATTCATACCCTTTGTAGGTTAGTGAGTGTCGACTGTAATGGAACATTATTTTTGATCAGTGGAAACCTAACATTTCAAGGGAGAGGTATTGATTTGAGGGTGGCCAAAAAAATCCAACTTTCAGTTAGATTTCTTAGTAATACTACCGATTGCGGACGTCTCCACGAATTTTGGTAAATCTTCCGCGAACCCAAAAATACCATTAGTTCGAAAATGTATATACAGGGTCTAGCAACACTGGCGCGGTGTTCCATATCTCCATTTAAGAAACAGATGGGAATACATTTTTCTATGATGTTACCTTTTTGCTCTAGCTCGAAATGAAAAAATTGCCGGTCACATAGGATGTACAATTTTTTCTGGGCGGGTCGCAACTTTGTTTTTTTTCATCAGTTTTTCGGTTTCTACATGACAAATAAAAGGTACTTTGGGTATACCTTTTTTTCGAAAATATTGACGGTTTTCGAGATTTTAAGCATGACAGATAATTTTTTATCAAATATTCGTGACCCATATTTGAAATTATAAAGGTGTGCCAAGTCCTATAGAATTTGATTTTTGGTCAACAGCTTGCAACACATTGTAAATAAAAATTTGCAAAATATTCCTTATTTCAAATGGAACACCCTGTATACTAATATATTACAATATTAGTTGGTTTAAATTTTATTTACGGGTTGAGAATATTGAATAAGCTCATGTGCATCAATATACAGGGCATGACTAGGGTAAAAGCCGGATAGTTGCCGCACTTTTTAAAAAGCTCCTTTAAAAAATGTGTACCAATACATTTTTTATTCAAAGTATATTCTCAAACATAGTTCATTAATCTCCTAACATACCCTATCTATAAAAAAATTATAAATATTATAAATTTTAAGTAAATCCAGTTTAATATGACCTCTAAAAAAGAGAATAGTTGCCAACTATAGCGGATACTAGCCTAACGTTAAAAATGGTTGGGGGGATACTTGCCCAATGTGAGGATAGATGCCCGTCTGTTTTTTTTCCAATAAAAATGAACTTATATTAATTTAAATAATCAGTTTTTATTGTTAAATACAATCTTTTATTAAGTATTAACTAAAGTTAAATTATAATTATAAAATTATAACATTTAGTGAACATGTAATTTTTTAATTAGTATTTATTTATCTTAAATATTAAAAATATGGTAATCAACTTTGGCATTAGCATTGATTATCACCAGAAGTCAAGCTTTTCAACTTGCCACATCTCATGCAATTATTTTTGAGTGTTGAACAATTTTCATGCAACCACATTCGACACATCTGACATTCAATCCAATCTGATTTCGATTTAGTTAAATTATAATTTTCAAAACATTCTACACAATAATCATGAACTGAAACTTCTTTCTTGGTATTTTCTATTTTTGAATTAATATTTCTTACTTTTAATATATTTTCAGTGTCTCCAATAGATAATTTTTTTTTCCTTCGATTAGTAGCCCTTTAGTTGCTTTTCCTTTAGATATATTTGAACTTATAACATTTTCTTCATTTTCACTGCTAGAACTGTAGATACGAGTTTTTCTTTTCCTTAGAGCCCTTCCTTCAGTCAGTTCAATAAAATCTGTGCTATCTGATTCTGATTCACTGCTAGTGATATCTCTATATTGTTTTGATTTTTTATTTTTTTGTAGTCGCCCTTTTTTCTTCGTAATCTTTTCTTTGCTACCGACTAGTTTGTTTTTTGTTTCTTTCGTTTGTTTCATTACGCTTATTTTCTTTACTTTCTCAGTTTTATTCTTCTTCTCGAATATTTTTTCATTCGAGTTTAAAATTTCTGCTGATTGTTTAGCCCTTTTAGACCGCAAAAGACAGTAGGCAACTATCCGATTTGATACGGATAATTGCCCTTTTTATTTACGAAATAAATAAAACATATTTAACAATAAAACCTAATAAACACTGCAATTTAAACTCTAATGCACTCAAAGAAATATATTTTTGACTGAAATCGCAATCAGTTATAAAAATATTTAACAGAGATTACTTACCAATATAATTCTGGCGCTCGTCAAAGTATCGCCGCGGAAGATGTTTTCTCACACGGACAAAACACGTGCGCCTACTTCAACATCTTATGCGGCCTGAGGCCTGCGCAGGGGACGCTTTCAATTATGATCAAAAAGAAACACTGTCAATTCGTCTAACATAGAGCATTTGAAACTGAGGCATGTATCCGTCCGAGGCAACTATCCGGCTTTTACCCTACACCTAGTGACAAATCGGGGTTTTCATAATTAATCTCCCGCAAAATATCTATTCCACAAATATTTGATTAGTTTTGACCCAAACTTATGTGATTTAGCTTATTAGAGCTGTTTCCAGATGAAAAAAGAATGTATAATGTTTCTTAGAGAGGAATAAAATGGTATTTTAGTTTTTTTTATTCTGGTTCAAAATTGGTACATGGGGTCCTCGTTGGATTCCAAATACATTTTCTCAATAAGATTTTTCGATATCTTGTCGATTTGACCCATTTTCGGCACCACAGACAACTTTTTTTTTAATTTCCGCCAAATCTGACGTCACGTGATATAACTCGCAACGGATTTTTTTAGTTGTTAGAATGTAGAATCGAATCGCCATTAGAGTTTTTTAGAAATTTCAATAAATATTTTTTTCCATATGTAGCCAACTTTATGACGGACACTGTATATATATATATATATATATATATATACAGTGTGACCCATTTAAAATGGAACCACCCCTGTAGAATACGCATTTTTCAATCATTCTCAAAAAAAAATTTTTTAATATTGAGCATCAAAAACTAAATCTTGACACAAATTTTCATAACTTTAGTTTTATTTCCAAGGCACTCTATGGTTTTTTTTCTTCGTCAAAAACGGCAAAGGTTTATTAGGCAATTTTTGTTTTGAAATTTGACTACACCACTGGATTCGTAGTCGTTATAAATGGGAACCATGGAAATTTCATAAAAAAATATTGGTTAACAATGAAGCTACAACAACTTCAATTTTGGAAACAAAGTATTTGATTATAATTTTTATTTAGATTATAGACATATTTAAAATCTGGCAACACTGCCGATACAAAGTAGAACACCAGTGAATTTGTACAGCGAAAATCCGTTCTACAGTTATAACTCCTGAAAGTATGGTAATGTGAGCGATTTGTGGTGGAAGCGATTTTGTAATAAAAATCTGACTACGCCACTGGATTTGTAAATTATATTCCCTTAAAATAATTTATTTAAGTTTAGGTTATAAGTATATTCGAAAATAACAGAAAATTAAAAATTCATTTTCAAGTTATGCAGTCTTCCATAGCCGATAAAAACGAAATGAACCGAATCAAGTTTTAAAGTATCAAAATTATTTACTGAATGATAAAACAGAAAGCAGGACAAAACATGTTCCTTTTAAATTCTGCAAAACTCAATTGAAACAACCTTTTAGAGAAGGTATCAATAATTTGAGGAAAGGTGAACTAATACATTAGGCATAGGTATTGTACTAAATCAATAGTAGGCTGTGATTTAGTACACCACAAATCGCTCACATTACCATACCTTCAGGAGTTATAACTGTAGAACGGAATGAGCTATTGACTTCGGATTTTCGCTGTACAAATTCACTGGTGTTCTACTTTGTATCGGCAGTGTTGCCAGATTTTAAATATGTCTATAATCCAAATAAAAATTATAATCAAATACTTTTTTTCCAAAATTAAATTGTTGTAACTTCGTTGTTAACAAATATTTTTCCATGAAATTTTGATGGTTTTCATTTATAACGACTACGAATCCAGTGATGTAGTCAAATTCAAAAAAAATTGCCTAATAAACTTTTGCCGTTTTTGACGAAGAAAAAAAACCATAGAGTGCCTTGGAAATGAAACTAAAGTTATGAAAATTTGTGACAAGATACAGTTTTTGATGCTTAATATTAAAAAAAAACATTTTTGAGATGATTAAAAAATGCGTATTCTACAGGGGTGGTTCCATTTTAAATGGGTCACACTTATATATATATATATATATATATATATATATATATGTTTTGGAGGGTCACGATCCTTTATATATATTGCTGTATTGGGATATGGTTCAAGAAAAATTGGTTCTAGGGTAGTGCCTAGTGAAGTTTATTATCAATTGTCCCATTTTCAAAATGTTTTTTCAGTCACCGAATTCCATAATAAAACTCAAAACTGCAACCTTTATTTTGAACACCTAGTATATTTTGACTAATTTATGTCGTTGAATCTGAATATGTGATTATATATAGGGTGTTCTATTGAAAACGATTATATTTTGTTCTTTAGCACCTACACCAAACACCCTGTATATTTCAAAATTATAGCAAAATTAAGCTCCTGATCAAATTTCGAAAACTATATTTTTCGTATTCGAACTGACTTCAGCTCTCGTTACCTTGAACAATTCTGACTTGATCGTATTCCAGGCGACTTCGAAATAGAACACATCGACAAAGTGTCTGAGAGGCTGTACAAGGAATATGGAAAAATCGTCAAAATGGAAGGTCTCATGGGACGTCCCGACATGCTGTTTCTCTTCGATGCCGACGACATAGAGCAAGTTTTTCGACAGGAAGATGTTCTGCCTCACAGGCCATCGATGCCTTCATTGAATTACTACAAACATGTGTACCGAAAGGATTTTTTCGGAGAACACGCCGGAGTGATAGCAGTGTGAGTTTCTGTTGAAATATACTGTGATAGCAAAAAAAAATCATATAGTACATTCAAATTTATATATATTTATATATATATATATATATATATATATATATATATAAGGGTGAGTCAGAATAAGACCGACAAACTCCGATTACAGATTCCTCACATCATTTGGAGGTGAAAAGTTGCTATCAGGGTATGTCCTGAAATGCATCTACTCTGAGATACAGGGTGTCGAAAGTACGAAAAAAATTAAGATTGAATTTGTTTTCTCCAAAATTCCTGAAGGAAAAAATTTAAACTTGTAAACCAATCGGTTCATCAACGTGCTAATTTGAAGTTAAATTTTTTATTTTCGTAAACCAGTGGCTTGTTACGATAATATGTGGTCATATGTTCCTTCATATTTTCTTGGGTCAAGTGAATGGACAAATGAGCGTTTGACATCAGTTCGCTCATCGATACTCAACCTAAAAGTCATACATTCCATGTGCCTAAAAGTGGAGGTTTCTGAGATAATTGAGAAAAACTGAAGATATGTCCTTAGTAGAGACATAATTTCCTATGTGCAATAAACGCATAATGCTGATTTCTTACAACATATCGGAATATGTGTCAACCTCCTGAACATTTTTTAATGTTGGGAGAATCGGAAACATAGTACGGGTGGGTCAGAATGAGACCGATTACTCCATTTTTTCGTTCACCATATTATTTGATCTAACCGATGTCGCGGATTCACTGATATGTTACCATACTTTCTTGCATATGATTGTTTAGACAGATCAACTGACAAACAAACCCAACCTCAAATTCATAATACTCCACTTAGATAAGAGTTGAGGTCTGACATAATTTTTGCGAAAAACTGAAGATAAATACTCTTAGTTTGTTGAAGTTTATGTTGGAGTATCATTATCAAAGCCATTTCTGATTGAATTATCTAGGAAAATATTATCCAATCAACATGTTTTTGATGAAGAAAAACAATTATTGTGTATTAATATCTACTTAAATGATTTCTTCCGATTCGTGATAACTGTTGCAAAGTCGAGCCTTTCATGCTAGTTTGTATTATTGTCAAGTCATCTGTCATCATATCAGTCAGTGAACAGCGTTTCAAATGGATTATTCATTTAAAAATATAGAGATATGCATTTCGTTTATGGTGAAACAGGGGGAAATGCCAGAGCCGCTGCTGAATTATATCAACATAGATATCCAAACAGACATCATCCACATTTCACTACGTTTTTAGCTGTGAATCGACGATTGAAGGAAAAGGGTCCTTTAAATTCAGTAAACACCATTATGGTGCGAAAAGAACAAGAAGAGATAATGTTACGAAGGAAAAAATTCTAGAACTATTAGCAGCAGATCCTTCTACCAGCACTGCGGTCTATTTCGTATGGTTACAAGTGTCACAATCAACAGTAAGTCTGGTAGCACGTGAACAACTATTGTATCCATTTCACCTTCTGTGGGGGTGATGGCCCTAGATGCTGGTGATTATGGCCCTAGTAGATTTTTTTGTGAATGGTTTTTGAGGATGTATGAAGGAGCAATCGACTTTCCTAGATATGTTGTATTCACGGATGAGGCATGTTTCACAAGAGATGGATATTTCAATAGTAGGAATAGCCATTTATGGAATGAACAAAATCCGCATGGAATGTTTCGAAAAGGCTACCAACAAAAGTTTTCAGTGAATATTTTGGGTAGGAATTATCGAAAATCGTATCGTGGGACCATATCTTCTTCCTCCCCGTTTGAATGGGCAGACTACCGAGTGTTTCTTGGACATGTTTTACTTGAAGACGTACCTCTATTGGTTCGTCAAAGAATGTGGTATCAATATGACGGAGACCGGCCCATTTCCAACGAATCGTTCGTCAATTTCTTGATCAAACATCGGTGGATAGGTAGACGTGGCCCCATACATTGGCCTGCACGTTCTCCGGATTTAACTACACTACATTTTTTTTTGTGGGGATACCTTAGATCCCTAGTGTATGAAACACCTGTAGAATCTTTGAAAGATTTAACGGCAAGAATTTTAGCGGCATGTACGTTAATACAGGATACACCAGGAATATTAAAAAGCGTCCGACAGTCGATGATACGGAGATGCTTGATTGTGTATTAAACAAAATGGTTGCTTTAATGCCTTGTTTGTTTCTATGTAGTGTACCCACTAAACCGTTTTCATCATTTAAGTCGATATTAATACACAATAATTGTTTTTCTTCATCAAAAACATGTTGATTGGATAATATTTTCCTAGATAATTCAATCAAAAATGGCTTTGATAATGATACTCCAACATAAACTTCAGAGTACTTATCTTCAGTTTTTCGCAAAAATTATTTCAGACCTTAACTTTTATTTAAGTGGAGTATTATGAATTTGGGTTTGTTTGTCAGTTGATCTGTCAAAACAATCATATGCAAGAAAGTATGGTAATATATCAGTGAATCCGCGACATCGATTCGATCAAATAATATGATGAATGAAAAAATGGAGTTATCAGTCTCCTTCCGACTCACCCGTACTATGTTTCCGATTCTCCCAACATTAAAAATGAGGTTGACACATATTCCGATATGTTGTAAGAAATTAGCATTATGCGATTATTGCACATAGGAAATTATGTCTCTACTAAGGACATATCTTCAGTTTTTCTCAATTATCTCAGAAACCTCCACTTTTAGGCACATGGAATTTTATGACTTTTAGGTTGAGTATCGATGAGCCGAACTGATGTCAAACACTCCTTTGCGCATTCACTTGTCCCAAGAAATTATGAAGGAACACATGACCACATACCATCGTAGCGTGGTGTACCAAGTTTCAAATTTTTTCCTTCAGGAATTTTGGAGAAAACAAATTGAATCTTAATTTTTTTCGTACTTTCGACACCCTGTATCTCAGAAGGGATGAATTTTAGGACATACCTTGATAGCAACTTTTTACCTCGAAATGAGGTAAGGAATCTGTAGTCGGAGTTCCTTTGAGCCACCCTGTATATATATATATATATATATATATATATATATATATATATATATATATATATATTGTTATGTTATGAAAAACCAGTTATATATTTTAAAAGAAAAAAAGGAAACAATTTTATAAAAAAACCATAGAAAGAATAATTACTAAATGCTATTATATTAGTTCAAGAGATATTGTTGTTACATAATTTTGAAATTCTATTTCCTTTATTAGGCCTCTGTATAATATTAATAGATAAAAATATCCAAATACTATAATACAATCAATTTCATACACTGTCATAATGATTATAACCCATAATTGTTTAAAAGACAACAAAAAAGTCTAGATTTACAAAATCATCCTGAATAAAATGAGATCAACAAAATTATAAGCTTGAAACATACAGTATATGAAATTGTATCTAACTAAAAATAGCCAATGGGAGAACAACAAACTTCTTGATGACAATTGCCAATCAGGAAACAGTATGGTCAGATGTAAGATTTGAAATTGTGAGAAAATAAGAACGGAAAGGTGTCAGAGACAATTATCACTGAATATTGTACATAGTTTGTAAGAAAGGAAAAATATTTTTATTTATAAGTTTTGACAAATAACCCCAAAGAGTGAAAATGTGACAACTAAAGTGCGCGAATTCAAAAATTCAAATCATAGGGAAAAAGGAGAGATGGTATCCAAGAGACGAAAAACAAAGCCAGAAGAGATAAAAAATAATTTGAAAAAGAACGCCACGTTTGGTTTTGAGGGAAAGAAAAATTCAATAACGTCATCAATATAAGCAGCAAACGACATTACCTCTTTATGTACTCCACATAAAATACTCCAAAGCTGATTTCTGGAATTGTATGGTTTCTTCTTTGGTATTGGAAATCCCTGAGAGCAGTGGATTGAAAGGGGATCCAAATTCTGGGTGTGTATTGAACAGCGACAGTTCCAGCGTCAGGTATGAACTTTCCTAGTGCACATCACGAACTGAATAACCTCACTAATAACTCATATCACATCGGAAGAACTTTATTTCATTTGATTTTGAACTATTAAAGAAATTTTCAACCTTTAAGGTAAAAGTGAGGTTGTGTATAATTTATCTTTGACCGTTTCTCATGATTGTCCATGAAAATTTGTAGAATAACCATAGAATAAGTTATCTATCGTAGGCCAGGTTAATTTAAGTTTTCCTGAATAAAGGAAATAATTGCTTTTTGATACTTTGTCGTTTTGTTTTCCACAATTATCAGCAATCGTATTTATATACATTGAATAGATTGAGATTTGACATCAAGCAGTGGCTCAGTGGCTCAATTACCTGAACCGGCTATCTGAGACAAGAGGCGTACCAACTGAGTTTAGTCGTGGTAAGAAAAGTGATAACAATTGGCAGCAACGTGACGAGAGAACAGTGACGTTAGCTAGCAATTATCATTACATCACAGTATATCATACAGAGCGAAAATAATTATCTATCAATATTTCATAACAAAAAGCTAAATTCACTACAACTATTGTTTTTACAATTTAATATATCATTACAATATATTATGTTATTGTATTAACATTGTTAAGTGCTGTTTAACCGTTTTGTTAATTGCCATAATGAAAAATCGGGATACATTTTTTGAACTTTCTGCATGTTCTTGCTATAATTTGATCACATTGACCATGAAGAATGAACAATTTGAATAGTTATTATAGCCTTGCATTATGATTCTTTTCAGATAAAAATTTCGTTAATGAACGCGTAATCGTTTTATTATTGATGCACTGATTGTCGAATTTTCATAATGACATTTCATAACTACTTGATACAAAATATGGCAAAATAATCCTATTTTGACTATTTAGGTATAGGAACATGATACATCATTTGAAAGGAATTTCAATTGTACTTCAGAATATTCGATAATATTCAGGATATTCCTTTAAAAAATGCACGTTACGCTATTTTTGTATCTATCGCCAAAATCATAAAATTAATTTAATAGAGAATAAGTTCTCTTAGACATAACTAATACACAGGACATTGGTGAACTACACTCAAAATTCCAGCATTCTACGAATCCAAATGAAGCAGTAATAAACATTTAATTCAAGCTACGTTTTGCACAAAAAATAAGGAAATCAATTAATTTCTCGAAAACCGCTGGCGATAGATATAGGGAAGTATTATACAAAAATAATTGGAAAGCAAAGTGAAAAATGCAATAATATGTAGGGTGTCTCAATTAAAATATCATAGTTGTTCTCCTTTTTAATAAAAGCGGCAACTTTCGAACTGATGGAATTTTTTTTATTCTGGGGTTTATGGTCGGCGAAGATATACCAATATCTTTGAGAGTCAGTCAAGAGTTTATTCAAAATGTGTTTTTTTTGTACATATTTCCAAATTTGTTGTAGGTCTAAAAGTTTTTTGTTTGTTCCGTTTGCTTGCCTTTCGAGTCCTCTGCACATTGTCTAACCCATAAAAATTTGTTCAATTGAAAATATTCCCACCTGAAAAATATCCATTCATTTATCTACAACCTAATTTAAAACTTACCCCGAATATATCTGATAATTTTTCAATGTATACAGATTCTAGTCAATTGAAATTTTTTTGAATGTGTGATAGCATTGAATAATACTCTTTAGCATATTTTTCTAGTGGGTTTTTTGCATTTGGGCATCGAATTCGGTCTGTCCGAAAGGAAAGTGAAACTCGTTGGATTCGAACCACACAACTCAAGCGTAACACCATCGATACATGGTCAACTTTCTACGTTTTTCAAGCGTCTTCCGAAATTGTAGATTGCCTAAATTTTATTGTGACTTTCTCCACGAAACGACAAGGATGCAACCTACTTTCAGTCGAAATATTCGAATGAATGTAGTTTGGATTTATATTTAATAAGTTGCATTCGGTGGTTCGTAACGATTGGAAGTATAAATGGATAAATTCGTAATCTTCCACATTTTGCTAAGCAATGGTTTGAATAAAGGGCGTGAAAAGACATAAAATTCGGACAGAATTCAAGAAAAATTGGTATTATGTTTTCACGACCAACGACCGTAATAATTTCAGAAATATATGAGGTTACCTACATTCCATTATTCAGAAGATAAAAACTTTTTAACAAAAAATTAAACCGACGAAATACGGAACTGAAAAGTAAAAAATAAAATAAACCTTCTTGGTCTCAATAACTAAGCTCCTAAACTAATGTAAGTAACTAATTGTGAGTCGGCGCCAAACAAACAAGCAAATGAATTAGATAAGGCGTAAAATGATGGCATCGAGTTGCGCGGTGACATTCTGACAATTTTTTTGAAGTAATTTAATGATCTTCGTTGATTGTTCGTTTGGCGCCGACTCAAAATTAGTTACTTATATTAGTTTAGGAGCTTAGTTATTGAGACTAAGGTTTATTTTATTTTTTACTTTTCAGTTCCGTATTTCGTCGGTTTAATTTTTTGTCAAAAAGTTTTTGTTTTGAAATTTTTTGTGGCTGAAATCTACTAATTACTACATTTTTAATTTTTGATTACTTCCAAAATACTTACTTACCCACCTTACTTCAACTATTAACAGTTAAATAATATGATTATCTACTTTAATTATTTATTGCTATGTATTATAAATTATTTTTGGTAGTTCTGGTTAGTTTATTTCATCACTTCGTATATAATTCCATCCTTTCATAGAATGTAATTATTAAGAAGGATGTAGGAGAACAAAAATAATGACAATAGCAATCTGTCAATATCAACTACATATGTGTGCCAATATTCACAAGTGAAAAAACAATCATCCCCTATTTTTCTACCCATAGGGGTGAATTATTCCATCCCAAATTCGAATATGATCAACTATGAGGTATACACTATCTAATAAAAAAAAGGTCATCCAAATCGGTCAACCCAGTACAAAGTTATGCCTGATAGAAAAGTTTTTATTTTTTCAATTTTTTGTGACTAAAATCTACTAATTATTATCTATTTAATTCTTTATTACTTCCAAAGTACTTACTTACTTACTCACTTCAACTATTTACTGTTAAATAATATGATTATCCACTTTAACTATTTATTGTTATATAATAGAAATTATTTTTGAAAGTTCTGGTTAGTTGATTTCATCACTTTGTATATAATTCCATCCTTTCATAGAATGTAATTATTGTGACGGATGTAGGAGGATCTGTCAATGTCAACTACATATGTGTGCCAATGTTCACAAGTGAAAAATCAATCATCCCCTATTTTACATAATCATTCTCAAATTGGAACTATGAGGTAACCCCAACTAATAAAAAAAGAATCATCCAAATCGGAAAACCCAAATTCCGATAGAATCGGTTAACGGACCAAAATTCAGAGGGTGAACGATCAATATTTTGCTACCCTTAGGGATGAAATTTTTGTTCAAATTCAAATGGGACCAACTTCGAAGTACACCCTATCCAATGAAAAAAGAATCATCGGAATCGAACTGCTCTATGAAGTTATGCGTGGTCATACATAAAAAAAATATACGCGTCGACTAGAGAACCTCCTCCTTTTTGGTTTCGTCGGTTAAAAATGATGTTACATGCATATGACGTTTCCCAAGAATTCAAATGGTTGTTCGATTCTCAACAAGCTATTCGAGCTTTTTGAAAAATTATTTCCGACTATTGTTTCTTTTAACGAATTTCGCAATTAAACCATTCATTTTGTGATATCTTCTACAGGCAGCTGATGGAATGAAAACGAATTTGTTATTTCCAGGCATGGTGAGAGCTGGCAGAAATTCAGGTCAAAGGTGAATCAAATAATGCTACAACCACGGGTTGCCAAAATGTACGTGTCAGCAATTGCTTCAACGGCTCAAGAATTTGTCAACAAGTAGGTGATCCATCCAAACTTCTCCCAAATTTTTTATTGACCCTTTTGATTTAACATTTCAATAAGATGAAAATGCAAAATGGTGGCTCCAATTTGTCGGACAAATTACCACATGTATGGTCTTATTCGACCTAAAATGGATATCTTGGTGTATCCTATTTATTCCCCAACGTTTTTCATCGGATTCTACAACATGAGAATTTTTATAAATGATACAAATTGCAAAAAAATATTCTGAATAATATTCGATCAATTGTGCGCCAGATGATGAACAATAGACTGGTTCACAAGTGCCATTTCGTTCCAAACCTGGAGGTCACTAAAGAAAATTATGATTTAGGGCGCATTCGATTCGAAATGACATCTAAAAAAATGTTCAGCTGGAAAATTGGGGCCGGCATAAATTTCAAAAGTTATAAACAATTAAGTAAAAAACAAATATATGGTTCGGTTTTTTAAAAATATCTCAAAAACTTTTTGTGATATCTGAAATTTGAAAAACTGTGCCGGCAATATTTATAATTTTAATTTACGGCGAAAAAAAGGCTGAAAACGCGCGGCTTAGCTCCCGTGCGCACTAACCGAATCTGACACCTGAAAAAAAAAATATTTGAACCGAGTAAATATCAATATCAATGAATACAATAATCCAGGTACTTTCTAGACATATCAATGAACAATAATCCTTTGGCAAAAAAATTTCACCTCTATTTTTCAATTAATTATGCCTTTCTTAATTAAAAAATTTTTCTTGTTGAAAATTATTATAAAAACCCTGATAATTGTTGAACTAAATACCTAGAATTGTTTTTACTTCTCGGAGCTGTTCCTCAAAGGCTTTAAAAAAGAAAAAAATCGGAAAATTTGGATTTTTTACTTTTTTATTAACAATCAAAGGTATAAAAAAATTCAGAACGTATATAAAACAATTGAGGAAAGTTTTTCTCTCAATTATCTCTATTTATTTGTTTTCCTATTGCTAAAAGCAATATAAAAATAATTTTTTGAAATTTCAACTCTTATTATTTGAAAAATTGTTATAAACAAATGCATTGATTATTAGATTTGAACAAAATTTTTCTTGGGAATCTAGTCATTGATAAAAATAATGATTTCTAAGAAAAAATCATATCTTAAATAAAAAATATTATTGCTAAACGCTAATTCACAATATTTTTTTTGTTAAATATGAATATTAAGAAACAATTTTTTTAATCATTATTCATCACGTTCTCTCATATTAGGAAAAAAATATATTTTTATTCACTTTTCATTTGTTTATTGAACAAATAATTTTTTATAAACAAATGAATTTTTGCGCTACATTTTTTTTAAATACTAAAAAAAATACTGAAAACAACAATGTGTCGTTTTTTATGGGAAACATTTTTTTTCTAAGAAATGAATATAATTTCGAAAAAAATTGTGCACTTTGACTTGTCGCTTCCTTTCTGTTTTTCTTCATTGCTAATAAAATAACTTATAAACTATTGAAGATACGTCAAGAATACCTCAAGTCTTTTTCAATCTACATTGATCAATGATCAAGCTGAGCTTTTTACCAAAGCTCTAACTTAATTGTTTATTAACTTTTTTAGTATTATTTATATAATTCCCTTGATATTTTTTTTCACTTATCAGTTCAAATATCTTATAAACTATTAAAAATACGAAAATAACACTTCACGACTTTTTCATTCTTCGAAAGTTAATAAACAAATTGAGCTTTCGAACGGAGCTCTAACTCAATTATTTCATGAATTATGAATAAAAATATTTATAAAAAAAATTCTCTAATGTTTTTTTAACCTTATGAACTAAAAGAAATGTTCACAAAATGGATAATTTTACCAGCTTTATTGATTCTGTTGTTTTCTACATTTTACCATTTTAATTTACTTATTTTTAATATTTAAAAAAAAGATCATAAACAATTAAGTTAGAGCTTTGGTAAAAATTGTTCATTGTTCAATGTAGAATAAAAAAGACTTGAAGTGTTCTTGTCGTATCTTCAATGGTTTATAAGTTATTTATTATATTAGAATGAAGAAAAAAGAAAGGAAGCATAAAGTTTTTTTTTTTAAATTATATAAAAAATAGAAAAAAAAAAAAAAAAGGTTTTTTTTTTTTTTTTGTTTAATAAACAAATGAAAAGTAAATAACTATTTTTTTTTCATAATATGAGAACGTGATAAATAATGATTTGAAAAAAATGGTTTCCCACTATTATTATTTAACAACAAAATTTTTATTTTAATTAATTTTATCATGACTAGATTCCAAAAAAATTTTGTTTAAATCTAATAATCAATGTTTTTTATAACAATTTTTTAAATAATAAATAAAAATTTCAAAAATTTATTTTTATATTGCTTTTAGCAATAAGGAAACAAATTAATAGAGATAATAGAAAAAAACTTTCCTTAATAGTTTTATATACGTTTTTAATTTTTTTATACCTTTGATTGTTAATAAGAGTTAATATCAAAATGTTAAAAGAACAACATAATTAATTGAAAAATAGGATATCTCAAATAATTTTTGAGATATTTTCAAAAACCAAACCATATATCTGTTTTTTACTTAATTATTTATAACTTTTGAAATTTTTGCAGGCCCCATTTTTCCAGCTACATTTTACATCAAGCAACATTTTTTTAGATGCCATTTCGAATCGAATGCGCCTTAAATCATAATTTTTGGTAGTGACCAACAGGTTTGGAATGAAATGGCACTTGTGAACCAGTCTACAAATTAACAACCGCATATTGAAAACAATTATATTCATCAGAATTTCACTGACATATATGATATTATTATTTCCGCTAGCTCTCATTAATGATACCATCTGTTGACGCTGTTTGTGCACGGATAATAAAGAAAAGAAAGCTCTGACTTCATCAAATGTTTCAAGTTCATTATGTCGGAGTAATTAACGTTCATTGCCCATTCAATAATATTACTGGTTCAAAGTAGAAGATATTATTTGTTATCTCAAAAACTTTAATTTTTTTTTCGTAGAATTGAAAAACTGAAAAATTTCCAGGAAGAGATGCCCGATGATTTCCTCAATGAAATTCATAAATGGTCCTTAGAATGTAAGTACAAAGCTAATTGCAATCAAATATGAATTCCCTCTAAATCTTGTTGTGATCTGTGAACAGTGAAATAGACGCTATATGAACCTTGCATTTTTCAGCTATAGCAAAAGTGGCCTTGGACGTTCGATTGGGTTGCTTGGATAAAAACTCTCATCCAGATACACAAAAACTAATAGATGCTGTGAATACGTTTTTCATAAATGTACCAGTTTTGGAACTAAAAATACCATTTTGGAAAATTTTCCCAACCTCGACGTTTCTGAAATATATAGAAGCCCTCGATACCATAAGAGAGTAAGTAAAATATAAGAAATAACCCCGCACGAAAACATATGGGAAATTGACTCTCGGTCGAATTGGCTGAAATTGTATTATGTTATAGTAGGATGGGTCATTAGAAAAAAGTGTAAGTTCAAATGATTTTGGGTTTCGTTTCTGAGATATAAGCGGCCAAAGTTCGTAAAAACGTCGTATTGGGGTAGGATTGACAAAGAAAAATACTGTTTTTTTAGTCGAAATAAGACGAAGTAAGGATGAAAATGTATTGATCGGAACTCATAAACATGTTTAATTATGATCTTATTGATGATAGTACATTAGGGTATATACGAGGCATAGTCAAAAAAATTATTTTTCCGGATTTGTTTTTCCAGCACTATTTCAAAACCAACAAGTTATATTCAGTTCAATAGGCGAAAAAACTTGTTTTGTTTCTTGATGACTCTCTCTGTTTAAAATATTTTTTTTAATTTTCGAGTATACCCCTATACTGAAAACAATTGACATATCGTTTTTGATTACAAACAAAGGAAATAATTGCTACTGCCCATTAAAGAAAAGATAGGGTAATATTCTGATGAACTCAATTGTTCAGTATTACCTTTCATTTAGATAAAGGGTGCGTTACATTTTTATTTTAGGTAATTTACAATGTTTTTATTGAATATCTGAAAACTGTTCCGTTAATTTTTACTCACAATATTTAGAAAATGTTGACTATCATACACGACAGTTTTATCAACTTTGTATGTTGCGTTTCTATGATATGCATTTTTGAAGTTTACGGTATTACGATATATGGGGTAACCTATCGATTTAACAGAATTTTATGGAACCTTTCGACTCATTCAATTCTTTTATAAAACTTTTCGAAATCAATTATTTGATACTATAAACAACACAAACCACACTCAACAACAATTTGGAACTCAACAGTGTAGACTAAAAAAAAAATCGAATTATAAATAATGACTTTTAACATAAAAAGTCAATTAATATTATAGAAATTATAATATAACAAATCGAAACTGAAATTAATTAGTTTGAACAACTTAATCAACAATTTACATGATGGCACTCTCAAAAAACAAACAATAACCAAAACCCAAATTCAAATACATTTATTAATATTGTTATTGATTAGTCTATTTGCGCAATCTAAAACATTTCTCAATAGTTTATGACTTTGTTTCTATTTGAAATTGATATGCGTAATCCTGAACCTGGACTATTACGCTGCCGCATAGCGTCCAGATTTAGGAATGCTATAAAGTATCAACTGTGGTCACAGTGTTGGCAACCGTACCATATTTAAGGTACACGTACCATTATTTGGATCATTGTACCTTGTACCTTAACAATGTTACAAGGTACGCTGTTTGTACCATATTTCGAGTAAATAAAATTTTGGTTTGGCATGACATCCACTGTGCGCGTCACCATGCGGTGGGTTACCGACACTGACCGAATGTACACGAAAGTTACTGGTTACCGTATACTTTAGGGTGGCGACAATGGTGACTGTGTGATCACAGACATGTGAAAAGTCAGACAAGTGACAAGGGGCAAGTTGTCCTTTGAATTTGGATACTTTAGGTGTTTTCTGGCGTAAAAACGTATTCAATCTTGCATTTGAATACGATTCTACGTGACGTCATTATTATCACGAACCGCAAGAATGCATAACTTCGAATACGATTCAATAATCAAACCTAAACTAAAAAAAAATCTGTTAGAAAGTCGGTAGACAATAAAACTCTCACTATTATTAGTGGAATGTCCTACTACCAAGATTTATTTGGGGTTATAAATATGAAAATCACAAAACAACGAATTATGTTTTGAAACTGAATTCGACTTCAAAACTCAATGAATATGTTTTGAATCGTTTTATATAGGACGTCATCGTTTCAACGCCAGAATGGATGTATTTGAATCACAGGACGAATACGTTTTGAATACATGGGCGCCAAAAAAACAGCTAATATAAACAGAATATGTTTTGAATATTTTAAATTCGTTTTCTGTTTTGTTTCTCTTTTGCTGTGTTTGATTTTCTGCTAATAGTCTGTTTGTTCATGCATTAGTTATGAATTCGGATTCGTGGGACTCCTCAGCTGCCGAGAGCCCTAAGAAAAAAATCAAACGAAAACAAAAATTTAGGAAAGAGTGGATGGATGAAAATGTTTTTAAGATGTGGCTGAAACCAGTTGCAGGAGATGTATTCAAATCATTCTGTTCATTTTGCATATGAACGATGGTCGTTATAATTTTACAGTAAGTGATGGAATGCTTAGTCGTATGACTAAACAGAAGTTATATGGCACAAATGATTGCGATGAAAATGAGGCTGATGATGTTGATATTCTGATACATGAGTAGAGTTTGTTGATTTTTTATTTATTTTTGGAAGAAGCTTCATTTTCATGTTAAGGTAGGGTAGTTATTGACAGAAAACCAAGGTATCTGTTTTTTTGCTATATATTTTCTTTTATTTTTATAACCTCTTTGTTATTGTTTACTCATTTTCTCGCTAAAATCTTTCTAGGGGGACGGAAATATATTTGATTGTTACTTTCGTTAATTTCTAATGTCAAATCACAATCCTTACCAATGATTTGATTTTGGCAGCATTGCGACCTCAACCTAGAGACATTGGCGAATTAGAGCCGAAAACATTCTCCCTTGCGCCTCTAGCGGCTAATCGGGGAGAAGATCTGGAAATGGAACGATCTTAATTGGCAAGCATTCGTTTATGCGCATGCGCCAAAATTAGACGTATCTCTTCCGTGACCTACGATGACGTCACGGATGTCACAATTTAATGTACCTTAATTTTATCTGAGATACCATATTTTCATTAGATTGGTACCATATTTTCATTCTTCATGGTTGCCAACACTGACTGTGGATATCCTTTAGTATTATTCCTGATGCACCTGCGGATGAACGTATTCTAGGCTACTACTGTATCTGCAAAAGTGGAGCAAGAACAGTGGGATGCTGTTCCCATATTTGCATCGTACTTTGATACCTTAGGATATGCTCGTCATCAAGAAACAATAAAGTACCCTAGACGTGAACTATTAAACAATGTTACAGATTGTGCAAATATACCAATAAATAACAATATTAATAATATTATTTGAATTTAGGTTTTGTTTATTGTTTGTTTTTTGAGAGTTCAATTGTGTAAATTGTTGTTTATAACTAATTAGTTTCAATTTCGAATTTATAGTTCACTACTACAATACACTATAAGATTTTCACTACTTAAGGGTTCACTAAAGCACGACGCGTGTTTCGCTATACAATAGCTTCATCAGGTTCATTTCGATTCGTTATATTATAATTTCCATAATGTTAATTGACTTTTTATGTTAGAAGTCGTTATTTATAATTCGAGTTTATTCTGTTGAGTTCCAAATTGTTGTTGAGTGTGGTTTGTGTTGTTTATATAGTATCAAATAATTGATTTCGAAAAGTTTTATAATAGAATTGAATGTGTCGAAAGGTTCCATAAAATTTTGTTAAATCGATAGATTACCCCATATATCGTTATACCGTAGACTTAAGTAAAATATGGTCCAAATTAACAATTTACTAGATATTCAATAAAAAGAGAGAAGTCATGAAGAAAAAAAACCCTTTTTTTCACCTACAATATGATGATGAAACTATGATATCTTAACAAAATATAACTTGTTGGTTTTGAAAGAGTGCTGGAAAAAAAATCCGGAAAAACGATTTTTCTTTACTATGCCCCGTATCACTCTAATGTACTATCATCAATAAGATTATAATTGAACATGTTTATGAGTTCCGATCGATATATTTTCATCCTTACTTTGTCTTATTTCGACTAAAAAAACAGTTGTTTTTTGTCAATCCTACCCCAATTCGACGTTTTTACGAACTTTGGCCGCTTATATCTCAGAAACTAAACATACAAAATCATTTGAACTCACACTTTTTTCTGATGAGCCATCCTACTATAACATAATGAAATTTCAGTCAATTCGACAGAGAGCCAATTTCCCATATGTTTTCCTGCGGGCTTCTTTATAACCATTATAGTTGATTTGGGAAACTTCAGACCTATTTTTCTGGATTCATCTAAAAATATCGATTTTGTAAAAGTATAAAGGTATTGTTATTCATTATCTATATTCATTATCTATATTAAGAGTGTTTCATTTTGTTTTGAAAAAAATCTGATGATTTCATCACCACAAATACCTGAAGGTAACCAGTATCTTGATCATATCAAATCAATTCACTTCTACTCGAAAATGAACTCGTCTCATTTGATAACAACTTTTCGAGTGAGTGCTCAAAAAAAAATATCAGATATGGTGTTTGCAAAGAGTTATTTTGTAGATAATATTTACAAAAAAAAATTGTTCATGAACATATCGAGTTATCTTTCATCTATCCAGTATTTTCAAAATAAACCCCATCCTAGATAAATACTGGCACGTAGGCCAATGAATTCACAATAATGGAGTTTATAATAATAATAATGAAATAAAGGAACATGCCCACTTCTTATGGGGTTGTGATAAGACAAAATCATCTGAAATTTTTGTATGTTGTAGAGTATGTCATTATTATCGAAGTGTCCACGGAGTCAACTCAATCGTATGCCAAAATCACTGAATGAAAATTGATATTCTGATGTTAATCATAAGAATATATCGACATTTTGTAAGTATAAGTGATATAAATGTCACACTTACATTGGAACTTATTGTGTGGTGCTGTGGATTCATTTTCAAATCTCATTTTCCTGTTTTTCTGTTGAAACAAACTTTCTTTCTACACGGTCGATCACGAGCAAACTACATCTTCATGTTTGAACTGAATATTAGTAGCTCTTTCATTTTGATTAGCTAACATCATGGATCCAGTCCAACCTATTTCTTAGTTCTTTTCATAAAAATAAAAATGATAAAAAAATTATGACAAGCTTTTAAACAAATGCACTAAAAAGGAAAAAATTATTTCTCAAATTGTTTGAACTAACTTATTCTATGAGTGGCAGATTCAAAATCTTGCCGCGCAAGAATATTTTATATTCGTGGCAAGCTTCTGAATCTACTACTCACAGAATAACAATTGAATAAATGATTCTTTCCATTCCATTGCATTTGTATAATAGCTTGTCTTAAATATTTTTTTCAGTATTTTTTATTCAATTCTTTTTAGTCATTCATAAAATCCGTCACCTTATTGAATTCTGACAAAAATTAATAATCTCCGACCAAAAAAAATCCATAATAAGAAAACACGTCGAATCTTGAATTCGTGGATTTTGACAAAAATGCATGATATCTGTCCCCGAATACCAATTGTGAATCGAAACATAATCACAAAGTTTGTTTGTTAGGTGCTACTTACCAATTTATATGACTGTCGGCGCAATGATGCGTGCAATTCCGCCATGTGCAGCGGTGGGTGTAATTTCGCGCGGTGTGGTGGCTCTGCAGCCCGCCAGAAAGAGCAATCAGGGGTTTCCATACGTTCTTGATCTCAACGCTTGGTTGACTAAAAGCGTTATTGGCGGCCTCTTTGAACTTTCGTTTGAACCAATGCTCCTCTCTATGTAGAACACTCGCGTCGTTCCATAGAACTCGATGGTGCTCAGTCCAGGCGTGGTCAGCGATTCCCGATTTTGACGTTTTTCCACGTTGAGTCCATTCCTTGTGCTCATCCAATCTTACCGATAACGGCCTCTTTGTCTCTCCAATGTAGGAATCTCCGCATTCACATGGAACTTCATAAATGCAATTCTTACTAATTTCATTTTTGTTGTCAGGTTTGGTCTTGGTCAGGAAACTCCGTAAAGTACTGCCGGATTGAAAGCAGCTCTTTATGTTCAACTTGTTTCCGATCCTTCTGATTTTCTCGGATATACCTCTGATGTACGGAAGGCAGATCACTGTGCTTTGTTGTTGCTCTTCAGATGTCTTCGTTCTCTGGAGTTGTTTCAATACTTCTCCTAGGAGTTTCTTGGGATATCCATTCCGGTGGAGGTCCTCTCTGATGTGGTTTAATTCGGCATCTAGTGACTCCACGTCGTTGCATATGTGCGTTGCTCTCTCTACCAATGTTCTCACGATCCCTCTCTTCGTCGAACTCGGATGGTTGGAGCTGTAACTGAGGTACTGCTCCGTATGTATCTTCTTTCCGTAGACGGAGGTGCGAATTTCATTGCCCATTCTCTCAACGTTCACATCGAGGAAGGGTAAGGCACTGTTGGTTTCCATTCCCATCGTGAATTTGATCGAATCCCTGATTCTGTTAATTCTTGAGAAGAAATCCTGGAGATGTTTGTCTCCGTGATTCCATATAATGAAGGTGTCATCCACGTACCTCAACCATAGCTTTGGTTTGTATTCTGCCTCCCGTATGGCCAATTCCTAGAACCACTCCATGTATATGTTGGCGATGATTGGAGAAAGGGAAGATCCCATCGGGAGTCCGTCGACTTGAGAGAAGAATCGGTCCATTTCCTGGAAATATGAGTTCTGTAGGCAGCACTGCAGTAATTCCAATATTGCGTGGGTAGGAAGGTCAGTCCTCTCGTGCAGCTGGTCATCCTCTTCGAGTTTCCTTTTGATGATACAGAGAGATTCCTCTATAGGGACATTGGTGTAAAGGCTCTCCACGTCGAAGCTGATGAAACGATCTTCTGGTCCGAGTTCAACATCTGTGATGGTGTCAACGAAGTGCTTGGAATTCTTGACGTATGAACTGCTATTTCCTTGTAAGGGTTGTAGTATCGGTAGGAGGTATTTCGATAACTTGTAGGTTGGTGAATTCCATGAGCTGGCGATCGGTTTTAAATACATTAAGACGATGGACGTCCGAAACGATAGTAATCAAACATAATCACAAAATTGGTATGTGGGGGTTTTCGGAGTAGGAGATTATGATTTTTTTGTCAAAATCCATGAATTCAAGATGGCGGCTCCAAGATGACGGACGAGTACTGTGATTCATTTCAAAATTTCGGGGGTTTCGGGGTCGAAGATTTTTTTTAATATTCATAAATTCAAAATGGATATAGGACGAGTTTTGTGATTATGGTCCAATTCGATTCAAAATTTGTATGCGGGGGATTTCGGGGTCGAAGATTATAAATTTTTTGTCGAAATTTATAAATTCAAGATGGCGACCCCAAGATGGAGGACGAGTTTTGTGATTACAGTCCGATTCGATTCAAAATTGGTATGCGGTGGTTTTCGCGGTACAAAATTCATAAATTCAAGATGGAGGAGAGTTTTCTGATTGTGGTCATATTTCATTCAAACTGGTGTGTGGGAGTTTTCAGGTTCGGAAATCATGAATTTTTTGTCAAAATTTATAAATCAAGATGTCGACTTCAGGATGGCGACGAGTTTTGTGATTATGGTCAGATTTTATTCAAAATTGGTGTGTGGAAGTTTTTGGAAATTATTATTTCTTCCAGCTAAAAACTTACAGGGAAGAGACCTTGTAATATCGATGCTCTATTGAAAATGAATAGATTGAGGCGAACTAACTAAAAAGCAAAAAATAAAATAACTAATAAAAAACTTTTTTAAAGACAATCTTTTAGTTAAGCCGTGTACTAAAACGTATAAAATAAGTTTAAGTCATCGCTGACAATAATTTAATTATTTTTTGTTGAATTATTTGGTTTCAAAAAGCTTGTCGCGCGAATTGTAAAAAAAACAATCATTGTCCAATTAAATTAATTGGTTCCTACTTTTATGAACACTTCGCGCAACAAGGACACGGCTTGAATAAAATTCTTTAAAAAGGTTTTTTATCAGTTATTTTATTTCTCGAGGAAATTCCATAATGCGTTTTCACCGGACTTATGAACACCTGCTAAATTTCACGGTAATCGGACAACTAGAAATGGGTCAAAATTCATTGGTCAATAAGCAGTATTCAAAGAATATCTTCTTGATACGTTTTTAGTAATACCCATAGAAAAAATTTATATTAGTTAAGAAGCCTAAAACCGTATTTAAGAGGAATAATACTCAGTAAAGAAGAAATAAATATTATAATAAAAACATTTTTAAAGATTAGCTTTTATACAAATGCAATAGGAAGGAAAAAAAAAGACGTGTGGCACTCGGAGACTGCTGCGGTAAAGCTATTGCATAGCATTTTTTATCAACTTACGCAATTATAATTATATATTTATTTTATTTATGCAGTATTTTTTTTTCTTTGATATTAATTCAAGTTACACTTTGAGCGTGGTGACCGATAAGAAAACAAATTTTTTTCTTTTATTAAATAAATGAGAAGTTAATATTGTTCAAAATATTTTTTTATTATCTTTCAATACATGTCGGTTCTTCAGGAATATTTATCATTGAAACTATAGGTTTATGGTAACTGAAATAAGAAACATAAGTTTGAGACTTGATATCTTCTAAATATCTGGAAAATACCGCATCAATGGTGGTTCCATATTTTGTTGTGGATTGTTGTGGATCATTATTCATTTTCAAATTCAATATTTTCGAAGAAACTTGTCAACCGCTCTGATTTTTTATCAGCAGAGTTGATGTTGAAATCGCCAAGCCAAGATAAGTGGACATTTATTACCTTTTTGTACCAAGTATTTTCGACCCTTCTTCAGTGTACTCAGTAAAGTGCAATGAATAAATGCTCTACCTCGTCTAATTTTGGATTCGGAAAAATGTAAATTGCTACCATGACTATGTGCAGGCCATTTCTAAGTTTGCATAAGCACGCACAAATATCTCCAACAAATGATCTCTAACATTAACATCTATACTTTCTCACAAACAGCTGATTACGTATTCGTCTGATTTCGGAGCAGCTCGTCTCGATTCGTGCGAGCTTCGTAGAGTCGTACCATGAAGTAAATACAAAGAGGAGGTGCCGTAACGCCGACCGCTGTGCCGGTCGGAGTGGGGGGTGTTAGGTTTATTTTCGTTACGGAATTTCTGGATTCGGTCTCCGCGCTCAAGGCCCGCGATAAAAGCTATATGCAATAGCTTAAAAGATTTCATTGTTTGGTTATCAGTAGTAATATTCCTAGGACATTGATAATAGACGAGATAATGAAAAGGGAAACACTCTCAATTGAATATTGATAGAAATATTTTTCTTTCAGTCGCAGATGATTGCACATCTGATTTTATGAACATCCTGTTTATATTTTCAACAAATCAGACGAGATAATTTTATGACAATCGAAAGCTCGTTCCTTGGTAACAGCCCGAAGCCGAAGGCTGAGGGCTATTATACAACATACTGAATTTATCATAAATTATGACGATCAATCAAGGTCTGAGGGATATTCGGCGGAAAATTTTTCGACAAAAAAATGTGTAACCCAACACAATGAAACATTTATTTATTTATTAAAAGTACAGTTAGTGAAAGTACAATTATTAAAATTTAACTTAACATTAGATTCGTTGCTGTTCTCTTCTATAGAAGATCTATTACCACGCATAATATTTATGATCTTGTTGTGGTGTTCTTGATCGAGATTTTAGTATGGTTTCATAGAATTTTGATTCCTATGACCAGTAATTTTCAGCAATTGTTGTTCTTCTATACCACTTTTTGCCAATTCGCTAACAGCAGTTGATCTATTCGAGTGATTTGTTATCTTTTTGTCCTTTACATTTCAAGACATTATTGCCTCAGCAGCAGATTTAGTCCATCCATTTATTGTATTTCTTCCAACAGGTACATTATCGTACCATTTGTCAGTTTCATTTTTCCAGTGTCGATTTGGTTTTAAGAACAATCGTGGTGAGGTAATATTGTCGCCTTGTTTTGATATCAGTTTATGAAAAAGACGTACAGGGCAGCTTTGTCTTTCACTATTGGTGTTAGAAATATTCAATAATTTATTTAGAGATTGCATTTTTTATTCGAGCACCCTATAGATGGAAACAAAATTTGATCCAAATAGTCAAATTGTACAAAAATATTGTCAAAGAGGAACTATTTCTGTCATAGAAAAAAACATCATTTCAAGAGATTTGCTTAAAAACTATAGAGGCAATCGTAAGTTATTGAAGTTTCGTTAATTATTGTGTTGTAATTTTATATATTTCCAGGAATTTGAGTATTTCAATAAAGTACCAATTAAATACTAGTCAAACTAGTGAAACACAAGGTTTATTATTGCATACTACAAGTTGGTCTCTGAAATTGTTTTTAGGCATCACATAATCTCAACAAAGCTCAAATTCGACTCGGTCTAGAAAATGGCTCCATCATTGTATGGAAGAACCAAGCGAGGCCACTGTCTTGTATGCAATCGACCATATCGTGATGAAAGGATGGTCGAATGTACAAAATGCATGAAATGGTTCTGCTACGAATGTGTTAATGTAACAGAAACTGTAGCTTCAGATGAGCATTGGAGGTGTCCACCCTGCGATAGTATGCACTCAAAGGGCGCCAGGTCACAGAAATCTGAAATTTCACTTCAATCCTCAAATCGGCGTGAATCCGTTCCAGTCAATTCATCAAAAAGTAATTCTTTCACACGCAGCAGACGCAAACTGAAACTGCAACTCCTTCAAGAAGAGAGAGAACTTCTGAGGAAGGAACGGGAGTTAGCTGAAGAATCGCGAAGAATTCTGAATGAAGAATCGGATAACAGTCAAGAATTGGACAATGAAGAAAGAGAAACAATAAATCCATTGGCAAATAAGTTATTATCGTTGCAAATAGAGAATAGTATGAACAATGAGAATGGAACCATATTTCCTTCATTACCCACTCAAGAGAACGAAATGCAACGGAAGCAAGAATACAAAAAGTCAACTGCAGCTTTTCACCCAACTGAGTTCAATAACTTCGAACAATCATCTTTGACACAACAACAATATGCTGCGCGACGGTCTACTCCTAAAGAACTACCAACCTTCAATGGGAATCCATATGACTGGCCTTTATTCATTAGTAGTTACGAAAGATCCACACAATTATGTGGATTTGACAATTACGAGAATCTGTTGAGACTGCAAAAATGTCTCAAAGGTACAGCCAAATTCATGGTATCCAGTTTCCTCACGTTACCTGAGTGTGTTCCACAAATCATTTCCACTTTGAGAATGCTCTTTGGTAGACCTGATCAAATTTTAGAAACATATATCAATGCTGTTCGTCGTCAACCGCCCTAAAGCTGAAAACTGGAAACATTGGTCAATTCGCATTAGCAGTCAAAATTTATGTGTCACACTGCAAGTTGCCAAATTGACAGAATATTTGAACAACCCAATGTTAATGCACGAACTAATAGATAAGCTTCCTTCACAAATGAAAGTCAATTGGGCTTTACATCGCGCAACTCTACAAACATGTGGATTGGCAGAATTTGCGGAATGGATGTTTAATATAGCAACCAATGTCTGCACGGCTCTACCCACATTGGTTATTACAGAACATAATCAAAAACGGCATAATGAACGACTCAATGTCCACAATTCTGAATCTTCACAAACAAATAAACAGCCAATGAGTGAAGTTTTAAAATGCAAAGTATGTAGTGAAAACTGTAGAGGTGTAGCAGATTGCAAAATGTTCCAACAATATCCAATAACAGATAAATGGAAAGTCATGAGAGATCACAAACTATGTAGATTATGTCTAAAAAGACATCGATTTCCCTGCAAGTATCCTGTCAGATGTGACAGGAATCAATTCGCTGGAAACATCATCCACTCCTCCATAAAGATTACGAACCCATCCAACAAAAATGCCGTTGCCAATGAAACTAACTCCGAAATCAATATTCATCATCAAATATCTCTACAGAGTGTTCGATTCCGAATAGTACCAGTCATATTGAAGAACGGTAAAAGAGGTTTCAACATATGCATTTTTTGGATGAAGGGTCTTCAGTACGATGGTGGATGAAAGTATCGCAGAAGAGCTCAATCTACAGGGGAAGTCAAACCATTGTGCCTGAAATGGACCGGTGAACATCAGCGTTTTGGAAAATAGTTCTCAAAAGTTATACTTTCAATAGTTGGTGACTTTCCAGGCGCTAAGCAATTTGATTATCGTCCAGCACGAACAGTTAAATATCTCAGTCTCCCACAACAATCTGTTGGAAATGTCAAAACTCGTTGGAGAATATCCCTATCTGAAAAATTTACCCATTCAATCATATAAAGATGCCAAACCCCAAATACTCATTGGTTTGGACAACTGGGACTTAGCCTTACCACTCCGTGTCAGAGAAGGAAATGAAGGTCAACCTATTGCTGCTAAGTGTAGACTGGGATGGACAATATTTGCACTGTTACCATCGCGTCTGCAATCATGTGAGTCTTATAATTATCATGTATGTGAATGTACAGACTCCACAATGACTGACGAGCTCCACGAAGCAGTAAACAATATTTCTCAGTTGAAAGTCTGGGTGTCAAAGCATCAAATACCATTTTTCAAAAGAGTTAAAGAAGAGCAGACTATATTATGCAATCTACAATAAAGCAGGAGGAAAATAACTACAAATTGGTTTGATTTGGAAGTATGATAATTTGAAATTACCTGACGGTAGTAATATGGCTCTCCAAGAATGGGTGCATAGAAAAAGAATCAAAAGAAATCCAGAGTTAGGTATGAAAATGAATTCACAACTGAAAGATTATATGGAAAAGGGTATATCCAAACTCACTCAAAAAAACTTTCTCAACAATACGAAAAAGTTTGGTACCTCCTATATTCCCTGTATTCAATCCAAATAAACCTGGAAAGTTCAGACTTGTTTGGGATGCAGCTGCTTCCGTAGAAGAATTTCTCTGAACTCCATGCTCTTAAGGGTGATGATCAGCTTTCTTCTCACTTGGTGTTCTACTTCGTTTTCGAGAAAACACATTGGATTCAGCGCGGACATAAAGAGATGTTCTTAAATTGGAATAAAGCTGAGGATCAACATGCGCAACGCTTCCTTTGGCGAGATGGTAATCCTGACAAACCTCTGGATACATACGTTATGAAAGTAATGACTTTTGGTGCAACGTGCTCACCCAGTTTTGCACAGTATGTGAAAATACTAATGCAAGAAAGTTTTCGTTACAGTATCCAAGAGCTGTCAGATCCATCATAGAAACCATTATGTGGATGATCTACTAGATTCTGCAGATACTGAGGAGGAAGCCATAGAAATTGCGAAACAAGTTGTTTTCATCCATTCGAAGGCTAATTTCGAAATAAGAAATTGGCGTTCAAATTCCCAAAACTCATGAGATAATGAACCAAACCTCTGAAAATCCAATAGAAATTAACATGAATATGCATTCCGAAGAAAATACTGAAAAGGTTCTTGGTATGTGGTGGAATTTGGTGAAATTTTTTTTATATTTTCATTGAGATATAACAAAGGAAACAAAGAAGTCCTAGAGGGCAAAGAAAACCGACGAAACGTGAAATACTACGAATAATTAATGTCAATATATGTCCTTGGGGCTCATAACAATTATTTAGTGTATCTCAAGATCCTTCTGCAAGATATATGGAGAAATAAGATTACTTGGGATCAACCAATATCTAATGAGCAATTTGATAAGTGGCTCCTTTGGTTGAAACATCTCCTGATATGAAAAACTAAGCATTCAAGATTTTATTTGAATAATATTTCAAACTGGGAAACCTCTGAGGTACAACTCCACATTTTCGTAGACCCAGTGAAAATGCAAGTGCCATGTAGCCTACTTGAGAATCTCTAATGAAGAATCAACTGTAGAATGCGTACTTGTTGGTGCAAAAAACACACTAGCACCCATCAAGCTCCAGACAATCCTCGTCTTGAACTAGATGGCGCCTTGATGGGAGCAAGATTTGCCAAAAATATAAAACAGCATCTATCAATCAAAATTCACAATACCATTTATTGGTCCGACTCCCAAATTGTTTTGAACTGGTTACGTTCTGAAAGAGCCCAGGAAGCTAAGCAAATATATTTGCCTACAGAGTGGCCGAAATTCAGGATATTTCCATGATTTCCAGTTGGCGTTATGTTCCCACCAAGCTCAATTTTGCTGATGGAAACAACCAAATGGAGTAAACGACCTTCTTTGAAAGCAACTGATAGGTGGTTCATGGACCGGAGTTTCTATATGGAGGGCAGCTGTGGCCAACGGAAGATCCTCTAAAAACAAGTTTCTGAAGAAATTGCGAGCATCCATGAAACGTGCGAGCCTCTTCTAAAAGATGGAAAACTTCAGTCGGTATAATAAATTATTACGAACAATGGGTTATGTTCATAAATTTATAGACTTAACTCTCAAGAAAAGTCAGGATAGATCTGTGGGCACATTATCTTCAGAGGAACTGAGACTTGCTGAAAATACCTTGATACAAATCGTTCAGAAGAGTTTTATCAGAGGGAGAAAAAATATTGAAGAATTTGTCTACCGCAAACTACAACCTACAGTTAGTCCCAAAGAGCAACATTTATAAATGTTCACCTTATTTAGATGAGCATGGCATTCTTCGTGTCCGAGGACGATTAGATGTTGCTGACTTTATTGGAACTGACACCAAACGACCAATAATTTTACCCCGAGAAAGTCATCTCACCTCATTGATCGTTGCAAAGTATCACCACGCCTTTCAACACAAAATCATGAAAGTGTTGTTAATGAAATAAGACAAAATACTTCATTCCCAAACTAAGAAGAATTTTGAATAAAATTCGAAAAAAATTGTCAGACGTGTAATATCAAATCTGCAACACCTGAAGTACCTGAAATGTCACCTTTGCCTGAATGTCGATGCTACCTTCACTTCACCGTTTACTCATACTGGCGTCGACTATTTTGGTCCAATAGAATGTGATGGTTGGAAGAAAGAGTCGAAAAACGCTGGGAGCCTTATTCACGTGCCTAACCACTAGAGCAGTACATTTGGAACTGGCTCATAAACTTGACTATGATGACTGTATCCTCTGTTTTCGAATTTTATGAATAGAAGAGGAAGACCTAGACATATATATTGTGATCGGGGAACTAACTTTGTAGCAACAGAACGTGTTCTACGTGAAGAACTCCAAATTTCGATATTAAACAAATCGCTGATTCATTTGTGGGTCCTGAGCTATCATTCCATTTCAACCCACCATTATCACCTCATATGGGAGGCTCCTGGGAACGTTTAGTTAAAGCAGTAAAGATTGCGCTTTATGACGCTTTACCATCAGAACTCCACAGATCCTTTGCTGAGGGTTGTTTAATTTCTGCGGAAAACATTGTGAACTCTAGGCCGTTGACATATCTTCCGCTAGATTCTGAGGAATCAGAGGCATTAACTCCAAATCACTTTTAGTTGGTTGCTCTAATGGTGATAAAACTATGGCAAAGCTGGATAATGATGCAAAGGTTTTAAAATTCAACTATTTATATCGTGAGCAGTTTTCGAATAAATGTTGGCGTCGATTTGTTGCTGAATATATTCCAGAACTCTTACCCGCGTTCAAAATGGCATAAGCAAGTCCGTCCATTAGAAGAAGGGGATATAATAATTATATGTGATAAAGACCTCCCACGTGCAATTGGCCGAAAGGAAGAATTATCAAGTGACGAAAGCCCGTGATGGTCAAGGGAAGAGCCAAAGTACAAACAATCAATGGTATCTTCGAGAACCTTGACAAACTTGCTTTATTGACTGTTGATAAACCTAAGGATGGTACAGCACTTCGTTCTGTTCAGCGCTGTACCAGGCGGGAGTGTTAGAAATATTCAATAATTTATTTAGAGATTGCATTTTTTATTCGGCACCCTATAGATGGAAACAAATTTGATCAAATAGTCAAATTGTACAAAAATATTGTCAAGAGGAACTATTTCTGTCATAGAAAAACATCATTTCAAAGATTTGCAAAACTATAGAGGCAATCGTAAGTTATTGAAGTTTCGTTAATTATTGTGTTGTAATTTTATATATTTCCAGGAATTTGAGTATTTCAATAAAGTACCAATTAAATACTAGTCAAACTAGTGAAACACAAGGTTTATTATTGCATACTACAAGTTGGTCTCTGAAATTGTTTTTAGGCATCACATAATCTCAACAATTGGAAACCAACTCTTTACTACTTGTACAGCTTTTAGAACCACCTTGGCACGTTTTACTGAACACCGGAGTGTATTCAATGCGATTTGTTGGAGAGACATCGTTACTTTTCTCGATTTGAAAAAAATCCACCAGACAAGCAACTGCCTCTCCTCCTCGCCACGCTAATAATACAGCAGCAATATGGTAAAATTTACGCATAAGACCTTCAGGAGTATTTTCATCCCATAGCAATATTATTTTGTTAACTTCAGACAAATTTAACTAAACTGAACTGGACTTGCGTTTACATAGATCTGCTTGTAGTTTCTGCCTGATTGCATGGCGGGCTGGTTTAAATACTATATTGTTAAACGGGTCAATCATAATATTATAGTCATTATAGTACTTTTCTTGCAAAAGTTTGCACGAAACGTTCCACATTGTCTTCACCGTTGCTTCTTTAAATTCGGTCCCGTCTTTCTTTCTCATATTGACCGCCCAATCTTTTAGTATCAACGCCAATTCTTCTAAGCTTCTATGTTCATTTGATTCATATTCTCGTTCGCAGCAAAACTCCATAAATATTCCCCAAATAGACTAGGAGGAATCGGCGCATGAGTACCGAAAACTATTCCACCTCAATTTTTTTATGCGATCCTCTTCAAATTGCCCTACTGATGATATAAATGCATGTTGCCATGGAGCAACCCCATGCCATATTGTTTAAACCGAAATTGTTTAAACAATTGCAAGGAATTGTAATTTTTCAACCGGACAATTTTTTTTTATATTCTTTATGGAAATACAAATTAAAAAGGTGTCATGACTTTTCACGATAAAGTAAATATTTTCAGAGATATGAATTTTTAAAGGTTTGAAAAATCTCAAATTTGGGTATTTTTAACCCATGAAATATATATAATATATATATAAAAAAAAAAAAAATTTTTTTTAATTCTTTATACAATAGTTAATAATATTCTTAATAGATATTTAGAAAAAATTCATTGTTTATACCTGTTTTTTTATTGTTAATTTCGCGCGCTCACAAGTATGCGTCGTACCCGGTTTGTGAAATTTTACCTGCTTTACACGCATTTACATGTTGTGATACGACTAGTAAAATTGGCACAAAAAAAAAGCTTTAGAAATGATAAAAGTAAAAGAAAATCGTGATGCTTTAGTCCCTCTTGGCAATGGCTTGGATTTAAGTACTAAGGTGTTGAAAGGCTTAGAAAGATTGTATTTAAATATTTTGGGTAGAAAAGGTAACACGGCGGATGAAGCTAGACAAATAGTATATTAAAGTATAAGTGGATAAAAAGGGCTTTAAAACACGCGCGATTTTTCGAGCACGACGGCGCAGCCGGAGTGCTCGAAATAGAGCAAGTGTTTTTAAGACCAGTTATCCACGAATACTTTACGTTATTTTTTTTATTGGTGCACTTTGAAATCATATATACTGGTATTATTACTACACAAAATAGAAATAAGAACTAATAATGCAAGAAGGTTGAATTCGTGATGTGACATCAGTATACCTTTCGTTGTCATGGAAATGAGAAAACATTCATTTGCAATTTGTTACCAAAGATCAATATTTGTTTTGTCACCAGAGCTCAAAATGAATGATTCTAATATCGATTTTTGAATAGTGAGACAGAATCGCGGTTAATACCCCGAAAATCCAGTGATATATATAAAAGAATATGAAAAGTTCATCAAATGGATGGAGGAGCACATATAAATGAACGAATTGTTAGTAATATTTTATCTGACGTTACAAGGTACTCCTGTCAGATCAATAATCAAAATATGTCATTTAGACTTCACGTTTCTCGATTTGTTGATGTTGTCATGGTTACCTTTAAAAAACGCGCGTTTTTTAAAGTTCGATTTAAACACGCTGAGGCGTGCTTTAAATGGGTAAAAAGGGGCACCAATAAAAAAAGTATTTTTTCTCGTTGCTTTGGCACTAATATTAATTTATCGAAAATTCCGTGCACATCAGATGCCTTGCATTTGCATGCACTTAGAGCTTCTGCTCAAACATACATTTGGAAAAATGCATTGAATCCCCAATATGAAACATTAGATTTTACGAATTTCGGATACAAACTAGAGAATGGTACTTTGCTACCTTTATTTATAAACAAAAGCCCATTTCCAACTGATCTTAAAAACTTGTGTAATTGTAAGAAATCCTGTGCAACCAAAGCTTGTTACTGTAAAAAAAATAATATTAGATGCATACTTCTATGTGGTTGTGATCCAGAAGACTGTGAAAATATAATATATAAAAATGATATTGAAAATAAATACTTATTTTTAAATTTTGTTTCATTATTTCATACTTCTACATCTATAACCTTCGTTTGAAGAAGCTATTCAATGTAATTACTTTCTGTTTTAATAAAAAAAAAGTAATATAAACTGATAAAAAAGTAATTTTAATTACATGTTCCGATTTATGCTTAAATAACTTTTGTAAAATTGATTCCAGAAAAAAAAATTGTTCAAAACAAATTGTAGACAATTTCATTATTGATAACATTGCTCTCTTTAACAATCTTGATAAAGTTAATAGTTTTCAAGATAAATGATAAATAATAATTCAGGACACAGAAAGGCCGATGCAGCGCATGAGTCAGAGAGAGACGGCGATACTTAAAGGTAAGCGACTCATACTAGTGAGCGCGCGAAATTAACAATAAAAAACAGGTATAAACAATGAAATTTTTTTAAATATCTATTAAGAATATTATTAACTATTGTATAAAGAATTAAAAAAAAATCATTTATATATTTTTTTTTTTTTTAAATATATTTTTCATGAGTCAAAAGTACCCAAATTTGAGATTTTTCGAACCTTTAAATATTCATATCTCTAAAAATATTAACTTTATCGTGAAAAGTCATGGGAACTTTTTAATTTGTATTTCCATAAAGAATATAAAAAATTTGTCCGGTTGAAAAATAACAATTCCTTGCAATTGTTTAAACAATTTCGGTTTAAACAATATGGCACGGGGTTGCCCCATGGCAACATGCCTTCATATCATCAGTAGGGCAATTTGAAGAGGATCGCATAAAAAAATTGAGGTGGAATAGTTTTCGGTACTCATGCGCCGATTCCTCCTAGTCTAAAATATATTTGTGACTGTAGGTTGTATTTCTGGGAATGTTTTCTTTGATTAGCGCATTTGTACTTTGAACATTCGCATTGCCAAAACGTGACATTTTGAAATTTATTTGGAATGAAGTTGTCAAACTCAATCGTGTTGTCATAGTGATTGATGATTCCACTGAATGCAATTATCAGTGTAATGTTGACATGATTGGGTGAAATTGTTTCGTATGACACAAAATGACAATATTTGAATGGTTGTTAGAACTGTCAACAAAATTTCACAGTAACAGATTCGAAATCTTGACGCGCAAGATTACCTATTTTGTATCCGCAGCAAGCTTTTGAATCTGTTACTCACAGAATAACCTAGATCAAACAATGAAAGAATAAAATGGTTCCTTTTTGGTGCATTTGTATAAAAGCTTGTCTTAAAATGTATTTTTTTATAATTTTTATTTTTAATTTTTTAGTTCTGTTTTTATTAACAACTAATAAAAGCTTGTTTTTAATTTTTTTTTCGTTAATTTATTTTTTATTTGTTAGTAATCATGATGTCAAATAACTAGTTTAGTAATTTCTAATTTATTTTTGAATTGAATCGGACCATAATCACAAAAATTGGATATATTGGAGCCGCCATTTGTTTTTTTTTCCTAAATACATTTTCACCGGAATTATGTACACCTGCCAAATTTCAAATCAATCGGATGATTAGAAGTGGTCAAATTTAACTTGCAAGATTTGATTACAGACAGACAGACACCGGCACAGGTGAAACTGAATAAAAGCTTGTAATATTTTTTTTTTATTACAAGCTTTTCTTTAACTTTACATGTATGTATGTATGTTTAGTTCAAATCTTCAAGTGAATTTTGACCGATTAACGTGATTAACGTGAAATTTGGCAGGTGTTCATAATTCAGGTGACAATGCATTATGGAATTTTGTAGAGAAAAAACAAAATGGCGGCTCCAATATGGCGGACGATTTTGTGATTATGGTTCGATTCTATTAAAATTGGTATGTGGGGGGTTTTCGGGGACAGAGATCACGAATTTTTTGTGAAATTTCATAAATTCAAGATGGCGGCTCCAATATGGCGACGAGTTTTGTGGTTATTGTCCTATTCCAATAAAAATTGGTATGGGGGTTTTTTTGGGGTCTGAGATCATAATTTTTTTGTCAAAATCCACGAATTCAAGATGGCGGTTCCAATATGGCGACGAGTTAAGTGATTATAGCCCGATTCCATTCAAAATTGGTGTTTGGGGGGTTTTTGGGGTCGAGTATCATGATGTTTTGTCAAAATTCAGGAATTCAAGATGGCGGTCAAACAATTAAAGAAATACTGTTTTCCTTTATAGTGCATTTGTATAAAAGCTTGCCTTAAATATTTTTTATCATTTTCGTTGTTGAATAATCCAGAAGAAATTGTTGATCGGTCCCTTATATTGAGGTTCCAAAGTTCTTTCTTTGAGGAATATTAATAGTTTTAGTTTTGAAATATTAACAGTAAAAAATGTTGAACAGTTTGCATGATTTATTGAATCGACTTCCAGGATATGCATGAAGTACATCAATAAGAGTTTGAAAGGCTGCACAAACAGTGTTCAAAATGATGATTGCGGAAGTGAAATATCTGTTCTACAGAGGGTTCTTCGATTGGAGAATGATACGAAAATTGCCACCGCTTTAGCCTTGGACATGTTTCTAGTTGGAATTGATACGGTGAGATAATTGCAGTATATTTGTATTAAAACGGGGAAAGGGATTTTCGAAACTAGACAGTTGAGGAAATAAAATTATGCATATTTGGAAATTATTTTTTGTGAAAGCGTTCCACAATGATGGCATTGACATCTGAATTATCTAGTGGATGGAAGCGGCAAGTGACAAAATAACATAAAGAGAAAATATATCTTTTATATGTAAATACTCGCAAAACAATTTTCACATACTTGCTTTGGCTTTGGTGAATGAAGATTATCACTTACAAACATAATCCATACAAATTTTTTTTATGTCAACAAGTAAAAAAAATAGCAGACTTTAGCAATCTTTTCACATCCCGTTTCATCGCTCGAACTACGGTTACAATAGCTATCTATCCCGAATCCAAAGACTCGCAAATGAGTATGATCAATTAGATTCCTTCACCTCCTCATTGCCCAAGTTCAAAACTTGGCTCATCCTACATATTGTCTCGTAAATGGTTATTCAACTTTCTAATTTTTTTTGAGTTTCCCCAATGTGAAACCTATTTATAATTCCTATTTATGTCAATCTCTTAACTATTGAATAGTGTAGTAACGTACTATTCTATTTTACATTTATCATATTACTTGTGAAATGTACAACCAGTTTTGTAACCTCTTACTATTTCAAAACTATTGTCTTGATTGTCCTACTTACTTAGGTACATTTATCAATGTACTGTAACTATTGTTTTACTTGTGATCTATCTTCATTGTTGCTACTTACTTACATTTATCGAATATCCTGTACTGGGCTTGTACCGTGGAATAAATTTAAAAAAATATTATTTGCGTATGGCTGGATCATAAGGTCGTGGGTTCGACTCCCACTTGAGGATGGTTTTTTTTCCTTTAATTTAATAATTTGTTCCCTTCCCTTCTTTCATTTATTTCTTTCGGACACAATTTTTCCACTTTCACATTATATATTTTTACTAAATCTTGTCAGTGGTTAGAGATCATCTTCCTTAATCTGCTATTGAAATCGTCAAGTAACGATGAGTTAGAGTGACAGGTAACGGATTTCGACGGCCATTGATAAGTACGTTTGATCTTCGATTCATTTCTAACATGAACATTAAATTATGGAAGGAAGGATTCACGAGTGTGTGTCGATTCCTATGTCCTCGAATGGTTCAGTTGGTGAGAGCGTATGGCTAGAGATCAGAAGGTCGTGGGTTCGACTCCCACTTGAGCATGCTTTTTTTCTTTAATTTAATAATTTGTCCACTATGCCACAAAATTCCCTTCTTTCATTATTATTATTATATTATCCGTGTTATTGATAACCAAATTGTTTTTTCTTGGTGTCTGAATATTACGTGATGTCCTTCCGGTCTTTCCATACATAGTATGTTATCATCTTGGATCTAAAATCGTTTCTTCAGATCGTATAATCTCTCGTGGATTGCTTTCAATTTTGTTTTTCTATATAGGAGTTCGATTGGAGGGTCATGCAAAGGGTTTTGGAGATGTCGTATTGTGATAATGCTGCGTAGGATGTTTATACATTTTTAATGCAGGTTCTCGGAAATTCGAATACATTATTCGTGCATATTCCATTATCACAAAAACGTGCCCTGATATTCTCGATCGAATTCCACAGTTTGGAAAGTACTTCAAAATATCTAACTTTTTCCCCATTCGACCGACCCTCTATCTTTATGATTCAAAACTTACCAATATGATCCCTTCAAAAAATTGGCCTCCTTCAATTAAACTAATGAAACAATACCCAAATATTGCATTTGGGTGGGAAACGTGTACATTTCTGATAACGTGAGGACAACTCCTAGAGAATAATATTTGATATTTGTTTCTCAGACATCCAATGCGGTGGCTTCAATATTGTACCAGCTAGCGGTTCACCAAGAAAAACAAAAAATACTCAGAGAAGAAGTTTTTCGAGTACTACCTGCAACTGATTCATATATTACGCATGAAAAGTTAGAAGAAATGGTTTACTTGAAGGCTTGCATCAAAGAAACAATGAGGTAAGTTCGTATTTTGTTCTCGATTTAACGCATAAATCATTTTTGTCAATATAATCTATATTTGATTGTTTTTCTCTGAGAAATGGCATCGTTTTAGTTTGGATTCGAAATTCACAATTATAATCGCGAATATGCAATACCAGTAGTCTCATTATTATTTCAGAATGTATCCAGTGGTTATTGGCAATGGACGACAAACTAGTTGCGATACAGTTATTAGAGGCTACCATATACCAAAGGGGGTGAGTGAATTGTGAATATTATTTCCCTAATGAACTTATCTGTGTCAAAACATCTTCGTCAAATTCTCCAAGTAGTAGAAAAGTTAAACTGTAAACTCTACATCGTCGATAATAATTCCACTGGACTGGATTTCTTCATTACAAAAAAGGTATTACCAAACTTCACCGAATCAGAACGAAATTTCAACGTAGATTCAGATTAAACGGCCATATGAACCCTAAGTGACAGGATCATTAGAACAATGTCTTGGCCTACACTTGTAGATGAAACCACGTGTTCACCTATTAACTCAAGGACTACTGTTCAACTAGGAGACGCAGCAATATCAAAGTGACTACTCAGATAACCAAGTGTGTGAATTATATAATTGAAATTAGAGATATGGTAGCAGAGAAACTGAGAGATAGAAGAAGATTGCAACAATGATGATAATGACAAAATAACAAAACTCAGAAACTCGGAAGAAATTCAGAAGCTTAAGGGCAACCAATGAATTATCTGCAGTAAGAGACCGAGTATTTTCTAAGGAAGGCAACCTATAACTTATATTCCCTCCATTGCACCAATTAATCATGGGGCGGGGATAAGAAGTAATTGTTTGTCAATCATCTGGCTGATCCATTTGTCCTCACAAATGGATCAACATAGATGATTTGGACAATCGAAGATATAAAAATAGCATTCCTGTTTACCCTAACAGAAATAGCTGAGGTTTGATTACTGCTGAGATCTTATTCAAACATCTGAAAGTAGTTTTCAGAAAAGGTATAGTCATACACACTTATTATTTCAATGAAGCCTTCACATTAAAACATGTTGCCACATGCGGTAAAGTTGCGGAATTATTTATGCTGCCAAAACAGGAAAATAATGCAACGGTGAGAATTACTATAGACCGATTTCTTTTCTGACAATAATCTCCAAATTTCTTGAGAAAATATTGCTAAAAAGGCTGCAACCGCTAGTAGAAAATAGTAAATTGATCCAGAATTTTAAATTTGGGTGATTGAACTTACCCTAAAAGGAAATTAAGTCCGTTCTGTTGTCTCAGGCATTATACAAACATTCGACAAAGTATGGCATAAACTGAACAAAATGCTACTAGAATTATACCTTGACATTCTAGAATCCTAAATATCCGACAGATAATTTTATTGAGAGTCAAGCAAGAAGATGAAAGAAATGGAATTGGGTGTGCCCCAGGGTAGAGTCCTCGGTCCAATTCTGTAGTTACTGTATTCCTACGATCTACCAGTAATAAATGATACTGGGAGTAGTAGAGTTCTGTGCTGAACAAATAGTCTGAAATTTTGTAATTCGTGCAATGTATTTTTTCATTAAATGCAGAGCGCTTTCAACCTATAAGGTCATCTTCAGTGCTTTCTGCGAAATAAGTGAATGATAGATGTTTAAATGTTATTAAATGGATATTTTCAACTCATTATCAAAGTATCACTTACTTGTCAGGCAAGAACGAGGGCAACCCATAAAATACAGACATTCACAAAGTTAAAATGGTTAAAATGTATAAACATGTGACAAACAGTGTAAAACTTGAAATCTAAAACATCTTTGTCAAATGCCAAGGTTTTTCAATTTGTTAATCCTAAAATTAACGAAGAACATATGAATTTTAGAACACAAATAGATGAAAAGAATAAGAAGAAGAGAAATTAAGTCAAAGAGTAGAGTAGTAACAAGAGAAATCACTAACCCTATTCATGAATGAAATAGTAAAATCGTATCAAAATCCTCCAAATGCTGTCACTTTTGATTCCATTCATAAAATCAGAGTTTGGTTTAGATTGGGTTTAGCCAATTAGGAGTCAGGAAAACCTGTCATGTGACATCAAGTGTCGGGGATCGTACACGAGGACACGCTTCGGACCTTCGGGTGTTTTCGTATTAAAAAACTGTAGGAAGTATCAAGGTTTTCGAATGGGATGAAATATTAAGAGAATATGTTCTCATTTATATAGGCATGAAATTTCAATATTTCATGATTTATAAATGATTGTTTTAGTCTTGAGAATGCGTCGAAGAGTTCCACTTATTGACGATGGATATATGATATATAATATAGACTCAATTTTTGTTGGTTAGGTTAGGTCAATTTATTTATATTGAATTATGAAATTCTCAAAAAGGACTGAATCTGCAATTGACGATCGAACCAAAAAGGTCTACATTAGTTTGTAACTATTCAAACTTCGGTTTCAGATAAATACATTATCACATTTTTTATGGTTCTTGCTGAGTTCTTCATGACAAGCTATCTATTCCATGGATACTTCGCTAGGATTGACGAAAATGTGATAAAAACAGGTTATTGTTGAGTGTAGTGATTTATATGCTACACAAGTTCATGCATACACAAAAAATCCCATAAAGGACTGTGTTTTTGTCCCTATGACAACGGCAAAACTTTGCCCTAAGTTTTCCAGGGACAAAACGGAAGCTACCTTTTAAAACGGTCCAATTCTAATATGTCTAGCAGAGTTGCTAAAGATCTAAAATTCAATGAATAATTTCAATAAATAAATTCGCTTTCTGAAAAATCTATATTCTAGTCTGAAGGAAGTGAGCGATGCAGTGTTTTGTGATATATCTAAAGCTTTTGACTGTTACGTAAGCTTCATCTCTGCAGCTTCAGAGGACGAAGCTTCAATTGGTTCGAGTCCTATCTGAGTGAAAGAACCCAAATTGTGAAAACTGATGGTGTCTCAGCTTTTGGGCAAATTAAGAGATGTTCACTATTTTGGCAGAACACACGACTATCTTCTTGCAAGAACTCCAATTATCTTCGTAGTAAAATGACTCGTATATGTATGAATTAATTTGTATCTTCTCTGAACTACCTTTCATTTGCCCATGAGATGACAATCTTCTGACTATAAGTATATTTTATTTGGAGATGGAAAATTCTAAATATAGTGGATATTTTTTTCTAACGAGCCATGGAATCCTCTGTGATGGTTCGGAATTCACTAGCCAAAGATATCTCCATAGAATGAAAAGTCCACGCTTACTTGTGGAATTCATGTGTTTATTAAAAATATTAAAAAATTATAAGTATACTAATAATAGTCATTAGCCTTATCGATCTTGACAGTGGGCCTTGTTCTTCCGACCAACTTCTTGGTTTAGATCCCCCTCCTCCGATTATCTCATGCGGGTATTACTGAAAAATAAAAGAAGAACTGATTTAGATTGTTTTCTCTACTCGCCTTTGTTAATAGGGCTCACCTTTTCCGGATAAGTCATTCTGAGATAGCTGGAAGCAGCCTAGACTGTCGCAGACCATGATTCATCGATTTCTCAACTTCATCAACATATTTTATGATATCTACAATAAACTCTCTGATTTTGTTTAGATTGTTAGTTGTTAGAGTGGTAATAGTCCGGCAGACATGGGCAGTGAATGGCTTGGTAATAGTTTGTATCGGAAAGTTTAATGAAACAATGTCATCGGGGAAATTTTCCAAAGCCCTCAATTTTCAAGTCAATTCATCGACTAGAGACATCAGTCCACTATCCTACCTTTTGTTTTTCCTTCGTGGAAGTTTCCAAGATCCCAAAAAGGCCGTTTACGAAGAAATCACTTTGGAAAAATCACCAGATCTTCAAGAAAAATCGGGCAGTCATCTGATTTTTGACAGACATGTAAACATTGTAGTAAATTTCAAGGATTTCATCTCATTTTCGTGCCAACTGTTCTGTGAGGGATCTTGTTCGTAGAACATTAATCTTTGATTAAGTGTTCTAAGGTTCAACTTGAAGTAAACAGAAGTTAGCCAACTGTCAATTTCTGATCTAACCTAGAATTGTATATTTTGTTTTGGAGACATCGGTGGACTGTTTCAATGTACCTAACTTCACTTCAAACGTCTGTGAAGTGGAATGAAAGATCTGTTCAAATTGTTCAATAACATTGCCCGTAAAGGATTTTTCCACCCTCAAAAAAAATGTTTTTAAAATCAAACATACTAGGGTTGTGGCACCGGTAGTTGACCAGCACCCGATAATTGACCATTTTTCCCTTAATGCACAGAAATAAGGAAACTATATTGTTTTGTTGGTTGCCTATGTCTTTGAAAATTGAATGGGACTTTGATCCAGTAGATAGAGCTCATCCAGTATTGAAACGAGCACTTTGGCCTTCCCCCACCTAACAACCAATTTTTATCGAAGATACCCGAACCATTGTCTAACTATGGCTATTAATAGAAATTCCATAGGCGTACCAAATTATTTGGTATAGGCGATTCACGAGACGTACACTCCTAAAACTTCCCTAACACTCCTATTTCTTTTTCCGCTACTGAATAGTACTTACCACTGGGCATTTCGGCAAGGTAACGAGTAAACTATTGCAAAGTTGAATAAATAACTGCACTACCTATTTATTAATTAAACAAACCTAACCTTTCAAACGCTGCATGCCAAGACACTGGTGAAGATTCGCCGTAGCACAGCAAATCGTGTCCACTCGTATTTTCCCCCTCTCTACCTACCAAACGGTCGTTTCAATGCTGGATTAGCTCTATCACAATTAACCCACATAGATTTCGCGATAAGTTGGTCACTGTCATGTTCACACATTTTTCTTCTTTCACTGGTAAAAAACAGGTGATGTGGCAATAAGCTTGGTAAGAAGACAATTTTTAGTGATCTTAAATCATCCGTTCTTGTTGATAGTTTTATTAAAAACATATTTGATGAACTAGTTGCTATATGAATATAGTTAAGTATTTTTATTGTATTCATTATTGGAATGTGTGTTGTTACTATTTTAATTTATGTGGTCAACTACTAGAACAAAATATTTGTTAATGCTCCAGTAATTGACCACTTTGGTCAACTACTGGTGTTTCAAAGGAATTAATGGTTGCAGTGCCGGATTAAGAGGGGGGCAAACGGGGCTGCAGCCCCGGGGCCTCAACAAGAGAGGGGCCTCCACAATATAAATTCTTAGGTAAAATTTCCTAACAAATACCGAAGGATATGCAAAATTATATATAAAAAATCTGACAACGAAAGAGCAGTTCTCCCACTTTTTTCTCTCATTTTTCGTTTTAAACATTCAAAAACATGTTTCGTATTCTTGTCAAAATCCATGGTTAATGTTAATCTTCGATCTGATGAATCATGTGTATATGCGAGAAACAATCACCAAGTAAAACATCATACTATTATACAAAATATTATATCGTATCGAAATTAGCTGTAAAAACAAGAACAATTGAATTAAAAAAAATATATTCATTTTTTTAAATTAAATTAAGGATTTTCTGTCGATGTATTCTTCGAATGACACAAGCGATCTAGATACACAATGAAATTCAATAATCATAAGCAAAAGAAAATAATATTTCAATTTATGAATATGATTGCATCAAATTATTTATAAGAGCCCTGTGCGCATTCCATAATAGAACAAAAGTTCAAATTCTGTTGACTATTTTTCTGCCGATTTTACAAACACTTTGCCCGTCTATACCTGTTTTTTCTATTTATTGGCGTTGACAAGTGTCCGCTGAGTGGCGCGCTTGTAACAGAGAAATCCCCGAAATCTGAAAGTGAGTCTAAGAGAAAGATGACATTCCGCAACAAATGTAAATCCTTCTGAAAAGGACCAGCTATCTATCTATCTAAGATGTTCTACTATCAAATTCTTGAAAACCAAAATTTCAGAGCTACATTCTCAAACATTGAAATTACAGTGATTATTTTTTGACATTGCTAGAAACTAAATGGAAACGTTCAATTCAAATAACTCATATACGTTTAGGCCAATCAATAGAAAATTGTCGCGGGAATAATTTGAGGTATTTTGTTTTTATTGTCGGGCAACCTATATTTTTAATTTGACGTCTGTCATCAATTCGCATGAAAAGTGTGAAATGAATCAAAACCGGTTTAGTATATTATATAATTTTGCAAGGAAATGTGTTTATGATCGTAACATCAAAAAATAATCTAAAGAATACCACACGAGAGTTCGATATAGTAGAAAATAATTATCTAGATTTCTTTCTCAAACTTGTTGGCAATAGCCACTCGAGCCAGTTGATCTCTCTTGTCTATTGCCTGGCAACAAGTTTTCGAAAATCTGTCGAATTATTTTCACTCTCTTGTGATATTACAACTGAGAATGTGATGATGTCAAATTGCACTGAAAAGCGCTCATTTTCCAAAAATGAAAAAAATAGGCGAATCACGATGAGACAAAGCCGCCTATCAAAGTTATCGCTTCTTAGCATTGAGAATGATTTTCGCCGGATGCTGGATTTGACCGAAATCATCAATGATTTTTCGCCGAAAAAAGCTCGCAAGAATCTATTCGTTTACGCTGTAATTTAATTTATTTCTTGTATTTTATTATACCTACATATGCTCGTGTCGAAATAATTTGATTTGTTCCGCAATAAATTTTAAAAAAATGTTTGAAAAATAATTAGGGGCCTCCACTCCTTTGTTGCCCTAGGGCCTCCACACCTTTTAATCCGGCCCTGAATGATTGTACGTCTGTGTTGAAAAAATATCGTTATTTCAAAGCGGATCTAGTAATTGACCATACTTTTGAAGTGGTCCACTTTTGGTTTTTTTTCATGGTCAACAACTGGTACATATATTTTACTTTATATAAGGTTATTTTATTTTCAAATACAGGATTAGTAAAACCACTGTAGTACCCAGAAAAAAATTATGAAACTAACAGGAGATTTTTCGAATATACGAAGGTACGATTGCAACAAGCTGTGAGCAATGTTAGCAATATTAGACAATCGAAGAGGCTGAATGGGGTAAGGGGTACCGCATGCTACTTTAATGAATAATTTGAAAAGTAAATAGAAAAAAGTTTTTTCTGATTGACATTGATTGAATAAAGCCACTTTTCCAGTTTTATTAGAAGAAAAAGAATGAAAAATTTATTTTGAAGTCGAGGCAGTAGGTTTCAAAAAATGTATGCATGATGCTTTGCGAACTTTGGGAGATCAAGACGGAATAAAACGAATCAAGCCAATTAACGTTTCTATATTTCGATTCACTTATTCCAAGAAAAGACGGGAATCGTTTAGAAAATTAGAAATGAAGGAATGGGGCGGCGTTGAGTCAGCAGAAGAATTACATGGTAATACCGAGAAGAACACAATAAGTGAAAACACATTGATATAGAATGGAAAATGAAACTAATAATGATAATGAAACTGTTCTACGAGAAAACTGAGGGTAATACTAAAACGCATGAAAAACAAAAATTCAATATTGAGGCTGAAGTAAAGGAATATAAAATACGGAAATTGAAGAACGTTGTAGTACAAACCCGTGTGAAGAAGTTTCAACTAGTTAAAAAACTAGTATTTTTAGTAAAAGTTTGAGTTCAAGAATTATCAATATTTTATAAGATTCTGTTTGAAAATCAAAACATGTTTTTTGTATCAATAAATCTACGGTTTTGCTTAGAAACTTGTTTTATTTGATTTTATCAAGTGGTCAACCACTGGGTAAAATTGTGGTCAAGTTTTGACTCATATATTCTCCTAATTACATTTAACCGTTATTTTTAAGATTGTACATGTTATTAAGAATCCCAAACCTCGGTTCATCTTGTAAATTTTTTTGGTTTTCATGAAAATTGAAATTGTTTTGGTCAACCATTGGAGCACTCACCTTATGTTTTTTAGGTACAAGTAATTTTTCAACATTACGTGATCAGCAATCTCGAAGAGTACTTTCCACGCAGCAAAGAATTTCTTCCGGAACGATGGCTCAAGTCATGTCCTCTCTCCAAAGAACAACACCCATTCGCTTCTCTACCTTTCGGATTCGGAAAGAGAATGTGCCTTGGACGTAGATTTGCTGATTTGGAAATACAAACAGTCTTAGCAAAGGTGAGGATTACATTATACAAGATAGTAATGAGTCAAGCAACCTTTGAGTATTTTTTGTTGTCAGATCATCCGCAATTTCGCTGTGGAATATCACCATGCTAAGTTGGACTACTACATCCACCCTATGTACACGCCAAATGGACCCTTGAAACTCAAATTTTCCAGGCACAAAAGCCTGTGAGATCGTCGTTATTGGTTCAAGACTGAGTGATGGTTATCGAAACATTGTCTGTGATTGTAAGATGTATTGAAGAAAGAGGACATTGAATCTCCAGCTCCCAGCTACCAATCGATATATTGATACATTGTTACAGCACATTTCTGTACTGTCTTGATTTTATATTGACTTATTCTTTAGTTTGTAATACTCTTGAGGTATATTGTCATTGGATTCCGAAAAGCATTCGATTCAGTAGATCACAAAATCCTATTGAGTACTTTGAATAGAATAGGAGGGCCTGTATATATGTGGTTTAAAAATTATTTATCAGACAGGCAAAAGTTTGTATGTATGAGAGAAGAGTACAGTTCACAGAAAACCGTTTTATGTGGTGTTCCTCAAGGGTCCATTTTGGGACCGGTACTTTTCCTTATATATATAAACTCGTTAGCAGATTTGACTGGAAAAATCAAAATGTTTGCTGATGATACAACAATAATATATAGTAGCAGAAATTTACATAAGATCAAAAATAACATGATAGATGATCTCAAAAAAATATCTTCAAGGCTTATTTCGCGTAATTATCATTAAATTTTGAAAAATCATCATTTATGTTCATAACAATGAGATCCTCGAACATTGATGTAAAAAATCATATTAAATTCAATAATAAAAGTATAAAGTACTCTTCCAGTCTGAAATGCTTGGGACTATATATGAGACTTTATCGTGGTCCAAACATATTGATATATTAAGAAAATGAATTTCTCCTATTATTGGATTTTTTTTCAAAATAAGAAATTTTTTACCTATTGAATATCTCAAAACCATGTATTTTACCTTGATTTACTCCAGATTCCAATATTTGATTTCTGTTTGGGGTTCTCCTAGTCATTCTTTGGTCAATCTATTGAAAACACTTCAAAACAAAATCATCAAGTGTATATTCAAACATGACTATCGATAACCAACAGTTAATAATAAAAAAAAACTTTTAGATATTAATTTTTAAAAACTGTTACCTTCATTATTTTGTTAAAAGTAATATAAAGCATTCTGATAGTGAAAATTCCCAACCTTTCCCAATAATCTAGCGATTACTAAAATAAAGACAAATTTTGGACAAAAATCTATTTATTACAATGGAATAAAATTTTACAATGATCTACCAGACCAATTGAAAACATATGGCAAATTACAATACAAAATTCATTTGAAGAAATACCTTCTTCATTATTATTATTTTTGTTCTTCTGATTCTATCATTTATTTTATTTTTCTATACTCTCTGGAGTATATAGTGTTTACCTTTCTTGTTGTTTAGTATTTATATTTTTCCTTCCATAAACTTGTACCGTTTCTTGGGAAATAAAATTGTTATTATTATTGTAAATAAATAAATTCGTATTTTTACCTTTTCCCTTGACGGCTCCACACTTATTGTTGAATTTCAGATGAAAATGTGTTAATTCTAGTCCCTGAAATAGTGTATTCATTAGATATAAAATAAAATTCATCGATCGAGTTTGCAGGTAGATTTCAATGGAAATACTACCTATTAAAAACGTCATCACAATACAACTTTCAAAAAAGTTTTATATATCTCCGCCGATCATGGTCGTTAAAACCCAAAAATACCATCAGTTCGATAATGTATTTTTCTGAAATCGCTCAAGAATGCCTACTTTCTCGGAGCAACTTCAGACCCCAAAATATGCTAATCTAGTATTTTAGTCCGTTGCTAAGCAACGAACTTTCGCGGTCCGGGAAAATGTTTGCCGGGCTAGGCCGTCAAAATCGGTCCCGACCGGTTTTTTATAAACATTTTAGACAGTGAATAAATACACGCAAACAACCAACTCACATTAAGAACATTTATTGATTATATTATTACACATATGGAACGTTTATTATAAGTATTTTTGTATATTTATAGTTATGTTGCAGTTTGTACAATTATTAAACATACAACATTATTTTTTACTTTTTAGCACATTTGAATAAAAGCTTGTTTTAAAATTATTTTATTTTTAAGTGTGACTCCTCTGTAACCAATAATTCACTAACATGAGTCGAATTAATATCTAGGGATTTTCGGGGCTGGAGCTTGTATTTTTGTCAAAACTCCGCAATGCAAGATGGAGGCTCTAATATGGCGGACGACTTTTGTGGTTGATTCTATTCAAAATTGGAATGGAAGGGTTCGGAGATTATGATCTTTTGTCAAAATTCAACAGCGGACGAGTTTTCTAATAGATAGTGTGATTCTAAACAAAATTGGATAGGGGATTTTCAGTGTACGAAATTATTAATTCCTATTATTTGTGGTAAGGGGTTATGAATCAAATTCGACAATTTGAGATGGCAGACGAGTTGTGTGATATACGGTGAGAAACTATTCAAAATTAGAATCTGTGAGTTCTTGGAGTCAGAGATTTTTTTTTATTGAAATACATAGCCTACCCGGGAAGGGTATAATTCGCCGTGATGCCTCAGAACCATACTATACTATAAAGAAATTTACAATACAATAACTCAATATTTTCAAAAAAAAGAAAGTTCTAATTTTTGTCACTTGCCAATGTTTATATGCAAAACATACAACAACCTGAAAAGTCATTCTCTTTGTCAGTTCTGCCTCTAAATATTTCATCTGCTATGTCTACTTTATTTGTGAAAGATTCTTCTATATATCCTTCAGCGGTTGAGGATTTCCATACCCCATGCCTCTTTAAAGTAATTAAATCTGCCCCAGCATTAATCAAAATTGTCGCAGAGGACCGACGGAAACAATGTCTTGTGTATTCATGTGCATATGGCAAATTAAAAATGTTTGCTACAATTTGAAGCATTTTGTCAAACTGATGTATTCCCACTACTTGACTGCAACCTTTCCCATTTGAATATTTAAAGAAAAAGCGGCAACTTTAAACATTTTCTAGACGACATCCAACATATTTTCTATACAATGGGATATAAGTTTCGTTTATCGCAAATGATCTTGGTTTGTTCGTTTTAATATCGGGTATTTTAATCAAAAGCTAGGATCCCAAATCTTCTATCTCATTCAAATTTAATTGATATAGTTCATCACGGCGACATGCACTGGCAACACCAAATATTAAGGCAACCTAAAAAGTAAACAATATATGAATATCTAGGTAATTTTTAAATTCTTACATTCTAAACGTACCTTTTCATTGAGTATATATAATCTGGTGCTGGAGTAATAAACGTTTCATTTTGTTCATTTGACAAAACTTTTGACTTCATTGATTCATAGTTGTCACTTTGACATTTCAGGAAAGCACGTAATTTCGAATATTTTTTAATATAAATATCTTCTTTTGTACTAAGTGTAGCTCTCAGCATGGAGTAATTTGACCATAACATAGATGCCTTCAACTTTGTAGATAAATCGGAAAAGTGTGCAATCATGACATTTTCGAATCGGGAGGTCGTCTTTTTTTCTCGGCAATAATCCATGAAAAGTTTGTAAGCGTATTCATATTTTGCCTTGGATTAATTTGGCAAGAAATTTAAGACTTTCAGCAGCATTTACTAACTCTGGTGGTGTTCCGCACACCTGGACATCATCATAACTGTCCATTTTAAATATTTTTTAGCGATAAGTAGGTATTGAACCAAAATAAGTAGTGAATCTCTGACTTTTGTCACAACAATAAACAAACAGTGATTGTCAAGGAAACGATTTTATAGGCAATAATGGTAATCAAAATTGTTATGCATTTATAAAAATTCCTTATTTTATGATAATGTTGATTGCAATTTCAGAAAAAATAGTATGTACCTCGTAGTAAAGCACATTCCCAGACTTCAATGCTTGTTGGCCTCGGCCAACAATTTACAATGTTGTTACGCCACTGGTCTATTATATAATTATATAATAAGATGGTTAAATCACTCACTAACTGCCCGTGGTACTCCACAGTAGTAATAAAAAGTTTTTAACAAATAATTAAATCGACGAAAAAATCAACTGAAAAGCAAAAAATAAAATAAACCTTCTTAGTCTAAATGATAATTGAGCTCCTAAACTAATGTAGGTAACTGATTTTGAGTCGGCGCCAAACAAACAAACAATTATCGAAGATCATTATCTATGAAAGAAGTCATCAAAACGCAGCCGTGCATCTCGCTGCCATCATTTTACACTTCACCTAATTCAATTGCTAGTTTGTTTGGCGCCGACTCAAAATCAGTTACTTACATTAGTTTAGGAGCTCAATTATCATTTAGACTAAGAAGGTTTATTTAATTTTTTGCTTTTCAGTTGTATTTTTCGTCGGTTTAATTTTTTGTTAAAAAGTTTTTATTTTTCAGTTCCGTATTTCGTCGGTTTAATTTTTTGTTAAAAAGTTTTTATTTTTCAATTTTTTGTGGCTAAAATCTACCAATTACTACCTACTTGTTTTTTGATTACTTCCAAAATACTTACTTACCCACCTTACTTCAACTATTACCAGTTGAATAATATGATTATCTACTTTTACTATCTGTTCAATATATATTATTTTCGTTCTTCTGGTTAGTTTATTTCATTACTTTGTATATCATTCCATCCTCTCATAAAATATACTGATTTAGACGGATGTGAAACAAGAATAATGTCAGTAGCGATCTGTCATTGTCAACTACGTATGTGTATGCCAATGTTCACTAGTGAAAAATCAATTATCCCCTATTTTTCCACCCGTTAGGGTTGCTAATTCCTTTCGAAATCCAAATATAAGGTATACCCTATCTATTAAAAAAAGAATCATCCAAATCGAAGAACCCAGTACAAAGTTATGCCTGATAGAATCGGTTAACGGACCAGAATTCAGAGGGTGAGTGATCAATATCCCTCATTTCGCTACCCTTAGGGGTAGATTTAATCTTTTAAATTCAAATGGGACTAAATTCGAAGTACACCCTATCCACTGTAAAAAAAATTATCGGAATCGGACGCCTCAGTAAAAAGTTATGCGTGATCATACATAAAAAAATATGATGGAAAAAAAAAATATACGGGTCGAATAGAGAACCTCCTCCTTTTTGGTTTCGTCGGTTAAAAAGTGGGTATTAAAAGAAATACCACTCTGATTACTCCAGCTACGCCAGTGGATGGTTAACGGAAGAAATATTCAACACTAATCAACCAATAACGCCTAAGGAAATCTCAAATATAGTGTCACTATATTTGATTAGTCTTTTTTTGTAGAATTGCTCGTCAAAGTAACCACTTTGATGTATAGGGAGCATCAATTACTTGAGAATAATTGAGCCGAGATTATTTCTCGAGGCGGTTTCAAGAAATATAATCCCTTTCTCTCTATACTGGGGAGTGTGGGGCGTTTATCTAGAAGTAATACCGATCTCAGAAGTTTATACCAATAATCCACTCGGAATCATAAGAAATATATTTATATAAAACTAGCGGACCCGACACTTTCCCCAAATTTCCCAAAAGTTTTTCCCGAAAATTTTCCCGTTATCCCATTTTCCTGTTACCCTTTTTGTCTTTACCCCGTTATCCCGTTTTCCCGTTATCCTTATCCCCGTTTTCCCGTTTTTTCGTTATCCCGTTATTCCCGTTATCCCGTTTTCCCGTTATCCCATTTTTTCTTTATTCCGGTTTTCCCCTTATTCCCTCATCCTTTCATAACGTTATCCCGTTTTCCCGGTTTTTCGTTACCCCGTTTTCCCGTTTCCCGTTTTCCTGTTTCCCGTTTTTCATTTATTCCGTTTTTCTGTTATTCCCTTATCCGTTATTCCCGTTATCCCGTTTTCCTGTTATCCCGTTTTTCATTTATTCCGTTTTTCTGTTATTCCCTTATCCCGTTATTCCCGTTATCCCGTTTTCCTGTTATCCCGTTTTCCTGTTTGAAAAAAAAATAGGGTTTGATCGTAGAAGGGTGAAAATTAAGAGTAATATGAATTTTTTTTATTCTGAGTCATGACAACATAAAAATAAAAATCTTGCCAAAAAAATAGGGGTTGATCGTAGAAGGGTGAAAATTTAGGGTTCTATGTATTTTTGAATGCTGTATCATAAAAAAATAAAAACAAAAAATTTCGTCTAGGAAATAAAAAAAAATATTGAGGGTTGGACTACCCTTAACATTTAGGGGAATGATTCATGAATCTAAACCATTTAATCTTAATTTTTTTCATACTTACCACCCTGTATCTCAGAGGGGATGCATTTTACGACATACCTTGATAGCAACTTTTCACCTCGAAATGAGGTGAGGAATCTGTAGTCGGAGTTTGTCGGTCTTATTCTGACTCATCCTGTAGAGACTGACAGATCAAAATAAATGACAAACCATCGCAAAGTGTGCATACATTCACTTTAACCAAGACTTTTCTTAAAATCCACAACGTTTGAAAACTATTTGAAATGTAATACATTTTACACAACCGCACGGAAGAAATGTTGTATTGTATAGCACGTCACTTAGACGATAGGTCAGTTTTTCTATTTTTCAGGTGTTCTTTTGGGTTTTCCCTATTTTTTTTCGTTTTCAAACCACCCCTGTATTAGAGAAAACTAAACAAAAAAGAAATTATTCAAATCGGTCAAGCCATTTTTGAGTTTAAGCGAGACTAACGAACAGCAATTGATTTTTATATATAGAGTTTATTTATGTAGGAAATTCTTAGACATGCGTCATTAAAGAGGGCGACTGATTTTTTATGCATTCCAGGGCTAGACTGTGGGTCTAGTATTTGATTTTATAATTTATTTTCATTCCCAGTGAATTTTGTTTTCTGGTCATAGAGTTCATATTTTATTAATAACTTGTTTTATATTATGTTTGAAAGTTTTTCTGTACTTATGGGGTTATGACAATGTCGTCCGGGAATGTATTTCTTTTACTACTAGATACATTATGTACTATTGTTTATTTATTAAAAAACATTCCCTATTTTTTAATTTCATACCAATATCGGCGAACTTTAGGTATTTTGATAGAGCTTTATGAGCTCCACAACTCTTATCAGAAAAGTTTTTCTTTAAGATGTAAACACAAATAAAAAATCGTGTAAATTAATCAGAGTATATATGAACGTTTGTACACATATTTGAAAAAAGAACGTTCATTATATAAGAATAGACAAAAATTATCTAACTTCATGAAAGCAGATTTCGTCTGGTATGAACTATTGTATAGCTTATTTTCGATTATAGTTCATTTATATAGATGATGAACAATGAAGGTGCTAGAACTGGTCCTTGAGGAACCCCAAAGTTATTTCATTGTGGAAATGAAGTGTGTGTTATTTTATCAATATGCTGATGTGTTTGATTTCGACTTTTTTTAATCCTGCTTCAAGGAAAGAATTGAACCATTCGAGAGAAGACTGAGAACTTCTCGTGACGTCATTTTATAGTCTCCATTGGCGATCATGTTTTCATCTTAGTGGCACTTTTGAACTACGACTATAATTTTCATCAAAACCACGTGATCAACCAACACAAAGTTCCAGATGAAAAAATTCACAGAACGTCTCAGACTGGTTTCATGACTAAATTATAAAATATTATTTTCCTCAAAATTATATCGATTGCAAATGAATGAATAACATTTATTAAATAATTGTATTTATATTACATTAAAGTTAAGGTATGTACAAAATTCATTTATTTAACAATAACTTATTTAATAACGTTTTCATCCGATCCATGGGAAGTATTTGAAAATCGAAGCTTATCACGACTATATTATGTCATGAATCGACCATAGAATATTTGGTAACTAATCCTTCCTTTGGATCATTTTGAACCTCAACTCTCCATCAGGGGCATACATAAACGTTACTTTATAATCCAGGGGGCTATGATTGAATTCCAATTTATAAGATCGGATGAGCTAAAAATAAAGATTTTCGAATAAAAATTAAAACGATTTCAATGAATACAATTCCTCACTTTAGCTAGAAGAACCTGTATTTCCAGATCAGCGAATCTCCTTCCCAAGCACATCCTAGCCCCATATCCATATGGAAGGGATGCGAAGGGGTGAATTTTGTAACTGCCACTTTCTTGTTTCATCCATCTTTCAGGGTAAAATTTGTCAGCTTCTGTAACGTACTCTTTCATACTGCCAGTGACGACTGTAGGAAAAACCACTTGCACCTGTGAAAATATTGAGTTGTATCTATGTACCACACATAAGTTACATTTCAAACATTAATATTTCTTTTAATTAAGTTCGAAGGGTGAATATATATATATATATATATATATATATATACACTATAATGAGGATAAAGTCTGCCAAGTTAAAAAAAATTTAACAATTATTTTGACCGGAATAAAAAATTATTACTCAATGAAAACAAAAACATGTTATTCAGATGGAAAATCTGCATTGCAAAGGGGCACGAGTTTACATTAAGATGGAGACTTTCGCACCCGTAAATGACCAGTGTATAATGCCATTTCATAACGAATTACAGTGGTTAAAAATATGAAAAAAAATTGAAAACATATTTTGTTCTTTGTGAATTTCGATAAAATTTTGGGTAGCTCCGCCCGCCTATGCCATTCTATGAAAAAAATATATTATATTAATATTTCTAGTACAAAAACGTCCGCACAGTGATTGGCGACTCAAGAATCCAACTAGAATTGAAATTTACTACTTCATTCATAAATGCGACGAGTGATTCATCTCGTCTTCTTCGCCTGGAACAGCTCGGTGTTTAGTTTATTTAAGAGCCAACAAAAGACGAAGACAATAATGTTCAAATTAATTCTCCTGCACATCGCGTACTCTTTTCTGATTGGTTGCTAATCAGGATCTTTCATTCACCAGCCAATCAGAAAACACTAGTAGAATCTAACAAACTTTCGTTCGTAGACAGCTTTGTAAACCGTGCATGCGAGAATCTTGCTTGGCAACATTCAGTTCACGTGTTCTGAATCACTATAATGGTCATGATGTTATTTTTGAACAATATTCAATTGCGAATGTTCCCCTTTTCAATACTGTTTGTGTCGTTCGTTTCTTACAAGTGATAATTATGTTATTAAATGCCTAAAAGCGGAGTATGAAGTCAACTAGTTCATCACAAGTTTGTATGTAACAAGGTCAGTTGTTTTCTTCACTTTGAAATTGAATATCTATCTCAGGCAGCCTGCAGTGTAGAGGAAAGTTGCCTAATTTCTGTTTTGAAATTAGCAAAAAAATTTAGAAAAAAAGCATATATGAATAATTTTTTCTGTGCAACCGTTATGTCATGGGTTGTAGTAAAACAAGAGATAGACCAAACAAATATAATTACCATTTTTTTTATGTAATGAAAAATTAAAACCAAGTACATTTATACCTAAATAAAAAAGAGGTTCGTATACAGTGTCCGATATTAGGGGCAATTTTTTGAAATCAGGTTATTTAACTAAATGTCCAAACAAAAGTCACACAAATAGCAATAGCAACTAGCTGCTCAGGAGTTTTATTGGTTTGTTTAACGTAATCCTCTAAAAAAATTTTAGGAACAGCAAACAGCTTAGAGGCTTTAAGGTACCCCATTTGATAGCCAATTTCATTTGATTAGGATCCCATTTCTTATGTTTTGTGTTGACTCTTGGCATTTTATTATGAAATAAATAATTTAACATGCTTATTTACGCTTACTGGTAGACGTGACGATAGAGATAGTTCTAATTTCGGATACCCGAAATTGGGAACCCCCGACTGTCCGAAATTAGTCAACTTCACACTTTTTAGGTTAGGTGCCTGATATTTTGTGCATTTTAGTAATTGATTAAGTTTGACTAGCCAGTCATATTGAGTAACATTTTATCTTACCGAGGTCCAAAAATCAGAAGTTAAAAATGTTTCTTTGCACTTAAAAACCACTAGCTAAGACAGACAAATAAAAACTCGTCACAACGTTTTATAACCATCTTACACGGAAGTGCTGAAATATAAAATATTGACATCTTTACAGGTTCCTTTACCCCTTACCTTCACGGGAGAGGTTTTGTTTTTTGATACAGTCTAATATCTGAAATACCTTGTTATCCGAAATCAGGAAACTATCCGAAAATAGCCTACTTTCCCTCTATACATTTGCCCCACAATCAGTTCAACATTCCACATTATTCAAATGTCGAGTTAAATGTTTATTACATTCGGCAATTGCCAAAGTTTTCCTAAGAGTGGGTCACCTGAAATTAGGCGGCTGGCGCTACCCAAAATTTTGTCGAATTTTACAAAGAACAAAACATGTTTTAAAATTTTGTTTTCAGATTTTTAACCACTGTAATTCGTTATAAAATGGTATTATCCACACGTCATTCACGGGTGTGCAAGAGGTTAGATTTCACCCTGTATATATATATATATATATATATATATATACAGTGCGCGTCAAAATTATGGAACAAATTCGATATTTCGCAAGCCATGTAATTTTGACAAAAATCCTAAAATAGGTCGATTTTTATTTTAAAATGCCGATTTTTTTATGTATATTCTGAAGAGTTTATGTCACTGGTTTTGACATGGTGACGTAATCGGTAATTTTTTTTGGAATAGATGTCTTGTGAAACCTCATCTGAAAGGCCTTTCAATACTGCATTCGATGATAATAATTAATTAGATTTTTTTTTGTACAGCGTGAACAAAAATCAATATTTTATTTCAATAAGAGAATAACTTTATATCCAACAAAATAGAACAGTTAAATAAGATGTTCGAAATGCCATCTCTTGACAATAAGTAATTCTGTTAATTTCGATCCTAATTCGATTTTTCAACTCTTGTAGATTTTGCGGCCTATCTACATAGACCTTCGATTTCAAATAACCACACAAGAAAAAATCCAGGGGCGTAAGATCTGGAGATCTTAGGGGCCACTCTATCGGTCCGCGTCTACCAATCCACCTCCTAGGAAAACAGTTATTCAAAAACTCGCGAACATCACGTGCATAGTGCGGGGGTGCACCATCTTGTTGCAACCAAATACTTTCATTTGGTGAGTTAGGATTGTTGGCGTTTGGAAAAATATATTTTTATTATTATTACATTATGATTATGAAATTCGTATTGTCATCGGCCTTTGTGTGACAAATTTAGATTATTCGAAAGATTGGAAGTGGGTGAATATTCACTTTCACATTTTATTACATTGTGAGTTATTTAGTTACAAGTAAAGATAATAAAAGCGTGTTAAAAAATGCAAAATTTTTTTTTTTTTGAGCCAAGGCTGTAATCCCTTAGACTGCCCTGGCAGACTAGTGAGTCAGTGCTCTACTACACCAATGGATCCTTTCCAAATATTAATAGTTAGCTATTTCCTAGTCTAAAATGGAAACAAAAGACAATCACAAATTAATGGCAAGTTAGTGTCAAATAAATGTCAGTTGAAATATCAACAAATATTCTTCACAAATTCTGAGTGAAAAGGTTCTAAAAGTAAACTATGGCTACTTTAAGTAAAACCCAACGCATAGAAATATTGATTTTTATTGGATGCGGAGATAGAACCAGAACTCAGCGAGAGGTATGCGACTTGTTCAATGCGAAATATCCAAATAGACCTATCAGTCGTTCAACAGTCATTAAGATTGAGAAAAAATTTAGAAACATATTCCGAATCCTGGACGTCCTAAAATAGAAAAAACGTGAAACTTAATGTTCTATTGGGTGTAGAGAATAATCCTCACAATACTTCACGACAAATTCCAACAGACCTTGACATATCCCAAAGTTCTGTATTACGTATTCTAAAAGCAGAAAAGTACCATCCATACAAAGTACAGCTACATCAACAACTCAATGATGATGATCCCGATCGCCGTGTGGAGTTCTGTGAAATAACGCAGGATTTGTGTAACCGCAATCCACGTTTTATAAAACAAATTCTGTTTTCCGATGAGGCTACGTTTTGCCTAAATGGTTCAGTAAATCCTCAGAATTGCAGATATTGGAGTAGAGATAATCCTCACTGGATGATGGACGGGCATACTCAATACCCTCAGAAAGTCAATGTTTGGGCAGGGATAATAAACGACAGGATTATTGGCCCGTATTTTTTCGAAGGAAATCTCACAGGGGAGCGTTACTGGGAATTTTTAAGAAATGAACTCATACCTAGCCTTGCCGATATTTTTCCAAACGCCAACAATCCTAACTCACCAAATAAAGTATTTGGTTGCAACAAGATGGTGCACCCCCGCACTATGCACGTGATGTTCGCGAGTTTTTGAATAACTGTTTTCCTAGGAGGTGGATTGGTAGACGCGGACCGATAGAGTGGCCCCTAAGATCTCCAGATCTTACGCCCCTGGATTTTTTCTTGTGGGGTTATTTGAAATCGAAGGTCTATGTAGATAGGCCGCAATATCTACAAAAGTTTAAAAATCGAATTAGGATCGAAATTAACAGAATTACTCCGGAAGTTATTCGCAATGTGCAAGAGGAATGTGTCCGTAGATTTGCTTATTGTCAAGAGGCTGGTGGATGGCATTTCGAACATTTCATTTAACTGCTCTATTTTGTTGGATATAAAGTTATTCTCTTATTGAAATAAAATATTAATTTTTGTTCATTGAATGCAGTATTGAAAGGCATTTCAGATGAGGTATCACAAGACATCTATTTCAATTTAAAAAAATTACCGATTACGTCACCATGTCAAAACCAGTGACATAACCTCTTCAGAATATACATAAAAAAATCGGCATTTCAAAATAAAAATCTACATATTTCAGGATTTTTGTCAAAAGTACATGGCTTGCGAAATATCGAATTTGTTCCATAGTTTTGACGCGCACTGTATATATAATTGAACATATGGGGTTTTTCTAAAGAAATACAAAATTTGGGAAAAGACGGAGCTCCAGAAGAATTTTCGTATTAGTTTCCCAATAATTTGATGATCTAGGAAATGTACAAAGGAACAGACATCTGAGCACTGAATAAAATATTACTGAGGTGACTGAATTCTTACCCCTTTGGGTACTTGATATCCCAATAGGACCATGTCGTCTTGAAGTGTCCTCCCATTGCCTATCACCGTGGAATACACTCTGCAAATGAAATCGATTTAGCTATTGTTGAATGTATTAAGGCCACATTATGTCTAAGCAGTAAATCGAAATGTGAACTGGCTTTTACTAATATATTGAAAAATTGGCAATAGTGAAAATACGAAATAGGTAACTGCTCGCTATCTAAGTAGTGAATGGCTGGGGCTAGGCTAATTGAGATTTCAGTCTTCTATTTAGCCCCGTATATCGCCTCCTTGTATATCGTCTTTGATGCGTAAAATGCACAGTTTCAGAATCAGGTACAAAAAAAGTTTTTCATCGAATTTTTTAAAAGAGTTGAAAGACACGAACCTGAACACCTCTTTGACGAAAGCCTTCAGGTAAACCATCTGGTCCAGTTTCTTCGAATCTAACCCTTCTGTAGGATCAGGCATGACTCTTTTCAACTCCTGGTATAATTTTTCTTGTTCTTCTGGTCTGGTTGCCAATTGATATAGAATGGAACAGACTGCCATGGATATCTGAAAGAATGAAGCATCAAATAGGTCCATTCAGTATCAAAGATTCAGACATGTATATACTTTTCTCACCACTATGCTTACGATATCACAAATATTGATATCATTTTCATCCAAATCATCATGAGTTAGTAGAGTAATTGATAAAAACTTTTTAACAAAAAATTAAACCGACAAAATACGGAACTGAAAATTAAAAAATAAAATAAACATTCTTAGTCTCAGTAACTAAGCTTCTAAACTGATGTAAGTACATAATTTTGAGTCGGCGCCAAACAAACAAGCAGATGAATTAGGTAAGGCGTAAAATGATGGCATCGAGTTGCGCGGTGGCATTCTGATATTTTTTTTGAAGTAATTTAATTATGTTCGTTGATTGTTCGTTTGGCGCAGACTCAAAATTAGTTACTAACATTAGTTTAGGAGCTTAGTTACTGAGACTAAGAATGTCTATTTTATTTTTTAATTTTCAGTTCCGTATTTCGTCGGTTTAATTTTTTGTTAAAAAATTTTTATTTTTCAATTTTTTGTGGTTAAAATCTACTAATTACTACCCACTTGTTTTTTTATTACTTCCAAAATACTTACTTACCCACCTTACTTCAACTATTACCAGTTAAATAATTTGATTATCTATTTTTACTATCTGTTGTAATATAAATTATTTTTGTTGTTCTGGTTAGTTTATTTCATTACTTTGTATATAATTCCATCCTCTCATAGAATATAATGATATTGTGATAATGACACTAGCGATCTGTCATTGTCAACTACATATGTGTGCCAATGTTCACAAGTGAAAAATCAATTATCCCCTATTTTTCTACCCGTTAGGGTGGGTAATTCCATTCGAAATCCAAATATGATCAACTATGAGGTATACCCTATCTGATAAGAAAAGAATCATCCAAATCAAAGATCCCAGTACAAAGTTAAGCCTGATAGAATCGGTTAACGGACCAGAATTCAGTGGGTGAGTGATCAATATCCTTCATTTTGCTACCCTAAGGGGTGGATTTCATCTTTTAAATTCGAATGGGACCAACTTCGAAGAAAACCCTATCCACTGGAAAAAAAATTATCGGAATCGGACGCCTCAGTGAAAAGTTATGCGTGATCATACATAAAAAAATGATAAAAAAATTAAATATACGCGTCGAATAGAGAACATCCTCCTTTTTGGTTTCGTCGGTTAAAAATGATTCCAATAGGCGTAAATACTTTTGGGCGGTCAATATCTTTGGGTACGAACATTCACCTCAGTTTCAATGTTGATATTAATCAGGATATAGTATTCAATCAAACATTAAATTGTTGCCGACTCCGTGAATTTGATAATCTGGTGTGGCGTAAAGATATTAGTTGTACAAATAATAAAAAAAAGTTAAAACCCTAAAAATTGTTCAGCTGGTAAAGTATCAAAAAATATTTGAACTTCGTTGAATTACTTGTTCTGGCGAACGAGATGTACCAAAGGAAATCAATCCAATCACTTTATTACGTAAGTAAATGAGACACGCCCAACCAAATTTGGCAAAATTATATATCGCAAAGACAGGCTGTTTTTTTTTGCTCGATCTGAAAATGTTTCGCTCAATTATTGTTTTCCATGCTGTAACTACTAAAAATAAATATTTCTCAATGAAGCGAAGTGAAAAAAGTATAATGCCTTAGCTTTGAACTTTGAACAATACAAAATTTCAGTTAGTTTATGGTGTTTCCTGAAACAATTTTAGGAAACAAGTTGAGTTTTCTGAATTGAATAAACGAGTCCGCCAAAGTATTGCCATGACGATTTTGAGTACTAGTAAACTGAAAAGGCGTTTTGCGTACCTTCTCTTCAGCTGCCAAAGTTAGCTTTTTGGTTAGCGCATACAAAAATAAATTTTCAGTATTGTTTTAAATATAACTCACAGTGTCTATCCCAACTAAAATGAGATCCAATGCCAAAATGTATGCTGTTTTTGGATTGGGTTCGTTGGCCAGTATCCTTTCTATCAAAGATAAATCATTCTCATCTCTCACAACCTTGGTTTTTAGTCTCTCCATTGCCGCATCTATGTATTTCGTACAGATCCTGAAACATTTCTTCATCTCACTCATAATTATATCTAGAAAACTCTTCCGCAAAAATGGACTAACGAAATATTATGGAAAAAAAAACCGCAAAACTAAATTCTGGTGTTTTGTATTCGACATTCATTATGTTAACAACTAATCTTAGTAGATATTAAGTATTTTTTATCGAAATGCCATTGATTATTAGTCGCGGTACTAGCAACTTTTTACAGCGAAAAGCATAAAGTAGACTTAATCGCGCTGCTATATCGCCGATATTAAAGCTGCCTTACTCAATGAAATAGTCCATGTTTTTCACATATCTAGTCCACAATGACGTTGGAAAATATCTCCAGAAAGGAAATCTGAGTTCCAATAGGGCGATATTCCGCAAGGCATATTTGGCTGCATCGATTATTTTTTGTGGTTCAGAGTCTGGAGATAAATTAGAATCCAAACAGCCTAATCGGACATCCAAGGAAACTCTTCCAATACCTGAAAATTGAAACCAATCAAACTCCTTATCACAAATGTCATTCTGAAGGATAGAAAAAATTATAAAATAATAGTCATGCGCGTCAGAGGGAAGAGGGCAATGACGTCATACAATGTATTATCATTGAATTAATTCATCAAATTTTACAAATTTAGAACATTCACTTAATCTGCGAAGAATTCAGATATCAAACTGCAATATGTTATACAGGGTCACTCACGATCGTCGGTCGATTAGACGTTTACGGAGAACGAGTCATAGGAATGTTTTGAACTTCTTGGGTAATTAGTTTGATCTATCGATCTAAAATATTTTCAGCACTGCGGCGTTGCTGCTTATATTGGAAAGGAGCAACAACTTTGATATTTTAAATGAGACACCCTGTATATTATTGCATTTTTTGCCATGTTATTGCTTTCTAATTATTTTTGTAAGATACTTCCCTATACCAATCTCCAGCGGTTTTCGAGAAATTAATTGATTTCCTTATTTTTTGTGCAAAACACTGCTTCAATTGAATGATTATTACTGCGGTAATTGGATTCGTAGAAAGCTGAAATGTTGGGTGTATCAGTTATCTCCTCTATTATACAGGGTCGTTCAAAATTTGTGATTTTACCGAAGTGCAGAGGGAGAATCATATTTAATTCATGCTTCTACTCATAGAATCCTTTGTAATATCCGGCTATATACAAGGTGTTATGAAATAAACACCACCCACCTGCACCCAATCAGGATGTTGTTTAAAAGAAACTCCACACCTGAGAATCAAATGATATGACCTATACAAAAAAAAACCCACAACTTAAAGTCAATTGTTAAACCACTTGTATAACTTTAAAAGAGACACCTTAAGAAACCCGAATATTATGGTTTCTTCGTGTACAATTTAATGATGTCAATCTATACTTAAATTACTTTGATTTATGTTTGTTCACTCTAGTCGATGCCAAACTATGATCGTTCAATCTGTGTACTTGGTCAATCAAGAAAAAAATACCAATAGAATATTGGTATAAAATATAATAATATCAATTGAAATACATAAAATTTGTTTTATCATAATCACTACAATACATCTGATATGAAAGAATATATAGGTATGTTTATTCTTAAACATTCTCAGTTATGAGTAATTGAAAGATATTCATAAGTTGCTAAATTAATTCCATATATTCATTATCCATGATTTACTGTCATGATTAGTCATTTAAAATTTAAATCAATTAATAAATTTTCCTTACATTAATTACCATTATAAAAATCAGCAAATAGTAATATAGATGCAAAACGTTACACACTTGGGAGAAAAAAGAACTAAATTTAGGTTTGCGAAATTAAATTTTATAAATGAATTCATTTGGAATGCATAGTCTGATATTTGTCAAATTTACAAAATAAATGCATGTTTACAAAATAATTGAGAAGAGAGGAGTCGCTTACCCTTTTCGAAAGATATGCCCATGTCACACACACAGAGAAGTTTCAACGATAGTCTAATTTCTTTATAAAAAATATTTAATTTAGATATGTTTTGTTCAAGAAACAATTAAATGCCATTTTCAACTTATCTGCGCGTTCTGTATGAAATTTAGAATTGTTAGAGTGAACTTTTATTAACATTGTTTCATGTCTGATTTATCTAGTTCAAATGGATTGGCATCGAATAGGTAATCGATTATTTTTACTTTTGTTGAATGATCTACATCATGTTCTTGTTTCTCAAATCAAATGAATGTTCTGAGTCTATCACTGGAATGAACTGAATCGAATGAATATTATCGCTCTTAATTCTGACTTTTATAGTCTTCTTCCAGAAATAGCAATGCGTCGTTTATCAACGAACAGTTTTTTTGCCTCCTGTTAAGGTGGTATCTAATTTTAACGCTTAATTTTAGAATAAGGAGTCACAATCAGTAGTAATTTTGTCGACCTGAACGTGTATGGAAATCAATTAATTTCTCGAAACCGCTGGAGATAGGAAAAGGGAAGTATCATACAAAAATAATCGGAAAGCAAAATATCAAAGTTGTTGCTACTTTTCATTGTTTGATTGTTCCTTAAGGTAAGTTGTTAAATACATAAATCTGTTATGAAGATACTTCCAAAATTCAACGTCATCTTGACTCATAGTTTTCGATTATGTTGGTATATGGGTCATATAATTTAATTTCGTTCTTATTCTCTCTACAACTGATTAATCAAATATAAATCCCTGTAAACAAACAATACCATGATTCATTCACTGAAATTATTGTCTCATGGGAAACAAAAAGTTTTTTCGTGGTCTCATGATTGGTATAATAGGTATTTTCGGGTACCCAATCAGTCACGACCGACGGTCTTAAAGGGAATAATGCAAAATGTAGACAGGAGTTATAGGATATCAAAGTATCACGAGAAGTAGTTCGGGTTGGTTGGTGAAAAGTGATCAAGTGATGCAGTGGCGGATTTACAGATTTGCCGCCCGTAGGCCATTCAATTTTTGCCGCCTCTAAATTTTGATATCTTAGTCCACAATCATATCACTTGTGCTATTTAAGCGCGAAGCGCGTAGGTATGTTCTACTCTTGCCTAAAAATCTAAATCTGATGTTTTCTCACATTAAACCATACCTAACAAATACGATGTACATGTATATTATTTAAAAAATAATTTTAATGCCATATCGTATGGATTTTTGAAGATCGTGTTCACAGTAAACACGATAACTTTCGAAAAAATCATTTTTTCACTTCAATTTTTTTTAATATACTCACTTGACTGGAGAGAAGCCGTTGAATAAAACATTGCTGCTTAGTATTGTTTTATCTTATTATAATTAATTCATTCCGATTGGCATTTTCTGAAAAAGTTGGCTTTGTGGAAAAGTTAACAAATGTACTAATGTAAACATTCAATTTAAATAATTAGTGTACGACATGAGCGCTTAAGGCATGCTCATTTGGATTTTCCTAACTTTTTCTTACTACAAATAAAATAATTAACTGATGAAATGTATCAATTTTCTAATCAGCAAATTGTCTAACTTCATATTTTGTGGAGGGAATTTTTTTATTGTCAAGTCGCAGTCGTTCAAATATCAGTTATTCGATTAATTTAAACCAAAAGACTATATCTCTATAAGATATTGAACTAGTTTTTTATTTAATAAAAATTAGTCAATTTTAGTCAGAATTTTTTACGCATAAAGAAATAACTTTCTGAAATTGAATTTGACAATTTGCAAACTTGCTGCAGCAGTCATGATTAGACCATCGATATTATATCAAGATTGGATTATGTAAGGAGATCTCATAATTATTAGGTACACGGAGAAAAAATTATAGCAGTTATCAGTGAAGAAACTATGTAAAAATAACTAAAATTTAGATTTATGGTAAATATTTTAATTTCTCTCCAATTTTCGAAATTCGTATTTTTGTGTGTGTATTATATTTTTTTTTAATTTGTAAATCGAAATAAAAAATTTATGAACTAAATTTGCCGCCCCTCAAAATTTTCCGCCCTAGGCTCCAGCCTACTCAGCCTGCAGGTAAATCCGCCACTGAAGTGATGCGAGTTTGGATTAGTTATTAAACTCCACGAAAATATATGTTGTACTGAAAGAGATGAACGAAAAATGTCTTACATTCAAGAGCCCATTTATGAATCTCATTGTCGAAATCGCCTGGCATTTCTTCATTTGCGTCTTTCATGTCCAGCATTCTGCAAAAAAAATATTTTATTTGCACACAAATCAAATGCACCGAATAACGAAGTTCGCCCTGATGGAGTATGTTGGCGAAACGAAACGTCGGCTTATTGTGTAGTAATGTTTCCAGACGATTACAGTTATTTTTAACATAACATACATGATTTTTTCTATGATTGATTTTTGTCTGTACAGTTTTGTTGTGGCAATTTTGTGGTAAAAAATATATTCCTCAACAGTGTCTGAACTCATTATTAAATCAATATGTTATAATGACATAACTCAGATATATGCGCATATTTTAACCTAGAAAAAGTATACACGCATGCGCATATTTCAACATTAAGTGATTGCTTTTTATAGAAAATACAGAAAATAATAATTTCCTATACTTGAAAAAATTTCTAAACTTTCATTGCGACCTCCACAGAATTAACCAAACGACTCATATAAAAAGTAGTATTTTCAAATTTTCTACAATATCTTTACAGATTTAGAACTGAAAATTAGAATAATTTGTCACCATCTCTAATGTATCATTCAAAAGATATGTAAAGGAGAGAGAATATATAATTGCCCTTTGAAGAGATTATTTCAATTTTACATTTGATACCTAGTAATTTAAAATAATTATTTAAACATTCCTGTTGATTGATTTGTTGAAAATATAAACAGGATGTTCATAAAATCAGATGTGGAATCATCTGCGACTGAAAGATAAACTTTAGTCACTATCTTCCATCGTCAAAATAACCTCTTGTGGGGATTCATGTTGAAAAGGGAAACATTCTCAATTGAATATTGATAGAAATATTTTTCTGTGAATTGAAAAATCCACGATTAAAATGAAGTTATTTTTTTGTGAATGTCTAACAGAAAACAACTACTTCCCCGGCTAAAGCCACGCTGGACATTAAACTACATCTGATAGATATTCTGAAAAGGCCCTAACTCAAATAACTTCATTTTATTCGTGGATTTTTCAATTCACAGAAAAATATTTCTATCAATATTCAATTGAGAATGTTTCCCTTTTCATTCCTGTTGAGTTTGGTAATCCAGTAAAAATTCTCTCAAACTTGGTTTGGATAAGAATCAGTTTAATGTTAGAAGAAATTTTTCGAATGAATGGATTATATTCTATTGAAACCCCCTTTATTAAATGTATGATAATTGTGGCAAGTACAAAACTATTTTTTAATTTGTAATTATAATTTTTTAAATCAATTGTTACAGAGTACTGATGAAGAATTTATAAAAAAATCCGAAACGTTGTTTTTTTTCAAAATTCCAATCTTAAGCAAACCATGTTTGAGATGATTATTTCAACATTGCCAGCTGTAAAATGCATAGTTGGCACTGTAGAATTGGATTAGGTTGTGTTCCTTCCTTTACGTAAGATATTGTATTTCTTTTTCTGTAAACCGGTCTACAGAAAAATCCACGTCGATAACTTTTACTTAAAAATGACTACCTATCCAATTATTTTGTAATACTGGATTATTTTGCTTCTCCGTACAGTCCTGTTGACATTTTCGTGGTTTTTTTACATACCTCTGTACGAAGTCTTCTGTTACATCTTCAATCGGTTTTATATACTTTTTCACAGTCCTCAGTTGTAAGATGGGTTTCTGTACTCTCGTCCGGAATTTTCTCCATGGTTCCCCATGCCTGTAATTCAAAAAAGATACCTTCGCAATTCTTTCAAATCTTCAACCCTGAATCCTATATTTGAAATATCGTCAATCAAAACCATAAGTATGGTACTGAAAAAAAAATTACATACAAAAACATTGACTATACAGGGTGTAATCTAATTTCTTGCACAATCGCTAACAGTTCATATCCATAATAGTCCAAATAGTCCAAATAAAAATATTTAGGTACCCTTTGAAATTTTTACGATAATAAGCCAAAAAAAATAAATTTGTATTACTTACCAAAAATTCGCGGTTCTCAAAAATGTTTAACTACTGTAATTCGTTATAAAACAACAAGTTGAAATATATGTGAAGTGCATACCGAATATTGTGCAGTAACCTATGATTTAAACGACAGAAAAGACTGTTTTACTGTTGTTTGATTCAATTTAGGAAAACTGTGGTTACAGGATTTAGGAAAATTCTGGTTACATGCTCTATTTGATTAATTTTCAGGTGGCAGGTATAAATAAATGTGACTGAAGTTATCCAGAACCGTTTTTTATTCATCGACCCATTTCTTTTTATATGTTTCATCTCAAGAAGTATCCTTTTTGATTCATTATTTTCTCTATCTGAAATTTTGATATTTATATTGTCCATTCGATGGTCGTTTTGATAACACTCATGAATTGACGTTACATTTACAGTCATGTATATGTGACATAATGCGTCTATTGAGATTTCTCGATGTTTGACCAATATACGTTTTGGAACAATCAATACCTACAAGGTATTTTGTAAATGACAGAATTTTGTTTATTTTGGTTGGGACTTCTCACTTTCATATGTATTTTTCAAATTGGATCCAAAATTTCTTGTTGTTGGGATTTTTAAATTTTTGTTTTTCAATACAAGCATTAATTCTGGGGTACGTTCATGGATATATGGTCGTGTTTCATTTGGTATGGAATTTAGATAAAAAATTTATGTTGGGCTGAAAACTAACTTGTTAATGATGTGTTTTGAGTAAGAAATGTCTAGTAATATTTTTTGGGATTGAATCAAACAACAAGACTGGGTAATTTCCGAAATTCTACTTCTCATAGATATGATTAAATCAATTTTAAATTTTTATGAAAGCTATGAATGGGTAGTTGATCAATTCATTACTACTTATTGGTTTTTTGCACCAATTGGTGATAATTACCACCACAGCTTACGGCAAGAATGTTTGATTGAAATACAAAAAATAATGCACGAATTGATCATGGAATTTTGAGTAATTGTTTTTGAAGACACGCGTTGAAAAAAAAACGATATAGGGAAAAAACTTTTCTTGCGTGTTTTTGCCTCCTGAACACGAATCCGGAAGGAAAATGCGGCGGTCTCATATCGTTCCCGAGTTGTAGAATAAAAAAAAAAACCATTTTCAAGCACAGTTTTCTCGCACAAAACTCACTCAAAATGCCTCCTTCTTTTTACCAGCATGAACAATACACCCTAAATCACTTATTTTCGGCAAAACTTTGCACAAAATATCGTCATTTTTATCGAAAAACTCCTCCTTTTTACACAGTTCCAAATAAATAAATTTCAAACTTTGACAGATGGAATTTAGTAACTTTGCCTTATTTTTCATGTTGGTAATAAATGAATCACCGCCCACAACAATTGCACACATAAATGAAGGGGAAACTATTGCTGACATTTGAATTCGAAAAGTTGGCGGTGATTCATTTATCACCAACATGAAAAATAAGGAAAAGTTACCAAATTCCATCTGTCAAAGTGAAATTTATTTATTTGAATTCGGGTATTGTTTATGCTGGTAAAAAGAAGGAGGCATTTTGAGTGAGTTTTGTGCGAGAAAACGGTGCTTGAAAATGAGGTTACTTTTTTTTTAAGTTCTCTCACTCGGGAACGGTATGAGACCACCGCATTTTTCTTCCGAATTCGTATTCAGGAGGCAAGAATACATAAGAAAAGTTTTTACACTATATACAGAGTGCATGTGTAGAGTAACTTTATATTTACCCCTTTTAAAGTTAAGTTCCAATAATCGTTACTACCATTTCATTGCCTATTGTTTGAGGTGTCACATGTAAGGTGTGAAATTCCAAATTTAGAAATTTCTAGGGCACGTAAAATTATACCAAAATCTTGTTTTTTTTTGGCAATGTTATACTGTATTCGCCACAAAAAGTATACTTACACCCCAACAACTCCAGCCAATTCCCCGAAAAAACTCTTTCGCACATCACTCTTATACTTGACCAAGCAGGGCATGGAAGGTCTGAAGGGGGTAGGCCCTTCCTGCCTGTAGATTTTCTCTATTTCATCAGCGTCGTACAAAAATAAGAGATCCGGCCTTCCCACCAGGTTTGACAATTTGACTATTTTCCCATATTCCTGAAAAAATCACCCGCTCTTTTTATTCCCTCAACAATCGAATGAAATCGAACTAACTTTACCTGATAAAGCAAAAAAGACACCCTGGCCATATCAGAAACGTCATACTGTCCCACGATTGGCATCACCCTCCATGTGTTACCCAAAATCGGAATAGCTTTTGGACCTGGAATGTTGTCGTAGGGCTGGACCTTCTGGGAATCTTGTAGATGCAAAGGACATATCGCTTCAGAAGTCGCCGCTACTATTGACTGAGAACGATGCCTGATGAAAGTGTTGGCTAGTTTGTTGATTTTGTTCGCCATCATGGACAAACCACCTGAAATGCGGGAAAAAAGGTAAATTATGTTTTACTGGCAAAATTTCAATTTGATGAGTTTCCTTTAAATATCGCATTGTCAATTATTGTTGGAAATACAAATTCTACCGTCAACTTTGACATGCACTTTCTTACTGATGTCTCTATTATTTTAGTTAACTATGATGTTTTTGTTTCGGTGCAAAAAGAGTGAATGTTTGCCCAGAAGTCAATGGAGAACATGTTGAACATTCAATACAGTAAAAAAGCAACTATATGAAACTATTTTTTGCTTAGAAACTATCCAATTTACCATTGAATAGGTATTAGTAGTTTGGTTCTCGTCAGGTAGTACATTAGAAATTTATTTGAGATGCTTGATAATAATATGTTATTTAGTTCCCAATCCCAAAAAGGTCATTAGTAATTTGGTTTCCGGGGACTACCTGCGTAATCCCTTGTTCGTGTAAGTGAAATTTGGGAAAACCAAAAATTAATTGTCTATTTTTGGCTTGTTCTATGAGTATTACTTTTATTCAGAGTTGTATTGCTTCTGTGCCAGTCAGTTGTGTTTTTGAATCGTGCTTGCTCAGTGACATTCAATTTTCTTTAAAGTTGTCTTTAATTCTCGCCATGAATGCAGAAATAATTTTGAGTGGACGAGGAAAACAGTTATTAATTTTTAATAATAATAATAATAATAATAAACATTTATTTTCCATAAGATAATTTACAAAATTATTTAGGAATAGTCAAGTTGATGAAGACAAAAGTATCAAGAGAAAAATTCTCCCACACTATAAAAACATTTTTCTTGTAAAAAGGATCTAAGTCTACTTTTGAACACAGGAATATTATTACGGTTTTTTATCAAATCTGGTAAATGATTGAACATTTTAGGGCCAAGATAGTTTGGGGAGTCGGAAGTTATTTTGAATCTTGCGTATGGAACATGTAACAATTCTCGTTCCTTGTGTTCAAATTATGAATATTGGCATTCAGTAAAAACTTGTTTTTGTTCTGGAATACATATACACATATTTCATATATGAGAATACAAGGCAATGGCAGAATATGGTATTGGATAAATATTGCTCTACATGAGAACGTGTTTGCCACCCTAGCTATACTTATCTCTCACCCTAGCTATACTTCGAACAATTCGTTTCTGTGCAATAAACACGTTTTTAGATATTGAAGAGAGGCCCCAGAGACTCACGCCGTACCTCAGTCTAGAGTCCACCTGAGCATGGTACAAACTTAGCAATTGATCTATTTCCAGTACAAAACGCAGATTCACAAAGAGGTATATCAAGGAGTTCAATTTTGAAATCAGTTGTTTACAGTGAGGTTTCCAGTCCAGAAACTGATCGAAATGAACACCCAAAAATGTTATAGGATCAAGGCTGTTCTCGAAGGTGTAATCTTTACAATCAAACTGTAGTCGAGGAATGATGTTCTGGCGATGGTGAAATTGAATAATTTGGGTTTTATTGGCATTGAAATATAGATCATTGTTATTGAAATATTCGGATGCTAAGGCAATTGAATAACTATAACTATAAATACGGTTTTCAAAAGATCCTGAGAAGTGTACAAACAGAAAGTGCAAATCATTTGTTCTTACTTTGGGCGAATGTGTTGAAAGTTTAATCATTACAAAACACATACAAGAACATTCTCATGATGCAGTTGTGCAAGACTTAAATCGCCAAAGTGTTAATTCTGCCTGCAAACGAAAAGCTGTGGAGGACCTGTCCGAAAAACCTGCGAAGATCATTCGCAGAATATTACAGGAAAATCTGCCATCAGCATTTACCACCAATGATATGGCTTGCGTCAGAAGAAACATCTATAACGCTCGTAGAAAATTTCAGCCAAGTTTACCAAAAATCATCGAGGAAGCTTTTGATTTCCTTGACGAGGCAAACATACAAACCTCTAGAGGGGAGCAATTTTTATTGTATAATAACAGAAGTGAACAGATAGTAATATTTTCGTGTAAATCAAATATTCAGATTTTGGAAAACGCTATTGTAATGGGCATTACATTTATTAATTTTTTCATTGTTACCTAATAAACGCTCAGATACGTATAAAAACTTATTTAAATCAATAATAAATATTTGTAAAAGTAATGGTGTTACAATAAAAATTTCAAAAATTGTTATCGATTTTGAGAAGGGCATCCACAAAGCAGTCGAATAAATTTTTCCTTTAGCACAAATAATTGGCTGTCGGTTTCACCTTGCCCAATTGTGGTTTAGAAAAATTCGAGTTGGTAGATGGCTACGAATGACTTTTGGTATTACATTTTTAAGTCCTCACGACGTTAACGAATGCTTTGTTTTTGATTTGCTTGCGATAGCACCAATAGACGAAAAAATTCTGGTCCGTTAACCGATTCTATCAGGCATAACTTTGTACTGGGTTCTTCGATTTGGATGATTTTTTTATTAAATAGGGTAGTTGATCATATTTGGAATTCGAATGGAATTATCCACCCTTACGGGTAGAAAAATAGGGGATAATTAATTTTTCACTTGTGAACATTGGCACACATATGTAGTTGACACTGACAGATCGCTACTGACATTATTTTTGTTCTTCCGCCAAAATCATTATTCTATGAGAGGATGGAATCATATACAAATAATGAAATAAACTAACCAGAACAACAAAAATAATTTATATTACAACAAATAGTAAAAGTAGATAATCATATTATTTAACTGGTAATAGTTTAAGTAAGGTGGGTAAGTATTTTGGGAGTAATCAAAAAACAAGTAGGCAGTAATTAGTAGATTTCAACCACAAAAAATTGAAAAATAAAAACTTTTTAACAAAAAATTTAACCGACGAAATACGGAACTGAAAATTAAAAAATAAAATAAACCTTTTTAGTCTCAGTAACTAAGCTCCTTAACTAATGTAGGTAACTAATTTTGAGTCGGCGCCAAACGAACAATCAACAAAGATAAAAAAATTACTTCAAAAAAATTATCAGATTGTCACCGCGCAACTCGATGCCATCATTTTACGCCTTACCTAATTCATTTGCTTGTTTGTTTGGCGCCGACTCAAAATCAGTTACTTAGATTAGTTTAGGAGCTCAGTTATTGAGACTAAGAAGCTTTATTCCATTTTTTAATTTTCAGTTCCATATTTCGTCGGTTTAATTTTTCGTTAAAAAGTTTTTATGTACGATTTTTTTAATAGATGCTTAACGTGCAGCAATAACATCTAATTTTCTTGAGGTATAATTTGAATGAGGGATATTATATTGATGATTTCAATTGAAATTAAGTTAGGTACTTAAGAATGATTTTATTTGTTAATTACTGTAGGATTCTAGCCTTCTGCAGTCTAGTAGATATCTTGTTCCTTTTTAATTTTGAAAATATTTGTTTTTACTTATTTTTCTTCCTAAAATGAAAAATAGTTTTTGTTGGTTTTTCTTTATTTGTCAAAACTAATTTATGTGGGGGAAATAAAAAGGAAATTTTTTCTTGAGGAAATAATAAAAATGACGTAGAAAATCTCAAATTTCCACGTTGTGCTGCAGAATACATATTGCTTTCCTTTTTTTCCATAAAACCTGATTGGAGTTGAGAAAATTGCTATTTTGACTCTTAAATTTGAAAAAGTTATAGAACGAAGTTGTAAGATATGAACCATTGCAACAGCAAGAGTCATAGTGAAAAGCAGTTTATTTTTAATTTGCACTAGCATTTGGGAGCAAACCTAAAAAGTTCTATTTTATTGATCAACTGAGTTCCTGAAAGTTATTTAAGACAAAAAAACATCGTTCTTCTAAAAAAAAATATTTAAAAAACTGCAATTTTCAATTATATTAAATAGATATTTCAAATTTCGCATGTTGGCCTTAATTTCAATTTTAAACAACTTTTTATGATAATTTTTTTTGCTATCTTTGAAAATAACACCATTTTTTGGCCATTGGCCATGTCACGTGACATGTCGAAATAGTCGTGACTGACTAATTGAAGAAAAAATAATCGAGACATTTACAAAAAAATACACTTTTAGATAATTTTTATAATCTTTGAATGCTAGTGAATCCGTAGTGCTTTGGTTGGTATATATTTCTATATGAATTACATAATTCACCTTGAAAAACAAGATTGTTTGTTTATGTATCCAAGAAATTTATGTGTCAATGTTACAAGGACATTATGCAACTTGGATCAACGTCTCATTCGTCATTGACATTAAAAACTCATTAAACCGGAGTGTGCTGCGAATCCATTGAATATATATTTCAACATTCATTCTGAATGTGTAAATTGCCATTGATTTTTTTTTCAATCTCTCCAATTTAATATCACTATTGCTAATATTTTCGAAAAAATGAGCAGTTAAAACACCAAAACATTGCAATGAAATTTTTTGACAGTTCCAACAGCCAATTGAATTTTGTATTTTTTGTCATGTCACACAAATCACCGAATCATATCAACATTTAACTGACAACACTCCGGGTAGTTTTCAATCACTATGACACCAAGGCTTCAATCATTATGACACCAAGACTTTGACAGCTTCATACTCCAAATACCGTTCAAAATGTCACGTTTTGGCAATGCGAATTTTCAGTCTATTAACGCGCTAATTAAAGAAAAAATTCCAAAAAAATACCACCGTCACAAATAAATACGTTGGGGAGTATTTATTCATAATTGTTTTTTTATTGGGAGTAATTTTTTTTTGGTGGCCAAATATCCGTCGGACATTGATAAATGCCTCATAATTATCTCGTCACATGATGTACCATGTCTACTAATGACTGGCTGAAATGATGAAACAACAGCAAAGAAGAGGCTATCAAATCGATAATATTGCCATTATCACCGCATGTTAACCGTCAACTGTTTCTAATGAAAATGGTAGACTGTCAGTTTGACGTTAAGAAGTTTATTTTATTTGATAATGTTCATTATAGTCTCTCACCAATCTCTCGTGCAATGATTATCATAGCACTTGTTATATTACCCCCGATAATATTGTGGTGTATTGGTGGACCTTGGTAAATTTATTTACCATACTTTCTGATATTCATCAAGCTTCTTGAATTTGCCAAGATGTAACAACACAATTTTTCCATCGATTTTATCTCCCCTGAAAGTAGATATACGACCGAATTTATAAAACAGGAAACAGAGATAGTTGCCAAAACGTCCGTAAAGGGGTATTTTTCATTGAAAAAATATTATATTTCTGATCTGAAATATCATGGTCTGTCAATTATTCCCACAGTACGATTCTGGACAACTAGAAAGTTTCATAAATTTAGCTTCATATCTTCAATTCTGAAGTGCAGAACAGATTATTGATATCCCTCATTTCCAGAAAATAAGAAAACCCATAAAATTAAATATATGATACCTGCCCAAAAATATTCGACAATAATTCATGTTGATCAATGCTCACAAGCATCATATTGAAATATTATTTGACGTGTAATTCCAAAACAGCAGATTAATCGAAAAAATGGAGAAATTTTGTTGGTTTTATTCTCCAGAAAGTACAAAGGAAACCTACCTTTGAATTGCTTTCTTGTCAACCTCCTCGGCCACTATTTATGAAAACATTAGGGAATTTCAGGCTTTTTCTACATCACTGAACCTCTCGTTACACGAAACCAACATAGAAGAATATATTTTGCACTTTTAACACACAGCACTGATGGGAATCCAATGAGTACCCACCTTGCCTAGCGTCCCAGTTACTTTCGCTTTCTCCAACTTCGGCCAGAATTTCTAGAGGTCAACGTCATACTCTGTGTCTGAAGAATATGAAATAAAAATGTTTGATGTAATGTTTGGGCTCCCTTCTACAAACTGAAAGTGCAAATAATTTTTCTGGAAATAATTTATCTGGAAATAATATACAATAAAAAGTTTAGACATGTAAAAAAATATTCTAGAATATGGCAAAATGACCTTCAGATTTTTTCCTACACCTGTCAAATTTGACATTTTTCCATAAAAATTAAAAAAAGTTGGGTTATTTCTAAAATTTGAATAATTTTTTAAGTTTCCTTCACGTTTTCTTGACCTTACAATGGTCTGCGCTTGTGGACTTTTTCCTTGAAATACCCCCAAAAGAAAAAATCTATTGGGGTAAGGTCTGGCAACCTGGGTGGCGTAGGTTGTTCCATATTACGCCCAATTACCTTAACTCGAAATAGTTGCAAAATAAATTATTTAACACCTGCTCGATTATGAATTGGCGATCCATTTAAATCGATAAGTTTTGTCTTTCATCAAGGGGCATTTCATCTAGAACTTGACTTATTTAAACGCCTAAAAACTGCAAGTATCTCTAAAAGTTTAAATTTTCCTGGGAGAAATATGGCACAATCACTCTGTTGTTGAAAACATCGCACCAATCATTTGTCTAAAAAGAGTATTGATTTCGGCATTCTATCACATACTTTGGGTTTTCTTATACCCACCACCTACAGTTTTGTGAACTGACCACTTGAGGTAAAAGTCTGTCCATGAAATTTGACAATGAAAATATGCATTTTCTTCTCTTTGTCTTTGAAACCAAAAAGAAAAATCCAACAACCGTACGGCAAAATTTCGTTTTCTCAAAGTATTTATAAATTTTGGTTTGATCGGCTTGAATAGGCCTTTTCATTTAGATGATTTTTTAAGGCGCATGCGCTCGTTTTGAGATCCAAAGTCTGATTGGCTATTGAAAAAGTGAATAGCCATTGGTTAGTTTTGAAATAACAATTTGAAATTGGCTTAGTTCAAAATTAGCGGTATTTCACATTATGTCAACAGTGACAAATGCACCTGCATACATTGGCGTTCGTAACTTTCTTTGTAGGTTAAGTACTTATTACCTATTTTATACCGCCAAAAACCTTTCATTCGTAGATAAAATAACGTACACGAATATTTTCTAATGGTGAGTTTTCTTCACCATGTAAATTCAAGTCAACTATCCATAGGAAAACTCAGAAATTTTTTATTTCCTTAAAAAAAAAATTGCCGTCAATGCCGTTGGGTCTGACAGGTGAACAAAGTTAATCATTTGTCATCTAAATGAAAAAGCCTATTTATTATTGTGTAATTTTTTTCTTGCGGCTTCCTTTCCAGCACCAGTCTTATTACAAATATATGCTAGACTAGTTTGTACATGCTCTATTAAATCCAAGCATATACTTAATTGAGCTTCTTCATCAAAAACTCTTGGATTATGAGGTCTTTTAAGAGTATTTTGCACTGAACTTGTCGATTTGAATTTTGAGATAATCTAGCTCATAGTAGACTGTTGGATATTTCTTCCAGGATATCGTGCATTGAAAATATCCGCAACTTGTCGATAAGTTGTATTTTCTCCGCAAATTAGTACAATTTCAATTTTTTTCCTGCAAAATCAACATTTTTATCCTAATACTTGATAAAAATTACTCCTTCATAATTTTAGAGAAACTGTCAAACACTTTGCTTTTTCAATTTCCATGACACCCATTTCTGTTGTTTCCATAGCATACTTCTTACCTCTCGAGCACTTTGATCGATTATTCCTTTTTAGTAACAATGTATGGTACCATTTTCTGTTTTGCCAAGTTTATTGGTTTTTTTGTCGGCATCAGTTTTGCTGTTTGCTGGAAAAGTTTTTTATTTATACTCGAATCTCCATGAGAAAATCAACAAAAAAGGCGTTATTTATACAATCAGCGTAAGTAGTAAGTAAATTCCAGATATAAAAAAAATAAGAAACGCTCGTACCGCATATGAGAACGGTGTATTTGAATAAATGCCTATCTGTATGCCGTCTGACCGGTACTTCTAGAATTCATGTGTCAAAAATGTAAATCTGTTTTTTTTTAGACATCTGTATTTTGTGTTTTTAGTGTCTCTTCGATATTGGGTGCATGTCCTTGTCACCAAATGTTAATTGTCAAACCACAACATATTTTGGGTGAATTACATTCTTCATGGGTTGTCAACAAAAAAACAATTCAATTTACTTAGAACTCATTTATATTGAAACATTAAAAAAGAATTGACCAACAAATATCTCATAACTTCTGAAAATTAGGAAGCCTCCAATATCACTTGACAATTTTGCTGTTTTACCTACATGATAGTTTTCGTTCAAAAGTTGTTCCAGCACTGATTTGTTGAAAATATTCAATTGAGAATGTTTCCCTTTTCAACGTACATGAATTGTTCCATGATTCTCAAAAATTTCAATAAATGTCCAATATATCAGAACTGATTGATATCTCATTCTATCAAAGGTGTTTATTTTATTTTATTACATTGCATGATGATTGTATTTGATAATTTAATAATTGTATAATGACAGCTCCCGCCATCTAGCTCATAAATACTGAATATAATTGCCAAATTTTAAAGTTACCAGTCCCTAGTATTATGGCGCCATCTAGGATCGGAAAACAAAAGTTTGGGTCGGCAAGTTTGGAACCTATATATTAAATGTCTACATTTCTACTTCTTTCAAGTATGAAAAAAAAACAAATAATTAAAAACAAACCGGCGAAAGAATATTTCTAGAGTTTTTAGTCTTAAGCCGGCACCAGAAAAGATATATCTATTTTATTCACTCTCCCCAATAACTAACACAAATACCTACATGTTTGAAAATGACGAATCCTCACCATTGATGTATCTTTAGACATTGTCCTCACACCGTTTTCTTGCCTATCCAATGCAAATATAAGTGAGTGCTGATGCTGAGTGCTGACGTCAGTGGGCAATTTTGGAACTAGGCACATCAACACTTGCCAGATTTATATTTTACACTGAGATTTGGGAATAGGAACGTTGGAAGAGACATGAGAATACTTGTTCTTTTTAAATCATTTTCTGTTATCAACAAATTACTTTCCACATGAGTTGCTTTATGTAGAAGTTTTTCAACTGGGATCTTAACTTCATCGTTCACATAATAATTAAACTGGATTTATTGTTAAAACATACCAAATCACGATGAATCACACAAAATCAGGTATGTATGTATCTATGATTCTTCTTGGATTTTTCAATTTGTTTCAAAACAGAAAAGTGCAATTTGTAATTTTTAAATTTTAATAATCCATTATTGTAGGAACCCGGCAACGCTGCAATGTCGTCGATCTGACAGCAAACAGTTTCTCGGCGTTGCCAGATCTCAAATTCTTACAGAGAGTACTCGGATAAAATACAATTTTGGAGTTATACGGATTTTTTTATTACAAACTCTTATTTAACTTCACATTTGTATGTATGTATGTTCATTTAGTTCAAATCTTGCAAGTTAATTTTAATCCACTTCTAGTTGTCCGATTAACGTGAAATTTGGCAGATGTTAAAAATCCCGGTGACAATGCTTTATATATGGAATTTTTGCTAGAGAAAAAACAAAATGGCGGCTCCAATATGGCGGACGAGTTTTGAGATTATGGTTCGATTCCATTCAAAATTTGTATGTCGGGATTTATGGGAACAGAGATCACGAATTCAAGATGGGGCTCCAATATGGAAGAGTTCTGTGGTTATAGCCCGATTCCAATAGAATTGGTACGTGGGGGTTTTTGGGGGCGTAGATCATGATTTTTTGTCAAAATTCGTGAATTTAAGATGGCGGCTCCAAGAGCATTATGGTCCGATTCCATTCATTGGTAGGTATGTAGGTTTTTTGGGGTCGTAGGTTATTAATTTTTGTCAGAATTCCATAAAATGACGGATAAATAAATACGCGCCTTCAGTGTGACGTCTCGCGACCAATTTTTATTGGTGTTAGTCATTCTTTGGAATCCCATAATATTGTATAAGCATATTGCTATAAGGCGTAAATATCTCCAGAATTCTTTAAATAAAATGTTTGAATAAACTGCTGTGTTAACAAAATACGCTTCACGGTTTGTTTGCATCCAAAGACTGACAAACACAACAAAAAAATGCGGTCGTGACGTATTCACTAAACGCAAGTATTAATAGTGAAAAAATATTTTCAAACAAGCTTTTATGAAACTGCACAAAAAAATAAATAAACCATGGAGTTCATAACACCCATAATTGCTATTGATGTTTTTTACGGAATTCATAAATTTTGTTTGCCTGTATACTTTTATATGGCGTTCTTTGGTGCTTTGTCCTTTGCTCCTTTGTCCTTCGGTCTTTCTCTTTCCAAGATAGAATATTTTAGAGAAATGTCAGAACGTTATCCATTATATCAGCAATAATTTCTTAAATCTACCTCTTCCAATTGGACGCGTCACGCATTCTCTTGTTTTTCGCAGAACGCAGTAGAAACGGCCCGAAATCAAAAAACAAAAAAATTGTTTTTATTTGACGTGAATTTTTTTGAGCGAAGTTCCTTAACGCGCCTTGCCGTAGGTGTTGACTGGTAGAAATCGTCACATAAGAAAAAAGCGTTATGCCCCCTCCATGCGACTTCCCCCACCCCTCTCACATACAAGTCAGATATTATCGCTGAGTGGTAATACGTGGAAGATATTTTTATTTTTTTTGTATTTCTATATAATGTGTATTTAGATGATTATATCTCTTTTTGCACATAATTTCTTATTCAAAATGATTTTTCGTCCCACAAGTTCAAATTTAGTTGGATTTCACGGGAATCGGGACCAGGGAGTAAAACTATTTTTTATTGCTAACGTTTCGGAATCGTTTATTCCTTTTTCAAAGCTGAAATGACAATAGTTACATGTAGTAGACGAAAAACGGAACTAAATTTCTATGACCCACCTTTGAAATTAAGTTAATCCTGATTATGAATTCAACTTCAGACAATTGTTGCGAGGTTAATTTGGATCATTTCTCCTAACAATCTCTTTGGATAAGATGTCTCTCTTTCTAGAATTTTTACCGAATCAAAATCGAAATTACAAGATGCTTCAAAATGGGGAGCGGCAAGTGCTCTTTTTGGAACGAAGTTCCTTATCGCGCGTTGCGAAAGGGGGCTAGACGGAATAAATTAAGACCAAAAGTTGTAACGACACTTTTTGCTGTAGTTATAAGCCGTGCGGCGTGCGCGTGTTTCTCTGTCTGTCTCTCTCTCTCTCTCTCATAGAAAGCAAGCCAGTTATTTTCGTCTTTCTATTTCGCATTGAACAGTGTGGTGTCGCGACGATTATTTTTGTTGAGTGTATACAGGTTTTTTGTACATAATAAATAATAAAAAATAATAACAATAATGAATCCTGACAGTGTTTCGTACAAGTTCCGGATATTGCTGATGGAGTTAGGTAAGTAGAGATTTTATACAGACAATAAAATGCTTATGTATTTTTAGCAAGTACGCATTATAACCTCTCTTTACTATTGTGCTAACCAAGTCATACGCGTTATAATCTCTCCATTATTGTGTGTTTAACAAGTGTACGCGTCATAACTTTAATAAATTTAAAAGCAAATTATATTTTATTATTACAATATCAATGCGTATGTACTAAAATTGAGCCTACTGATTAAGTTTATATTACATTATATTTGTTAATAATTAAAAAAAAATTATAACTTAAAAAAAAAAAAATTACAATTCCTTCACTAATTAATCGAAAGGAACTTCGTTCCATCCGGGTGTCCCTTGACACCTCTCAACTTTTTTTATTTTTAGTTTGTCCTACGTAACATTTTCCGCATTCACAGGGAATCCTATATATCAAACATGAATCTGATTCCGTCGGTATTCTGTCTTTTAACTGAGTAAATAATTTTCCTGTTGTTAAAAAAATAAAAAAAAACAGCACTTGTTGCTCACTATTTTGAAGCCTCTTGTAATTTCGATTTTGATTCGGTAAAAATTCTAGAAAGAGAGACATCTTATCCAAAGAGATTGTTAGAAGAAATGATCCAAATTAACCTCCATGAAAACCAAAAAAGCGACACACAAAATTTGACCCAAATATATACACATATTCTAGAAAGGTACAAAAGAAAGAACAGATTTCCGAACAAATAGGTAAATCAGTTTTTGGTTTTTATAGCTACACAGCGCTCGAATGTTTCAGGAAGATGTTCAGTTGCTTATTCACCATACACCAACGTACGTCTATAATTTAATGTGTCTGTGCTTGTTTTACGTTAATTTTAAAGTTTGTAATGTGTATGTGTTGCCAATGTGTATTTTACCAACAGAAATTTGTCTCGATTACCACCTCGCAACAATTGTCTGAAATTGAAGTCATAATCAGGATTAACTTAATTTTAAAGGTGGGTCATAGAAATTAAGTTCCGTTTTTCGTCTACTACATGTAACTATTGTCATTTCAGCTTTGAAAAAGGAATAAACGATTCCGAAACGTTAGCAATAAAAAAAAGAATTTACTCCCTGGTCCCGATTTCCGTGAAATCCAACTAAATAATTTTGTATGCCGAAGTTGGATTAATGGTTTACATGGAAAATGTGACACGTCAATTAGATATAATATAACGAATAGTATTATCAGGAATAAAATACCTTTTACTGAGGCGGAGGAGTTTGGAAAATGGATATATAGGTATAGTATTGCATGGTATAATGACAATTGAATGTGATGGAATAGAAAACGTCAAGGAAAACATTCTCAATTGAATATTGAATAGAAATATTTTTCTATGAATTGAAAAATCCACGATAAAAATGAAGTATTTTTTTGTGAATGTCTAACAGAAAACAACTAATTCCCCGGCTAAATCCACGCTGGACATTGAACTACATCTGATAGATTTAAAATCTGAAATTGAAAATTTGCGTTTTTATTCAGATAGTTATTTGATTTTCTATTCCAGTCTTAATTAAGAACTCATAAAGATGAATGAGGCAAAGAAGAATGTTTTCCAAATTGAACACTAATATAAAATCAAATAACTATCTGAATGAAAATGCAAATTTTCAATTTCAGATTTTTCTTTTGAGTTAGGGTCTTTTCAAAATATCTATCAGATGTAGTTCAATGTCCAGCGTGGATTTAGCCGGGGAAGTAGTTGTTTTCTGTTAGACATTCACATAAAATTACTTAATTTTTATCGTGGATTTTTCAATTCACAGAAAAATCTTTCTATTCAATATTCAATAGAGAATGTTTCCCTTTTCAACATGAATACCCCACAAAAGGTTATTTTGACGATGGAAGATAGTGACTAAAGTTTATCTTTCACTGGCAGATGATTCCACATCTGATTTTATGAACATTCTGTTCATATTTTCAACAAATCAGAAAACGTCAACTTTTAATCTGAAAAATATTGAGATAGAACACAAAATGATGGATACATGAGATTGATGGCAACATATTGGGAATTCGAAATTAGATGCCAGCGCCAGAGTGGTGAAAGTTTAAACTAGATGTAAGTATATTGCTTGTCTGTTTTCTTGGAGGTTATACACTTGAGTTTTTATCAAAATAATTCCATTTTGAATTCGTTTCCAGTTTTTTTGTGTAGTGTTATTCGTTCCAAGACTCTATGATAAATGTATAGTTAGTTAGTCCACTCATGCTCCCTGAAAATAGCCGAAAGTCTTTTCTTACGTGTATTTGTCTGTGGAACACGAATCCGTGTGTTGAATGAGGATTTTTTCGATGGAACCGACTGTATTTTGTGCCAAATTGTACCGAAAATGAGTGATTTAGTGTTCTCAGTTATGCTGTTTGGAAGGAGGAGGCAATTTGAGTGCTTTTTGCGAGAGAAAACAGTGCTTGAAAATAAGGATCTAGAACAGATGAAAAATGGCTTTAATTCGGAAACGGTATGAGGAGGTAAAAACACGTAAAAAAAGTCTTTCGGCTATTTTGAGGGAGCATGAAATGAAATAGTCTTCTTTGGTAAAATGGAGACAACTTTCATGTAATCAGAAACAGGTTTTTTTATTTTCAGGACATTATCCAGGCCCGTCGTCTGTCTATAGACTCGCTCAATCCTAGATTAGTCTGCATCAGAACGTTACATTCATTTTCTCGCGGAAAATGATGAAAACTCAGTCCAGTACAACGGGATCGTTTTGCACAAAGTTACATTGAGGTACTGTACAACGATAATGGTTTTAGCTTGAATCACTCATTTTTTCACTCGAGGGCGTACAATAGTCAACAGAACCTTCACCAGAATTTCATTGAATGTCAACAATCAAAAGAGATTCGAGTTTTAACTATACAATGTCTAAAATCATATAAACTTCAATGTTATGTAAAGTAAACAATGTACTTATGAATAGTTAAAAAAATCGGCACCAGAGGGAGTATCTGTTATTTTGAATTCCCAATTCTGCTACCTCGATATTAATTGATTTATTGGATAGTTTGGAACCATGGAGGGAACCTAACGCTTTTTCCTTACGTGACGGAAATAAACAAATATAAACAATCTAAATCTCTATATCGAATTACATTCGGAGTAGAAGAAAAAGCGTATAGAACTCTGTTCCTGGCGGGGTCCCCCGACTGTACACGATTTTTTTTATTAAAAATTTCTTTCGGTGGGAATACATTCTAAAAGAAACTGTTGATAGGTATCTTGTTTTCTCCGTTTTCACGATGAAAATCGAAACAAAACAGACCTGTGGGCTTGATGGAAATCCGCATTTAGAAATGAACTCAAATTAGGATTGCAAGTCTGGCAACGTCGCAATTTATGTTCCGTGCGCTAGCTGGAAGTGACAGAGCGTTTAGGTATGTCTGGGTCTGCTTTCATAATTAATATCCCCTAAGAAACATCGTGTATCGCGTTTTTCCTAGTGAAAAAACATTGAAGCCATTTCCCGGACAATAACAGTGCGTTTTTCGAGGTGCGCGAGGTGCATTTCGTGCTAGTTTCGGATATTAGAACTGTACAAGGTAAGGTATGATTTGTGTTTATTCCATCAAAGATGACGTTTTTCTTACAAGAAAAAGGTTATGGTCGATAGAAACGAAATCGAACGTACTTGAAGAACATTAGTAATTCCAGGTACGTCGAGATCGTGTGTCCCGACCGTTAATTGGGTACACCCACTTCAGAATTTGAATAGAACCGCTTATGAACTACCTGTAATCAAGGACGGTTCATATCGCCTACCTGTAGGAATTAAATGTAATAAAGATAGCCGTAATTGCCATAGAGCATGTATTATGGATTGAATGAAGTCAAATTAGTGTTCTGGAACGTGTATTCTGCTCGGATAGATGATAGGTGTCTGCATTTTCCCATGAAGTCTGATTCATTAGTTGCTCATTTTTAACATTGAAATAGAATTGAGGCAAAATCAAAACAGCTTCATTACATTCCTAGAAATTGACTTTTAAAGATTAAGGAGGACGAAGGGTATTTTTATTTTATTTTTTCCCAAACGAAGCCATTTGGTACCTACCTAGGTATGTTTATGTCGTTATTTGTACCTACCATCTATTACACACCCATATTAGCATATATTTCAAACTATCATACATGTTATATCAACATTGAATTAGTGTTTTTCATTCGATCTAATTTAACCTTCATAATCAAGTCATTGGCTTTTCAAAACTATTTGCCATAAAGAGGTTATGAGTAACGTGACTGATTTTATTTTTGCCCCAAACGGGACATTCTCAAAATTAGGGGATAGGTACTGAGGTCCTACGAATGATAGTGCTACTATAAAAAAAACAATTTTTTCGTATTTATTTATAAAAATAATAATTCTTGGTTAAAAAGGAAAAAATTATTGTTATATTTTTCTGATGAACATATTTGTTTTAATATACCTAGCTGGTGAGGATTTTAAATAATAATGAAATTCTTGGCAGGTTTTTTGAATATTTACTTTCGTTATCAACATAGATTTGAGAACAGACATCTGAAGCTGAGTTTTTCTGATGTCCATAATTTGTTCATCAAAGAGAAAACTCTTTCTACTGGTGTACTTGTTCCAGGCAGGCACCAAATATATTCTATTAAAATCATGAACTTTTCATGATTGAGATTGTTAGTGTGGAAGTGTTTAAAAACTTCCACCCAACGATTTTCAGTTGAAACATTTTTCTTATTCCAATCTGCCACTTTTTGAGTTTAATGTACTTGGAAATTAGTGAAAATTCATCGAATATTTCTGAATCTTTGTTTTTATCAACGTATCCTTTTTCAATCAAAACATCCAATACCTTTTGAACACAGAGCCGGATTAGGAGGGGGGCAAACGGGGCTGCAGCCCCGGGGCCTCCACAAGAGAGGGGCCTCCACAATATAAATTTTTAGGTAGGTAAAATTTCCTAACAAATACCAAAGGATATGCAAAATTATATATAAAAAATCTGACAACGAAAGAGCAGTTCTCCCACTTTTTCCTCTCATTTTTCGTTTTAAACATTCAAAAACATGTTTCGTATTCTTGTCAAAATCCATGGTTAATATTAATCTTCGATCTGATGAATCATGTGTATATGCGAGAAACAATCACCAAGTAAAACATCATACTATTATACAAAATATATCGTATCGAAATTAGCTGTAAAAACAAGAACAATTAAATTTAAAAAAAAATTTTTTTTTTTTATTAAATGAAGGATTTTCTGTCGATGTATTCTTCGAATGACACAAGTGATCTAGATACACAATGAAATTCAATAATCATAAGCAAAAGAAAATAATATTTCAATTTATGAATATGATTGCATCAAATTATTTATAAGAGCCCTGTGCGCATTCCATAATAGAACAAAAGTTCAAATTCTGTAAACTATTTTTCTGCCGATTCTACAAACATTTTGCCCGTCTATACATACCTGATTTTTCCTATTTATTGGCGTTGACAAGTGTCCGCTGAGTGGCGCGCTTGTAACAGAGAAATCCCCGAAATCTGAAAGTGTGAGTCTAAGAGAAAGATGACATTCCGCAACAAATGTAAATCCTTCTGAAAAGGACTATCTATCTATCTATCTAAGATGTTCTACTATCAAATTCTTGAAAACCAAAATTTCAGAGCTACATTCTCAAACATTGAAATTACAGTGATTATTTTTTGACATTGCTAGAAACCAATGGAAACGTTCAATTCAAATAATTCATATACGTTTTGGCCAATCAATAGTGGGAATATTCTACCTAGAAAATTGTCTCGGGAATAATTTGAGGTATTTTGTTTTTATTGTCTGACAACCTATATTTTTAATTTGACGTCTGTCATCAATTCGCATGAAAAGTGTGAAATGAATCAAGACCGGTTTATTACATTATATAATTTTGCAAGGAAATGTGTTTATGCTCGTAACATCAAAAAATAATCTAAAGAATACCACACGAGAGTTCGATATAGTAGAAAATAATTATCTAGATTTCTTTCTCAAACTTGTTTGCAATTGCCACTCGAGCCAGTTGGTCTCTCTTGTATATTGCCTGGCAACAAGTTTTCGAAAATCTGTCGAATTATTTTCACTCTCTTGTGATATTACAACTGAGAATGTGATGATGTCAAATTGCACTGGAAAGCGCTCATTTTCCAAAATGAAAAAAATAGGCGAATTACGATGAGACAAAGCCGCCTATCAAAGTTATCGCTTCTTAGCATTGAGAATGATTTTCTCCGGATGCTGGATTTGACCGAAATCATCAATGATTTTTCGTCGAAAAAGCTCGCAAGAATCCCTTTGTTTACGCTGTAATTTAATTTATTTCTTGTATTTTATTATACCTACATATGCTCGTGTCGAAATAATTTGATTTGTTCCGCAATAAAAAAAAAAAAAACTTGTTTGAAAAATAATTAGGGGCCTCCACTCCTTTGTTGCCCCAGGGCCTCCACACCTTTTAATCCGGCGCTGTTTGAACATCTTCCCACGCAAGTACTTTTTTTAAATTTGCCCAAACACAGTCCAGTGATCCAAACATTCCCGGCTTGTTTTAAAATTCTGTAGCTTTAGTTTTCAGAAGTTCTTCCTCAATATCAAAGGTATCTTTCAACGCTTTACAATAAGCTACGAACCGTAAAAGGTAGAAACTGTTTAGTCTGTTTTTTAGCAAAATTTTCTTTCTGTTGATTAATCACATTTGCAGATTCAATTGCCAAAATATTCTGCTCCTCAATTTTCAGCACAGCTTGATGAAAGCTCGCCGACTGAGCGTGAATAAACCTATCGTATCGTCTTTCTCCCACTCAATTAACGAAATGGAATGTTATTTTTCTTTGTTATATCTCGTTTATACCGTCTCTTGGTATGCTGACTAATGATTATATTCCAACCAAATTATGTTAGTCAGTGTGGTATAAACTGTGCACTTGGTCAAGTAACTAGCTTGGTTTCGTACCGAAATTTGTTGTATACCAGACTATAATACTAAGTTGACTAAGATGGTGTAAACAGTATGATAAGTTTTACCAATCGTGACTGTAAATTTTGGTTTGAAAGATTGCTAAGCGTTCTGTCGTGGTTATCGCACTGGCTGAATGAACCGAATGGAAACAATAGCCATAAAAAAGAGAGCGAGAGAGTGTTAGTGAAAAATATGTTTTTATTTATTGGTGCCTCATTTTTACCCATTTAAAGCACGCCTCAGCGTGTTTAAATCGAACTTTAAAAAACGCGCGTTTTTTAAAGGTAACCATGACAACATCAACAAATCGAGAAACGTGAAGTCTAAATGACAAATTTTTTATTATTGATCTGACAGTACCTTGTAACGTCAAATAAAATATTACTCACAATTCGTTCATTTATATGTGCTCCTCCATCTATTTGATGAACTTTTCATATTCTTTTTTATATATATCACTGGATTTTCGCGGTATTAACCGCGATTCTGCCTCACTATTCAAAAAATCGATATTAGAATCATTCATTTTTGAGCTCTGGTGACAACAAATATTTATCTTTGGTAACAGATTGCAAATGAATGTTTTTCTCATTTCCATGACAACGAAAGTTATACTGATGTCACATCACGAATTCAACCTTCTTGCATTATTAGTTCTTATTTCTATTTTTTGTAGTAATAATACCAGTATATATGATTTCAAAGTGCACCAATAAAAAAAAATAACGTAAAGTAGCCAACCTTATCCACTTATACTTTAATATACTATTTTTTTAATTGGTGCCCCATTTTACCCATTTCCGGCCCGTGCTCGAAAAATCGCGCGTGTTTTAAAGCCCTTTTTATCCACTTATACTTTAATATACTATTTTTTTAATTGGTGCCCCATTTTACCCATTTAAAGCACTCCTCAGCGTGTTTAAATCGAACTTTAAAAAACGCGCGTTTTTTAAAGTTACCATGGCAACATTAACAAATCGAGAAACGTGAAGTCTAAATGATACATTTTTTATTATTGATCTGATAGGAGTACCTTGTAGCACAACTGGTTCATTTATATGTGATACCTCTTGCTCCTCCATCCATTTGATGAACTTTTCATATTATTTTTTATATATATCACTGGATTTTCGCGGTATTAACCGCGATTCTGCCTCACTATTCAAAAAATCGATATTAGAATAATTCATTTTTGAGCTCTGGTGATAACAAATATTGATCTTTGATAAAAAATTGCAAATGAATATGTATCTGTTTTTCTCATTTCCATGACAACGAAAGGTATACTGATATCACATCACGAATTCAACCATTTTGCATTATTAGTTCTTATTTCTATTTTTTGTAGTAATAATACCAGTATATATGATTTCAAAGTGCACCAATAAAAAAAATAGCGTAAAGTATTCGTGGATAACTGGTCTTAAAAACACATGCTCCATCTTTCTAAGTGATAAGTGTCCTATGTTATCTACTTAAATGTAAAAAATTTCAACCACCCTGTAGTTGATTTCAACTAGGGTGTTGGTTTCAACTGTACGTAAATAAATAAATTGTTATGCATCAAATCATGTATTGAGAAAACGGCTGTTACATACGCCGTTTCTTGTTTTCCGTTCTAGGAGTATGGACCATGAGAATTGTTAGGTTTTGATATGTCTGGTGTTCGTTTCTCTTGCCACACCAATAGAACAATGCCTGTCACGAGCTCAACTTCACCCCGAATTGCAATAAAAAACCGGTTTATGATTAATTTTAAAAAGTTCTTGCGGAATAGTATGATTCAAAAATCGAAACGGAAAGCCCGGCGAAAGAATCTCCGCCTTTCTTTCTAGTACCCACCTAGTAGTACCGGAGCCGGTCAAACCAGTGCCAACGAACGGGGGCAATCTCAGATTCCTGCTCTCAGTACGTGTCTGTACACATATCCTAGCAAGCCATGCCATCCGTGCTAGCCTCTTAGTTCTCTCGCTTCTTGGCTATTCGATTCGATATATTCGTGTATGCATTTCTAGAGAAGGTCGTGCTCGGACGCTCTTGAATTCGTACGGCTGGCTAGATGCCTTGATTAATATCATTCGGGTCGTTTTCCGCTTTGGTAGTTTCGTTGATGTCTGGACGTGTACAATCGGCATTTTGCGGTACTTGTTCAGTGTTTTATTCTCTATGAGTTGAGTGTGATTTCTTGGTGCGTTTCGTGCTGATATTCGGGAAGAACTAGAATAGAAGAACAATCTGTGAGATGTTGATTACTAATTCGAACGACACGGGTTCCGCGGGGTGAGTAGTGACCTCTTATAATGTTGGTATAGGTTAGGAATCAATCCAACATGGAGTTGTAGTTTTGTATGATTTGGAATAGAAAGGTGTTGTAGTCTTAGTTTGTAGTATTTTAATAGTTGAAATCCATGCTTTGGACAAGAAACTTGTTTGCCGAACATTTTCGGGGCTTTCTAAATAGGGGCGCAAATTGTCGAGATTATGAGACGCTCACTTGATTTCATACCTAGACGAAATTTCGAGGATTTTTAGGGTACTTGCATACATTAGTCTGCTAAACACGAATCTGCAAAATTTAGAACTTTTTTCTTTATCCTTTCTTCGAAATGAATAACAATTCTTGATACTCACTCTTTTCATCCTATTTGGAACTGTCCAACCAGGTTTAATATTTGAGATTATATATAAAATATCGCGACTTCGGTAAAACTGATATTTTTATATAGGTACCTGAAAATTATTCATTAGTGCGAATTTACACGATCCAATAAATTGATCAATTTTGTGACCTTGAATTTTATTGATAGGTGTAAACAGAAAATTTTCGTCAATTTGAACTTGACTAATAAATTGATGAGTTTAGAATCGGTTCTAATTTTTTATCAATTTTTAGTGACAATTTGCAGTAACTTTCGGCCATGAATTGGATGCCTGCTAGAACAGAGATTTTCAGGTTATATGTTATTATTTACGCGATTTCACATACCCTACCCTAACCGCGAGAAATGATAGTGCGAAAAAAAAACATAATTTACGTTGCATTACAATCGCAGCAATGTGCATTGCTGAATATAAAAGACAGAGATGTAGAAGATGGTGGATTAGATCTTGGATTGAGAAAAGAGGGAAAGGAAACTTGACATTAGTTCACGAAAAATTCCTGAGTGCAGATCCTAATCAATTCAAACGATATTTAAGAATGGATCAGAGCCAATTCAATAAGCTATTGAATAATATTCGGAACTTTTCCTATAGTTGAACCATTTCTTGTCAGTATGTTGGTATTCCTGAGTAAAAACTGTTGCCAAAATTGACCAATAAATTGTCAGGTGTAAATATAACCCATATTGGTAAATTTTATTGTTCATTTTATTGATCAATTTTATTGGATCGTGTAAATTCGCACTTACGTACATGAAAATTATATCACAGTCACAGAAAACACTGAAAAATAAATGTGAACTACTCTATCAAATACAAAAAAGATTTGAAAAATTTTAGTATTCAATCCTGAATCAAATTAATAGTAACCACAACGTGTTTCAGTGCCAATTATATGACTTCATATTTGTTGATTTTTGGTCTTTTTTTCGGATATTGTATGTATCAGATACAGCTACATTTGTTTTGTTTTCAGTGTTATATATTGTACTGATTTTTCTCTAAAATTGTCTCAAATGAATGGTAAACCCTAAATAAATCGAAAATACTTGAAAAAAAATATATTTATGATAAAAGTGTTGAAAGTGACATTTTATTTGTGCACATATATAAAAACACTTTTAACAAATGTATACTACAATATTTTTTGTAAAACTGTTACTGATAGGAAAAACACATTTTTAATTAACTTCTGTGGGATTCGAACCTACGATCTCTAGACTACGAGGCACACGCTGCAGTCACTTGAGCTAACAAAGCACTTGCTGATTAATTCCGGTATTCTGTGTTTCCAGTAATATTTACAAGAAATTGAAAAAAAAAGGTTTCTAGAGTGTTTGAAGATTTCTCAATCAATATTATCGATTATGGTATGGCATGTAAATACAATTGAAAATTGTTTATTAGTGACCACAAATTAATAATAGCGCCTAGCTTCTTTGTGATCGTACCTATAACTGCTGCAAATATAAATATAATGGAAGTTGAATTTGAAATTGCTCTCTTCCACCAGAAATCCAAGAAACTACAAACACAGCAACTTTGAATCTGTTGCCTGAATAATCACGGCAACAATATGAAATTGCCTATAATGGATTCATCGAATGGAGTCGAATGAAGAAAGTTGAAGGCAAATTCACTTACTTTTAGTTTATTTCGAGGAAAAATCTAAGTTATAGTATAGCCATTCTTAGTTGGATGAGGATGGGGTTTATCATCCCCCTTTGATAAAATATAATAGGATTTGCGCTTTGATCGAAAATACCCACCATAGGCGGATATTTATTCTTTTGCTTCAAATGTAACTTTGCCTATTTTTGTTTAAAAACAAATTTCAGTAAACTAGATGGAAAAGGGGATTATTAAAGGATTCAGAAGGGATTTTAGTAATAAAAATTTTTGGTAGGTCTATTGGGTCCGAAAGTTAATAATAATACGAAAACGGAAAATTGCGTCCGAGAGAAATACATGAAAAAGAAAATTGTGGCATATTGGACAAATTACTAAATTAAAGAAAAAAAAACATCCTCATGGGGGAGTCGAACCCACGACCTTCTCATCTCTAGTCTCTAGTTGGTAGAGCGTCTGACTAGAGATGAGAAGGTCGTGGGTTCGACTCCCGCTTGCGGATAGTTTTTTTCTTTAATTTAGTAATTTGTCGAAAATGCCACAATTTCCTTTTTCATGTTAATAATAATTATATTTTTTTTGTATCTAAGCAAAAATATTATAACCGTTTTTTGTTGTTTGGAAGGTATATTCAGGAGAGTCGATTTTCGATCTTTTCGTTTTCTTTCCAGATAATGATCTACGACATATCCTTGTTTTCTCAAGATTCCTTTTGTGTTGATAAACAATTAGATTTCGTGTGCCTTAATCTGTTCGAACATTTGTATAATTGTTTTTTATGGAGACTGTGGATCTGAAATAAAATTTAGGATTTTCGCTTCTTCATTTTGAATGAAACATAAAATTTGGAATTCGAGGAAACTTTTCCAGATGTGGAATTAATTCATTTTGTTTCCTATTGAAGTCTTCTACCGAAGCAAATGTCTTACATGGGGAATTTTCCGCAATTCCAAAGTAAATTTCTTTCAAATCCAAAGCTATGCCGCAGTTTCACATTCAAGAATGAATCATGAAACAGTTGCTGATTGCTACTGAAGTCCGCTAAAATGGTTTCTTAGCCGCGAAACCCAGGTATGTCTTCATATTTAGAAGATCTATCAGTTGAGTGGAAACCCCTTTTCTATGAATTGTGTAAACTTCCCACTGTAAGTGAAATATTTGCTTGAGTTGAAAAACTAAATGTGATATCCTTTGGCAACCCAACGGATTTGTGATTTCCACATCTTGAAACCTTTTTCTGAATTAAAATTTCATTTGTCACAGAAAATAGAATTATACAAATATTTTTTCTCAAATCGATGAGAATTGATTTGACTACTTTTCCATAGTTTAAATATGAGAATATTATATTTTTCTTTTCGCACTAATTGGTACTCATGTTCATGTGAATCACTAATTTGGAATAAGTTCGGATTTATCGAAAAATGGCTTTGATAAACACTCCGCGGTCACTTTTTAACGTAAAGAAAACTGGGTTTTTCCACTTCGTCAATGTACCATTTTTTCTTCTTTGTCACATTTGTCATTTTTGGACATTAAAAAAGAGTTTTCCGAAGTTTTGTTACATCTTTGAAAATGTACGAGATATCATCCGAAAATCACATCAAAATAACAATCAAAATATATCCACTTCTACTGTTTAATCTTCGGTGAAACAAATTCAACGAACAATGATTATTTACATTAATCAGGGCAAGTATTCTGACTCTTTGTTCAGTATTGATCTCCAAACTTCCTAGAAGGTCGAGTTTACAAGCTTTCTTTTTTATATATAATATTTCAAACTATGTGGCCTATTAAATAATAAATGATTAGAATTAAACACTTCCATTGGTTGTTGTACAAAGTAGATTTGCTTGAGCCAGAAATTTTATGTGGATGGTACTTTCGACTACTGCACAATAATGTTCTTGCAGTTGTACACCATACATGGCTGCCTCTGCCCAGACACACACCACACCACTGTTCTACTGATAGATTCTATTATCTGTACCCCAAACCCGATAAAGTATAATCTGTAGTGGTTAACGGTAATTTATGCTATAAGAGGTCAGCGAGGTTATCAACTGATTTTTACGCTGGAATAGTTTTCACTCAATTTGGTCTACTATATACTTTATACGGGGAATCATATTTATTTCCCTTTCCGGATTTCTGTATGATTTTGAACGAATCTTATATTTTCAGACTTTATTCAACTAAGAATGGATATACTATATATGGAAGTCGTCAACACTGTGGTGTAAATTCTCTATGATAAAAGCGTTACCATCAATTGATAGCATTTTTGAAACAAAAGAGTGTTGTCCAAATAAATCGGAAATTCAGACAGGAGAACAATTTGACATATTTTTGAATGAAGCTCCTGATACCAAATATCTTATGATAACAGTGGAAACCATTTTTGGATTATTAGAGGCGTGCCGTCGTGAAGAACTGTGCAAATTGAGCGTGAATGACACTGAAGAAACAACAAACTCATTACTAATTCATATTTCGGGCACAAAAACTAACATTCAACGAAGTTTTTGCATCGTATGGTGAAAACTTTTTTCAATAATATATTTTGAAATTTAACTTCTTTTCTCGCTTCTTCTCGTAACGCAGTAACTTCTCTCCTTCTCGTACTGCGTCAACTTTTTCCTTCAGTTCTGCGATTTGCCCCTCGGTTTTCTGGACTTTCTATTGTTCTTCCAGAATTTTCCTGCAACTGTTTATTTCCCTTTTGTTTTTATTTTTGGTCTCTGATCCTTCTCCTCTTGTTTTTCTGTCTCACGTCGTACCTCATCCTTTTGTCGACAAATTTTCTCTTCTTGTTTTTGCTCGGGAAACTGCTGCTTGATTATTTCCAGTGTATTTATCTTTTTTACCATTATTAATTTTTGTCGAATAGTCACTGAGAATCCCACTTCTGACACCAACTGTTACCAACTGGGGTCCGGTCTATTAAAATACCGAAATATTTATTGAATGAACTCAACTCGGAATGAATTACTACTGATCCTCCCGCGGTACGGTCGACAGAAGCTTTGGGCACCTTCATGGAAACATCTCGGATAGTTCCATGTTTGTTTTTGACCGTAACGTGGTCTAGCTTACGATAATCACGCAGTGTCGTACTTTATTCATTTTCGTAACATTACGTATCAGAGTTTTTGTTGGTCCTTTTAAACACAACAACGCCGAATTTCAGAAGTTCCTTATACAGTGCTAGTCAAAAGTCCCCTCCCCCCCTCGTATCTTTTGAACGGGTATACTTATAATAATGAAATTTGGAGGGTGGAAATAAACGGATGTAGGCTTCTCAACTGGTCATAACAGGTGACGCAATAGTCATAAATGACGTCACAAGGCCACTGTGACCAATAATTTTAAATGGGACCCTATGGCAAGTGACAGCTCGTTTGAAAGGTATTGAAAATACCTATTCAGTCATACCAATTTTGTTTGGGTTTCCGCTGATTTTGATTGATAAATTGAAGAAATACGAAAATTATAGTTTCGCATTTAATTAATAAAGATTTTAAAGTACGCCTCTGGTTAATTGTCAAAAAGGTTGACGTTTTTGAATTCTCTACTTGTCAAAAGTGTTTATACCTTGAAAATTTACCTAAGCTATTGTTTAACGAGACGTTTAAGTGTTTACATAGGCAAAATGGTACGTACTGTAGCCGACAAAGTAGCAGCTATCTTAATAATTGGTGAATGTAGAAACAATTTCCATGCAGCGGAACGACTGTTTAATGAGAGGTACCCCGATCGCCCTATATCGAGGGTTTATTTGAGGGAGCTTCTTCGGAAGTTTGAAGCATCAGGTAGTGTTCAAGATGCCAAACGATCTGGTCGACCAACAATTAGTGATGACAAAAAAATTGACATAATTGGAAAATGGTAGTAAACCCTACTTCTGCCACAGACCAAGTTGCGTCTATCTGTGAAGTCAGTCAAAGGACAGTACATAGGGTGTTGGCTAAAACAAATTTCATCCATACAAATTAAAATGGTGCACCAACTTTCAGATGATGACCCCGACCGAAGACTAGAATTCTGTGAAACTATGTCCAATAAAATGAACCAACAACCAGGCTACATACAGACAATTTGTTTTAGTGACGAAAGTACTTTCTTTCTCAATGGAATGTTAACACTCAAAATGTGAGGTATTGGAGTGACACAAATCCTCACATCTTTCGTGAAAACATACTCAATTTCCAGAAAAAGTAAATGTTTGGGCAGGTATTTTGGGAAACCACATAGTTGGGCCTCTTTTCTCAATGCTAACTTAACCGGTGAATTGTATCTGGAGATGTTACAAAATGATATTGAGGCGTTAATTCTTGAAATTCTAGAAGATAATCCAGATGAATTCGACAACTTGGAAATAACGTTTCAACAAGATGGTGCTCCTGCACACTATTACGGTGCAGTAAGACGTTACCTAGATGAAGAATATCGTGGTAGATGGATTGGACGACGAGGTTCGATCGAATGGCCAGCTCGGTCACCGGACCTTACACCATTAGATTTTTTTCTATGGGGGTACTTGAAATCTAAGGTTTACGCTACAGCACCTGACAGTATTGCCATTCTGAAACAACGAATTGTTGAAGAATGTAGGGCAATTTCCGCTGACACACTGGGACGAGTACGACAAGAGTTTAGCAATAGGATGCATTACTGCCAGGAAGTAGATGGAGCACATTTTGAACACTTATTATAAGAACTGGTTTTTAAATCTTTATTAATTAAATGCGAAACTATAATTTTCGTATTTCTTCAATTTATCAATCAAAATCAGCCGAAACCCAAACAAAATTGGTATGACTGAATAGGTATTTTCAATACCTTTCAAACGAGCTGTCACTTGCCATAGGGTCCCATTTAAAATTATTGGTCACAGTGGCCTTGTGACGTCATTTATGACTATTGCGTCACCTGTTATGACCAGTTGAGAAGCCTACATCCGTTTATTTCCACCCTCCAAATTTCATTATTATAAGTATACCCGTTCAAAAGATACGAGGGGGGGAGGGGACTTTTGACTAGCACTAATGATATCTTTGTGAATACGTTCATTGTGCTTTCGATCTCTCTAGAGCACTGGGTATATAGTTTAGAAGGAAATTAATGTAGAAACTCGAAAATGATCAACGGACGTTATTGTGAGTGTCTATTTCGACAGTTGGTAGCTCTGTTTTCCAGTGTATTCTAACACAGTTCTATTGAAAACTTGATTTGCATTGTGAATTTGTTATCAGTTAATTAATATTTCATGGATACATACTATGGAACTAGTATATGGGCGGCCGTATACAAATATTTATTTGAATTAGTAAATGCGTATATAATTGAACTTTATTGGACAACGAACTACTACTGCCGACTTATTAGTATTGAAATATTTTTTGAAATTTCTGATCCAGTATAAATATTAACCAGAAAGTTTGTTGAGGCTTGGATCAGTTGTTTTGTCTCGTTGCTAAATGTGTAAGCCCTTGTCCCGTGCATTTCATTTGTTTCTCGTGTATCTACCATGTCTGTTGATATATTAATTGTAACTGCATCCAATTCGGAAAAACTATTTTTTGGGTCTTGAAGATGAATTCAATCAAATTTGAAACGTAGACAAGAAAATATTAGTTTTCCTTGAAACAAACCTGGATAAAATAAATAGTTGAGTTTATAGTATGGTAGTTTTGTTGAATATTTTTTATTGTGAAAATGTCGGATAAATGGACTTTGAATGATCCGTAAGTTGTGATCTAGCAAAAGTTCCCAAAGTTAAGTTTAGAATTGATCTGTACCAAGATGATTGATTGGTGGTGGATGGGATCCTTTTTGCTTTATTGTGAGGCTGGTAAAAACCCATTATTTCTTTCCTTGCTTGAAGATTAAAATCTCATCTAGGTAACAAATCAGCCCAAAGAGATTCTGCTTTATCTGTATCGAGAGGCGGTTTCAAAGAATGAAGGCATGTTTTTCTATTATTTTTTTTTATTTCGTAGACACTTTACCTGCGATTTTTCATTGAAGTATAATATATATATATATATATATATATATATATATATATATATATATTTATAATATATATATATATATATATATATATATATATTATAATATATATATATATATATATATATATATATATATATATATATATTTATAGGGGAGTGAAATTGAGTAGAGCTGGGGATTCGGAAACGGAAGTAAGAGAGGGTTGGAAAAAACTCCCTTAAAAAATTTTTGTTTTTCACTTATATCTGCTTTAATACAATATATTTCCAGAAACTGTTTGCACTTTGTCATTGCAACTTTCAATGGGCTGTAAAAATATGTAAACGAAAGTGTTCTACAGGGTGTTGTTTTCCTTGGGCCACCCCTAACTATGAAATTTTAAATACGGACCTGGATTTTTATCACTTTTTTTAGGCTTCACAATCATGATAAAATATGACCATTGTATTGTATGTGGTATGGTTGAACTACGAAAATATGAGCTTTCAAATTTTAATATAAAAATATACTTTCAATTTAAAAAAAATATCGATGACGTCATACAGTGACCGGCAGAAAGTACGCATCATATGGGAAATTCTTTTATTAATAAATTTTGACGAATATCGATATGTGCAATCGCTTCTGCATCAAAAGCAACCCCAAAAGACGTTGCACAGTGCCGTTCGTCTTTTCGTGTTAGGAGGAAAATTTAAAAAATTAAAAATTATGTTTTAAAACACACTTAGTTGGTAAAATATCGAAAAATGTTATTCGAAAAAGTTGTTCAGAACGTTATTTTATAGCTATGTAGATGTTTTGAAAAAAATCTGAGATAAAAAAATAAAAATCAATTTTTTGACATAATAAAAATTTCAATTTGGAAAAATACATTTTAGACAAAGAAACTCATTAGTAAGGCCAACAGTAATATTTTAAATGATATTTTGTTAATATTCGCAAGCTACTTCTATTTTATTCGGAAAAAAATTTAAATCTATGGATTTGCCATGTATTCTGCTGCTTCATAAGAAGTCACTGAAATATCTCCAGGACATTATAATCCCGATACTGTTCATTATTAATAAAGGTCCTTGTATCTACATAATTTCAAATTGAATTTTTAATTCAAACAAAAAATAAATTGATTTTTGGCAAATTGTTGGAATCATACAATATAATCATTGTTGATGCGTGCATCGACAGATTTCCTCATGATCAAAGAGGCCATGAAACAATTGACTAATAATGACAATGTGTTATTAAGAGTTGTCAAACGATTTAGTAATGTTATTATTTATACAGGTGTTTTTATCGTCTTTATTCTATAGTTTTTTTCATTGTAAAAGTTACATTTTGTTGTGTGTTAACAATAATTAGAGATGCCCCAAGAAAAGCTGAGTTTACAAGAAAAAATTGAGCTCGTCTTAATATGTGGTGAGCGTTTTCATAGTTCCAGAGAAGCAGCAGATATATTCAATGCTAGATATCCAAATAAGAATATCCATGGATCTACTGTGTTGCGTATTTCAAACAAATTTAAAGCTACAGGCAGTGTAGAAAATCGTTACAAAATTCCACATAGTAAGCCCGTCACTAATGAGGAAGGTACCTTTAATGTTTTGTTATCGGTCACAGAAAATCCTCGGATGGCACTATCGGAGAGGCAGGAACAAACCGGTATATCTGAAAAATCCATAAGAAGAATTTTGAAGAATAATAAATTTCGTGCATACAAACCAAAATTCATCCACACCTTACTCGATAGAGATTTTGATGCACGCTTAGATTTTTCATTTTGGTTCCAAGGCATGATTGAAGAATGCCAACATTTTCCTACAAACATTTTATTTACTGATGAGGTGACTTTTACATCAAACGGTACTGTCAGTTCCCAGAATTGTAGATGGTGGGCTGATGAGAACCCAAATTGGAAGATAGAGGCAAAAAGTCAATTTTCTTTCAAAACTAATGTTTGGTGTGGCATATTAGATACACATATCGTTGGGCCTTACTTTTTTAGGGGCAACCTTAATTCACGAAATTATTTAGTGTTTTTAAATAATATGTTTTTTGATTTCTTACATGGATTACCGCTGCAAAGAAGGAATGATATTTTTTTCCAACAAGACGGAGCGTCAGTACATAGTACCCTTGAAGTCAGAGCGTGGCTTAACGAACACTTTCCTCATAAATGGATAGGACGATATTCAGAAAACCCGTGGCCTGCAAGATCCCCAGATTTGACGCCCTTGGATTTCTTTTTATGGGGGTACCTTAAAAGTAGGGTTTATAAACATCGGACATTGTAAAAGTTTAAACATTTAACCATTTAGAAGAAGTAATACGACAATGTATCAATAACATTACACCACAAATGCTGCGAAATGTGTCCAGAGAAATGAAATCCCGAACAACTACATGTATTGAACGTCAGGGTAGACACGTCGAGTAATGGACATTCACAAACTTTCGAGTATGCATTAAATTGTTTGGTTTATAATTATTTCAGCTTCTAATTTTATTATAAAATGTAATTATGTAAAAAATTGAATCAATTTTTTGTTCTAATAAAAAATTCATATTAAAATTCTGTAGATACATGGTTCTTTGTCAATAGTAACAGTATCGGGATTATAATGTCCTGAAGATATTTCTGTGACCTCTTATGAAACAGCTGAACACATGGCAAATCCACAGATTTAAAATTTTCTTCGAATAAAATAGAAGTAGCTGGTGAATCTTTACAAAATATTATTCAAAATATTACTCTTGGGCTTTACTAATGAGTTTCGTTGTCAAAAATGTATTTTTCCAAATTGAAATTTTTTTTATGGCAAAAATTGATTTTTATTTTTTTATCTCAGATTTTTTTCCAAACTTGTACATAGCTATTAAATGTCGTTCTAAACAACTTTTCCAAATAACATTTTTCAATATTTTCCCGAATAAGTGTGTTTTAAGACATAATTTTTAATTTTTTTAAATTTCCCGCCAAACAAGAAAAGACGAACGGCACTGTACAACATCTTTTGGGGTTTCTTTTGATGCAGAAGCGATTGCATGTATCGACATTTGTCAAAATATTATATTAAAAAAAATTCCCATATGATGCGTACTTTCTGCCGGACACTGTATATTGTAAGGTGGTGGGGGAAAAATCTTTTTTTTAAGGTGGAAAATTAAAATACAAAATCGACCTGTCCGAAAATGATTAACGTAAGATAAAGGAGCGTTTCCACACTTTATGAACACACTGTATATATATATATATATATATATATATATATATATATATATATATATATATATATATATATATATTGGAGAATGTTATATCGTCTGCTCTATTTGTGAAAATTCGCATTATATCTCGTAACTCGTGTTTAAAAAACATGGTGTGTGATATATTATCAAGATTCTAGCGATAAAATGTCACTGATAATTTATTAATGGTTTTATAAATTTGTAGATTTTATGCTTATCAGCCTTTTGTACTACGAAACTCAAAGACAAACACGAACACAAAAGTTAGACATTCCGTGGATGTACGCGTAGTCTGTACCTACTCGTGTACGCTTGAATTTAAACGATAAAAAATGCATTGTCATTAAATTAAATCATTGAAATAATCTCTTTTGCAGTTATTCCGTCCTAAAAATATATTTTTCATAACTTTTTTTTATTAGTATATAAAAAGGTAACGTGGCCGTAGTGAAGGATGATTGAATATCCATTATTAATTTGATGCGAACTCCGTATCCTGTCGAAAACAGCAATGAAAGATGAAACTCAAATTTCCAGGTGGTTTTGAATTTTGTCCCAGTCGGTGAGTACTTTTGACTATTTTGTTATTTTCGTAGCAAGTAATGCCGAATGATTGATGGAGTATCAATTGAGTCTGCATGAATCACGAAACCTTCCGTTATCGATGTATCTATATCTCTACAATAAAAATACACTATCGAAGAATCAAACTGATAACATTCAGTCGATGATAACCTCTTTTTTCACATTCCGCAATCGCATAATAGCCTCAGTCAATGATAATCCTATTTTTGGCTACCGAACGGAGTTTGCCATTGATTTGAATATGAACTCGATGGGTTTTAATAGCGTATTCATATAGGTATAGTCAATAAACAATCATTGATTGATTGATAACATTCTCTCCTAATTGGCGCTATCGATGTATTTATTAACCTCACTGAAAATATACTACATTTAAATTTTTCTTATAAAAGTTCGTATTAAAATGTTGATTATCCACTGTTGCCCTAAAATAATATCCAAAACAAGTGTGTTTCTATGGTATATTTTTTTAAATGATTCCAAATGTTTCTAGTCTATATATCTTGAAAAATTATCTAATATATTTGGGGTGAATGTTTGTGTGTTGTAGGAACACGAAAAAATTGTTTTCGGTAATATCTGTGATTTGCAAGTTCGAATTATTTTTCTGGGACTTATGGCAATTCTGAATTTTTGGAGGGGCTAGATTTTTTTGCCCTTCAATCCCTTTACGAATGGATGACTTTGATAGAGACTCTCAAGTTGGAGGATCTAAACACACCCTATTAATTACAAGTAATTCTTTCGGGGGGTGTTTTTCATCCTACGTTTCATTTGCAAATAAAATGGTATTGATACAGAAAATTAATGGGGAAGTCCTTGATATATAATCCCTGAAATTTGAGTTCGTAGAATTTTTCTAAATAGACGTACGTCAATTTAAAATTTTTTCGTTGGTTAATTTTCTCTCTCCACTCACTTTTGCATTAATACCGAAGTTTTCGAATTTGCCTTATAAATTTCAAGTTTATTAGAACCGACAATTTTGATTTTTGACCCTCATCGTATTTACAAATTAATGTTGATAGCCAAGTTGATTGAGTGATTTTTATTATTAGGGATATATTTTTGCAAATGATTTGTATTGCTCGGTGAATTCCAAGTTGACCTGATTTTTCTGACATATGTCAGATTTTGATTTATCCGTAGATGTTTTTTTTCTTTCAACCACTCTCCACTCCCACTCTACAAATTGATGACATTGATACTGGAACTCAATCTCAATCTGAACGTGTCCTATTAATTTCAAGTTGATAGGATTTTTTTGACAAGACTTAGGTGCTATCGTATTTCGTATTTCGTAAGGACAATTTTGGCCATTTTTGACCCCCCTCCCGCCACTATGTAAGGGCACATAAGATTTATCGGACTCCCCCTCCCCCTTCTTACGTAATATTTTATCTCGTTTTAGAAAATTATTTGTTAGAAATCGCACATTTCGACTTATAAAATATTACGTAAGAATGGCTTCTACCGCCCTCCTCTCGAGATAAGGGCATGTAGAAATGAATAGAAGATCAAACGTACTTATCAATGGCCGTCGAAATCCGTTACCTGTCACACTAACAGCATTGTCAATTGACGATTTCAATAGCAGATTCAGGAAGATGATCTCTAATCACTGATAAGATTTAGCCAAATATATAATGTGAAAGTGGAAATATTGTGTCGGAAAGAAATAAATGAAAGAAGGGAATTTTGTGGCATAGTGGACAAATTAAATTAAACGTGAAATTTGGCAGGTGTTAATAATTCCGGTGAGAATGTGTTATAGAACTTTTGCTGGGAGAAAAATAAAATGGCGCCTCCAATATGACGGACGAGTTTTGTGATTATGAATTTTTTCTCAAAATTCATAAATTCAAGATGGCGGCTCCAATATGGCGACGAGTTTTGTGGTTATAGCCAGATTCCAATAAAAATTGATATGTGGGGGTTTTTGGGGTCGGAGATGATGATGTTTATGTCAAAATTCATGAATTTAAGATGGCGACGTGTTTTGTTATGAATGGCCCGATTCCATTCAAAATTGGTATGTGGGATTTTGGGGTCGGAGATCGCCATTTTCTGTCAGAATTCAATAAGATGACGGATTCCGTGAATAATCTAAAAATAATTGAATGAAAGTGATAAAAAAAAATTATACAAATGCACTAAAAAGGAAAAAATAATTTCTTTAATTGTTTGACCTAGGTTATTCTATAGCAGATTCGAAAGCTTACCACCGGTACTGATTCAACGAATAGTACTTTTACGAATACGAATATCAAACCACTATTCGGCGGATAGGAAGACGAATAACTCGGCATATTAATTAAAAAAACTAATTTATTTATCCGTTTTCTATTTATTTTAGTGTTCTAGTAAATTTTTGTTGAGAAAGTACAACATCTGTGGATTCGCTGGTGGCAGGCGATTTCTTTTTTCAGTCTGGATATTCCCAGCCGTTGAAAAAAGCCTTCGAGAGCGGCAATTACACTTTGTGCTCGAATTATACACAATATTTTTTCAAACGCAGATCTCAGATACAGAAAAAACTTTATTGAACATACATTATCACCTAATACTAATAGATATTCATTTATTTTATTATCTACTAGATTAAAATTGAATGTACAATTTTGACAATTTTTAATAGATATCCTGATGAACTTTCAGCAGATTTCTGAAATAAAATTCTTCCGAAGATTGAGAATCCACACAACGCGAAGTGATGGCCTTGAAAATATTTTCAGGGAAGTTTCAATTTTATTTTTGAGAGATTTATCAATATAGCCTTCTGCGACATTGCTGCTTTTCCATCCATCATGTTTCTTTAGTTCTATTAGATCACCTCCACCATTCACCAATAAAGTTGCAGAGGTTCGTCGAAAACAGTGTCCAGTATATAGGTAAATGATGATCCGGTAATTTCAAGTATTGAGCAATATCACTGGGAATCCTGGCAATTGTATTTGTCTTGGATTTTTCTCCAAAATAAGCCAGTAATACGTTTTCTGAATACTTATTCACCTTCTTCGATTGGCACCAAGTTATGAACTTATTGTATTGTAATTCATATTTTTGCCTCGATTTTTCTGGAAGGAGATTCAAAGTCACATTTTTCGCACTTCTGCCACATCAGGAGGTGTGTTAGATAATTCACTATCACTATTTTCCATGAATACTTATTTATTTTCAACAGTATCGTACAAATGCGAGAATTTTTTCGATTTTTTCGTTCTAGAGCGGCAATACTATCAATTAATGACATTCCCCGGAAAACGTCATCTTTGCGTTGAGATTTGAATGCGCCAAAGGCACTTTGGTATGCGGTTGCCGAAAAATTATTTTTTTCTCATCAGTACATTCCTAAAAAAGCTTATTTAATTTTTTTTACCATTTTTATTTAATAGTGGGTATACAGTGCTTCTCAAAAGTCCCCTCCCCTCCTCTTATTTTTGGAACGATTATACATAAACAAGTGAAATTTGGAAACTGAATATTGAAGGTTGTAAACTTCCCTACTAGTGATGATAGATGACGAAATCGTCAAAGATTACGTCACAAGGCCATTGTGACCAATAATTTTAAATGGAACCCTACGGCAAGCGACACCTCTTTAAAAAGGTATCGAAAAAACCTATTCAATGATACTAATTTTGTTTGTGGTTTTGGCAGTTTTTATGGCTCATTAGTAAACATTAAAATTTAAATTCCATTCAGTATGATATTAATTACAGATTTAAGAATCAGTATCTACTTAGAGAAATTGCTCGAAGTGACCTCCATTTACTTCCTGACAGTGAAATATCCTATTTTTGAAATCTTCTCGTACTTTTGCAAATGTGTATGCGGAAACAGCCTCACATTCTGCAACAATACGTTGTTTTAAAACGTCAATATTAGTTCAGGTTCAGTGGCGTAAACCTTCGATTTAAGGTACCCCCCACAGAAAAAAATCCAAAGGTGTGAGGTCCGGTGATCGAGCTGGCCATTCCGTTGAACCTCGTCGTCCAATCCATCTACCACGATACTCCTCATCCAAATACCGTCTTACTGCACCATAATAGTGTGGAGGAGCACCATCCTGTTGGAATGTTATTTCTAAATTGCCGAATTCATCTGGATTATCTTCCAAAATTTCAAGGATTAACGGTTCTATTGCGTTTTGCAACAGCTCCAGATAAACCTCACCAGTTAAATTAGTATTTAAAAAAAGAGGCCCAACGATGTGGTTTCCCAGGATACCTGCCCAAACATTCACCTTCTGGGGAAATTGGGTATGTGTTTCACGAAACAGGTGAGGATTTGCGTCACTCCAATACCTCACATTCTGTGTATTTCCATTTAGATAGAAAGTACTTTCGTCACTAAAACAAATTGTTTTTACATAGTCTGACATAGTCTGGCTGTTGGTTAATTTTAGTTTCCATATTTTCACAAAATTCTAGTCTTCGGTCTGGGTTGTCGTCTGAGAGTTGATGAACCATTTTTAATTTGTATGGATGAAATTTGTTTTTGTTCAACACCCTGTGTACTGTACTTCGACTGACTTCACAGGTAGATGCAACGTGGGTTGTTGAAGAAGTAGGATTAACTATTACTTCTGCCAGTATATCAATTTTTTTCTCATCAGAAATTTGTGGTGGTCTGCCAGATCCTTTCGCATCATTAATACTACCCGTTGTTTCAAACTTACGAAGAAGCTCCCTCAAATAAGTCCTGGAAACGGGGCGATCGGGAAACCTCTCATTAAAAATGCGTTCTGCTGCATGAATATTTTGTCCAGTTTCACCAAGAATTACGATCGCTGCTACTTTATCACCTAAAGCACGTACCATTTCACTTCTTGAAGCACTTAAATGTTCGGCTCACAACAGTTTAACAAATTATTAAAATGTACAAATATATTAAAAGTACCAAAAGCTGCTAGAACAGTTAAACGTTCGATCAACAATACACAAATTAATAAATGTACAAAAACTTGGACAATTACAAAAACGTCGAATTAGGGAGACTAACAAAAACGTCAGCTTATTTGACAACTATCCAGAGGCGGAGCTTGAATTTGGAATTTTAGTATTAACTGATTTAATTCATCACAGCTTTGCGTTTTTTAAAAGCGAGTTGCCAAAATTGCCATAAACACAAACAAAATTAGTATCATTGAATAGGTTTTTTCGATACCTTACAACCTTACAACCTTTAATATTAAGTTTCCAAATTTCACTTATTTATGTATAATAGTTCCAAAAATAAGAGGGAGTGAGGGGACTTTTGAGAAGCACTGTATAGATTTCTTGACGGTCTTTGATAAAAAGAAATGGGTTTTTTGTGTATATTACACGACCATTTGGACTTTTTTGTGAGAGTAATAATCCGTAATATATAGGCGACAAACTTGTCTTGTCGGGCGAGTTTGAATAAAATTCGAATAAACATCTGTATACGCCCATGTATAGGCAAGAATGTAGCTGAACTGGTCCTCCTTCACCGTGATCTCTGAGGATGATTATTATTAGGATATAATTCTATTCAGTGTACGTGATAATCAAGACAAGGTCTTTGAACTGTTCGCACATACGAATGATATGCCTCATCGGATTCATATCTGTGGACTGGGAGGTTTGGTTCTTATATTGGATATTGTATTTGTATACATCGAAATTTGATAACGGTAGATCTTTGTATGCCAATCTCTGAACTTTGTGTTGTTTTTATTAGTCATCATAAGGAAATCTCCTTGGTATTTTTTTTTCGAAAACTGGAGAGATGTTAATAATTACATGACATTTGTCACTACACAAAGTGGCTGTTATTGTTTTACATATCTTTTGGTTTTAGCGAACCTACTATAATGTTGACGCTGAATTTCGTGTGGATATACTTTTACACTTTCGAGAACTAGTGCTTCATAAAAACTTTTTAACAAAAAATTAAACCGACGAAAAAATCAACTGGAAAGCAAAAAATAAAATTCTTAGTCTTGATGATAATTGAGCTCCTAAACTAATGTGAGTAACTAATTTTGAGTCGGCGCCAAACAAACAATTATCGAAGATCATTATATTACTTTGAAGAAGTAATCAAAACGCCGCTATGTATCTCGCTGCCATCATTTTACGCTTTACCTAATTCAATTGCTAGTTTGTTTGGCGCCGACTCAAAATTAGATACTCACATTAGTTTAGGAGCTCAATTATCATTAAGACTCTGAAGGTTTATTTAATTTTTTGCTTTTCAGTTGGTTTTTTTGTTGAAAAAATTTTATTTTTCAATTTTTTGTGGCTGTAATCTACTAATTACCACCTACCTAATTATTGATTACTTCCAAAATACTTACTTACCTAGCTTACTTCAACTATTAACTGTTAAATAATATGATTTTCTACTTTAACTATTTATTGTTATATAGGGTGAAGTGGGGTAAGCGTAATCATGGGGCAAGTGTAAGCAGGCACTCCCTAATTTTTTTATTATCGTTTTTAATTTTTTTATATCTAAAATTTGAAAGTATAACTCATTTTTTGCCTTTATATTATGTTTTTAATCCTTTCCAATGTCCTAGTTCAAAATGTTAGTTATTTATAGATCACCCTGTATTTTCACTTGTGCGAGTATCGATTGTAATTTTTTATTTCATATTGTTAATACAAATAATTCAATAAGATTGTGGTATTTTGCTTCTTAAGAAGCAAAATACCACAATTTTATTGAATTTTAGATTATTTCCAACAAGGAATCGGATTCTGTTGTCATATTTCGATTTGGATTTTTTTTTTTTTTTTTATGTTCTAGTTCCCACGAAAAGGGATATCCTGTAATGTTCAGAGAACATCGTGGGAACCTAGGGAAAGAAGGTAGGAGTTGGTGTTCTTCTTAAATTTCTGAAGGTTGTATGCCTCGGGGAACACCTCCCTAGGCAATGAGTTCCAAAGCCTCGCTGTTCGTTGGATGAACGAGTCTTTGGAAAGTGATGTTCTGCAGGTTTCCAAAGTGACCACGAAGGGGTGTGATGACTGAACTTGACGGGTTAATCTCGAAGAGACTGCCAAAGCAGGAACGATTGTTGATATTTCAGAAGAGCATCGCCCATGAAAATATCTATAAAATAGAGACAAATCGCCAACTTTTCTACGGTGTTCCAGACAAGTGAGCGAGTTTGTAAGCGAGGCATCACCGACGAGACGAATTGCCCTTTTGGACAGAATCAATAGCCTCAGGATATGTTTAGGTGCCGCACTCCAAATATGGGAACAGTATTCCAGGACAGGTCGGATCTGTGCCTTATAGATCATAAGCAGCTGACTGGGGTGAAATAGCTCTTGGCACGAAACAGAAAACCAAGTTTTGGGATGCACTTTGGCAATGGACCTCACGTGATTTTCCCAGGAAAGATTATTGCTGATAGTAATACCAAGCATCATTATGGATGGCTTCAGTGGTATGGATACTCCGGACAAAGTTATGTTAGGCACAGTGAGATCGGCTTTTCTAGAGAAAAGACATGCTTGTGTTTTGTTTGCATTGAATTCTACCAAGTTATTAGATCCCCATTCGAGAATTGTTGCCAAGTCCATATTTATATTATTAACATTTCTTCCTCGTTCATTTCTGGTTTCACGGGCTGATATAGGGGCCCTGGAAAGAAAGCGGTATGGAGGGTACTATCATCGGCAAAGCTGTACTGGACATGAAGTTGCTTTCAACAGGTCGTTGATGTGAAGTAGAAATAGTGTTGGTGCGAGAATGGATCCTTGCGGAACACCAGCATTTATGAGTAGAGTGTCAGATGAAACTCCATCGACCACTACATGGAGAGACCTGTTTGAGAGAAAACTAGCAAGCAGAGAACACAGCTGAGGGCAAGCCATAAGACAAGCTTGGCGAGAGTCCCTGGTGCCAAACTCGATCGAACGCCTTGGAGATATCTAATGCCACAGCTAAAGTTTCTCCATGCTTTTCAATAGATAGCTGCCATATATGTGAGACGTAAGCGAGCAGGTCACAGTTGATCTCTGATGGCGGAAGCCATATTGCCTATCGTTGACAATTCCTGAGTCTTCCAGATATTTCATGAGCTCGATGTTGATGGCTTTTCCATGACCTTTGAAATAATAGATAGCAGTGCGATAGGTCTGTAGTTGCTAGGTAGGGCCTTTTGCCTTTTAGGGACTGGCTGTACTCTTGCAATTTTCCAATTGGACGGAAATACCCCCCAAATTGTAAGAGTGGTTGAACAACTTGCAAAGAACAGGTGTTAGTTCGGGGCACATTTCTTGAGAACAATCGGCGGGATTCCGTCAGATCCACAGGCTTTGTTGGTGTTGAGACCCAGCAAAATCTTTCTGATAGTACGTTGGCGAAAGGTGATCTCGGGCATGTGACTGTCAATAGGTGTAATGTTCGGGGTTGTTTTCCGATGAATCCAGAGTGGAATTTCCAGCAAATAGGGCAAAGATATTGGCTTTTTCCTGGGCAGTCGTTGCTAGTGTTCCATCTTCTTTGGTTAGGGAGGAAATGAGCTGGAAGTGAAATTTCTTCCCACAGCTTTCGAAAGACCAAAATGAACGAGATCCGTTAGGACATTCAGCAAGTTTTGATCTTATTTTGGCTTTGTGGGCATCTTTGAGCATTCTATTGTCTCTTTACATATGCCTCTAGCCTCGGCATATGCTGCTCTGGTCTCAGGGCCCGGATTTTTTAGCCATCGATGGTATGCTGCCTGTTTGGAAGCCACAGCTCTAGAACAGTTTCTGTTAAACCAGGTCTTATCGGATGATGTTCTTCTTTCGGTATTCGGTATGTAAGTTTGCATCCCCAACATGATGATTTCAGAAATTGTCTCAGCACATCGTGTTGGATCTACTGAAGAGAAACAAACTCTCTTCCATGGAAACGCTGAGAAAAACATACGAAGACCTTCCCAGTCGGCCGAATTGTAATGCCACATGAGACGGGGTGGTATTGTGCAGCTCGATGGTAAATGGAAAGAGCATGTTGTGGAGATGAGGGTGTGGTCAGAGTTTCCAAGTGGGGCACAAACTTCTATTCTATACGGGTCAGGATTGGTGGTGAGGAAAAGATCTAGTGTATTGGCAGACTGGTTGTTGACATCAGGGATGCGGGTTGGTAGCTCGACCAGTTGTTCTATGGCGAAGGCCTCGGCTTGACGACCTGCATCATCTGTTTTGTTAGAGAATTTGAGCCAGGCAGCGTTATGTACATTAAAATCTCCCATGATTATGGTTTCAGCTGTTGGATGGTTCTCCTGAATGTAGTCCAGTTTGAGTGATACAAACTCAAAGAGGTCGTTATATGAAGGTTCATTAGGTGATAGATAAAGGCAGCAGAGGAACTTAGTCAGTTTGGTATCAGATAGCTTGAACCACATCACATCAAAGTCTTTCGGTTCCAAACTCTCTTCACGCTGGCATGAAAGGTTAGCCTTGGCGTAAAGGCAAACTCCACCTTTGAACCTGAATCGAGAATGGAGTTCGTAACCAGGACAAAGCATATGGACCTTGTTGGTGGACGAGTTTACTTGTGTTTCTGTTAGAGCCAGAATATCCGGTTTTTCCGTCTGTAGGTGATGGTGGACGTCATTGATGTTCTTGTTGAGTCCGCGGATGTTGCAAAATTAATTTTAATGTTGAGTCCCCTCGAGTACCTCTCGCCCGGAAATCCGAATGGAGAGGTATTTTACTTCCGGAGTGTTTTACTCTAGGAGACTTCATCATTATTACTATTGTTCATCATTATTACTATTACCTGAAAATAAAGAAGGAATTGGGGAAAAGGAAAGAGGGAGACCAACAAAAAGAAAAATAGTATTGATTACGTTTACCCCACCAAAAAATATATATGGGGTAAGTGTAATCACGGAGACAGGGGTAAATATAATCAGTGATTACATTTGCCCCAGCCAAGAATTTAATTTTTTTCCCTTCACTTCATTCAAATAACATTTAAAAATTGCACAATCTGCCTCACAAGAAAATTGTGATGAGCCAAGCACAAGCAAGAGGCAGAAGAACCACTTTGGAGCAGCAATCACTTTCAGAACCAGAGCCGATTGCAGGACCAAGTAACAAGAATGCGTCATTTAAAGATTTGTTGCTAGACACTGTAAGAGAATCCCCCCGACCTCATGAGAAAGAGAAAAGAAAAAGAGTAGCTTTTGGAGCTGAAATTATCACAGCACAGGAAAATATAGACAAAAGAAAAAAGGCAGGACAAGAGAAAGAAGAAAAAATAAAAGTAAAAATTGAATCAAAGAAAGCAAAAGATCTAGCAAAAAGAAAAAGTTTGAAACAAGAAAAAAGAAGCCCAAAAATATTATTCTAGCAAGTTCTTCTGATGAAGCGGTTGAAGCCCAAATTCTGATAGTGATAGGAAGATTTTGCAACTTATTCACAAAGGTTATATGAAGAAGAGGAAGCCCGGAAACAAGACGAATTGTTACTCATTGACTTGAACCCGATGTCAGAAAAAAAATATATTTTTTTATGTTGGTCAAATAATAGTCTTTGATGAAGAATCACAACCTTTGATTATGTTTCGGAAAAAATCCGACCAAAAATCGCAACAGTCGATTTTTCATTGGCCTGAACAAATTGAGTTTCCGCATCAGACATCGAGTTAATTTTACCAGAACCAAATTTAGGACGGAGAGGAGAATTAATTTTGCCAGTATCCTTCGATACATATAATGTAAAATAAAAGGAAAAAACTACATTGTACAGTTTTTTATGGTCACATATTTCAATAAACGTTCCTAAGACAAACATGTGAATTGTATTCATTACACAAAAAAGCTTATAACGTCCTTATGAATTGAGCTATTAGGCAATTTTTTTTGTGAAACTGCATTATTCATACTTTATTACACTTGCCCCAAATACTCTAGCATACGATGCATATGGGAATTACAAACCATGATTACATTTGCCCCGAATGCTGGGGTAAATGTAATTAGCGAATATAACTTATTATTATTGTTTATAAAAAAACACTATGCCTAGTAGAACAAAATAAATTACTTCACTTATTTAACAATTAGTTGGGTAGTACAACAATTGAGAGAGTTCATAAATGAAAATCCAAGAAATATGATTTGTTCTTTTTTTGAAGACTAAAAAAAAATTTTGAAAACCTATTTTGATAAATAATATAAAAATATGTTTATTTATAATATTATATCGATTCACAACGAACTTTGTATATTTATAATATGTATATGTGTGTATATGTGAGTGACTGATTGTGTCATTTTATTATCACTACTTTGTACAATTTTTGTTTTTATAATTTCGCTTAAATGTTTTATACACCATACTATATTGTTCTTAAGTTTCTATTGTTTACTTTTATGTCTATTTATGTCTATTTCTGACTTTTACCCATTTTATCTATGTACTGTACCCAGCTCACAAATCTGCTTTTTTATAATTTTATTCTGAATCATAATGAACATTTTAACTCTATTATATGTATATGCGTGTATAGGTGTGTGACTGATTGTTTTGTATGTATTGTTTTATTTACTTTTACATATTACTGTTATTCATTATTTAAAAATTTCATACTTCTGCTTAGATATCATTTTTATAAGAAGAACACCAACTCCTACCTTCTTTCCCTTGGTTCCCACGATGTTCACTGAACATTACAGGATATCCCTTTTCGTGGGAACCAGAACATAAAACAAAAAAAAAAAAAATACCATGTTTTTATTGTTTGAATAATTGTGAAACAAGTGCTTTAGCACTTATCACTCTTCTTTCTTTACTCACGATATTTTTGAGCACATATTCTTGTATATTTAATCTAACTTACGTGAATAAAGCTTATTATTATTATTATTATTATTATTATTATTATTATTATTATTATTATTATTATTATTATATTATTATTACTACTATAAAAAATCACAAACGTATCTCTTTTGGATATCTTGATATTATAATTTAAAGTGTAACTATCATTTTCCTGATTATACTTACCCCACTTCACCCTAATATAAATTATTTATGAAAATTCTGGTTAGTTGATTTCATCACTTTGTATATAATTCCATCCTTTCATAGAATGTAATTATTGTGACGGATGTAGGAGGATCTGTCAATGTCAACTACATATGTGTGCCAATGTTCTCAAGTGAAAAATCAATCATCCCCCATTTTTCTACCCATAGGAGTGGATTATTTCATACCAAATTGGAATATGATCAACTATGAGGTATACCCTATTCAATAAAAAAAGAATCATCCAAATGGGAAAACCCACTACAAAGTTATGCCTGATAGAATCGGTTAACGGACCAAAATTCAGAGGGTGAACGATCAATATCCTCCATTTTGCTACCCTTAGGGATAGATTTTGTTGTTCAAATTCAAATGAGACCAACTCAGAGTATATCCTATCTAATGAAGAAAGAATAATCAGAATCGAACTGCTCTGTAAAAAGTTATGCGTGATCATACATAAAAAAAATACGCGTAGACTAGAGAACCTCCTCCTTTTTGGTTTCGTCGGTTAAAAATGGAAATATACACACCCTTACTAAACTATTTTTATTTATTATAAATGTTCACGACACAATTAGTAAAAAAATAAACTAAACAGTTGATGTTTTCTGGCTCTCGTCTTGGTGTTGATGCTGATCATTCTTATTTTCTTCCCTGCTACTTCATCTCCCTTAATCCTTTTTGATAGTTCTTCTTCTGCTGTGCGTAATTTCCTATATAACGTTGAAAAGGAAAACATTCTCAAGTAAATATTGGAAAACATAATTTTTTGAAAATTAAAAAGTCTTCGATAAAAAATTAAGGTGTTTTTTTGATATCTAAAAGAAAATAATTGGTCGTGGAGAATCACATGTTATTGAAAAAGAACCAGGGCGCAAAATGCCACAAAACAAATTGAAATTATGTTATCACGAAATTTACCCCTTCACTCCTACCATCTTTTCGGCTACGTACGTCACAGAAAGCGCCTTCATCATAAATTTAAAATTTGTTAGTAGATAAAATACGAGTTTAAAAATATTTCATAGGCCGTTTTAGATATGCGTTGTATATTTTAAAACATTTTGGGTTGATTATTTTTGTGTTTTCTCCGAATCTAACACAAACTCATTATCGTGAAAACGTAGTGGGTAATATTTCTGGTTTTTTATCTCTTGATATTTTAATGCCATATGATTAAAAGTAAATACGATAACTCGATAAGAGGTTTCAAGGCAGTTTTCTACAAAGAAATATACTAAAACACAATTCAATGCAAACGGGCTCATAAATAAAATGATTTTTTCCATATAGATATTGCCTTCCATTTTATGACTTTTTAACTTTTTAGAACGAAGTCCTTTAAGCGGCTTGCGGTAGGTGTTTACTGGTAGAAATCGTCACGTAAGAAAAAACGTTATGCCCCGTCCATGCGGCTTTCTCTCTCTCTCTCTCTCTCTCTCTCTGCCTCTTTCTATTATATACGAGTCTGTGTGACAGGCGTCTAGCCCTTGCTCATACGATTCCGTAGGTGTACGAAACCATCTGAACTGCTGTTCTGCTTGCGGGAAATTTAAAATGATACATATCTAGGATATTTATGCGAATACAAGTCGGATATTATCGTTTAGTGGTAATACGTGGAAGATATTTTTGTTTCTTTTATATTTCTACAGTGCTTCTCAAAAGTCCCCTCCCCCCCTCTTGTTTTTGGAACGATTATACATAAACAAGTGAAATTTGGAAACTGAATATAAAAGGTTGTAAACTTCCCTACTAGTGATGATAGATGACGAAATCGTTAAAGATGACGTCACAAGGCCATTGTGACCAATAATTTTAGATGGAACCCTACGGCAAGCGACACCTCTTTTAAAAGGTACCGAAAAAACCTATTCAATGATACTAATTTTGTTTGTGTTTATGGCAGTTTTAATGGCTCATTAGTAAACATTAAAATTTAAATTCCATTCAATATGATATTAATTACAGATTTAAGAATCAGTATCTACTTAAAGAAATTGCTCGAATTACTTCCTGACAGTGAAATATCCTATTTTCAAACTCTTCTCGTACTTTTGCAAATGTGTCTGCGGAAACAGCCTCACATTCTGCAACAATACGTTGTTTTAAAACGTCGATATTGTCAGGTTCAGTGGCGTAAACCTTCGATTTAAGGTACCCCTACAGAAAAAAATCCAAAGGTGTGAGGTTCGGTGATCGAGCTGGCCATTCCGTTGAACCTCGTCGTCCAATCCACCTACCACGATACTCCTCATCCAAATACCGTCTTACTGCACCGTAATAGTGTGGAGGAGCACCATCCTGTTGGAATGTTATTGCCGAATTCTTCTGGATTATCTTCCAAAATTTCAAGGATTAACGGTTCTATTGCGTTTTGCAACAGCTCCAGATAAACCTCACCAGTTAAATTAGTATTTAAAAAAAGAGGCCCAACGATGTTGTTTCCCAGAATACCTGCCCAAACATTCACCTTCTGGAGAAATTGGGTATGTGTTTCACGAAACAGGTGAGGATTTGCGTCACTCCAATACCTCACATTCTTTATATTTACATTTCCATTTAGATAGAAAGTACTTCCGTCACTAAAACAAATTGTTTTGACATAGTCTGGCTGTTGGTTAATTTTAGTTTCCGTATTTTCACAAAATTCTAGTCTTCGATCTGGGCCGTCGTCTGAGAGTTGATGAACCATTTTTAATTTGTATGGATGAAATTTGTTTTTTTTCAACACCCTGTGTACTGTACTTCGACTGACTTCACAGGTAGATGCAACGTGAGTTGTTGAAGAAGTAGGATTAACTATTACTTCTGCCAGTATATAAATTTTTTTCTCATCAGAAATTTGTGGTCTGCCAGATCGTTTCGCATCATTAATACTACCCGTTGTTTCAAACTTACGAAGAAGCTCCCTTAAATAAGTCCTCGAAACGGGGCGATCGGAAACCTCTCATTAAAAATGCGTTCTGCTGCATGAATATTTTGTCCAGTTTCACCAAGAATTAGGATCGCTGCTACTTTATCACCTAAATCACGTACCATTTCGCTTCTTGAAGCACTTGAACGTTTGGCTCGCAACAGTTAAACAAATTATTAAAATGTACAAAAATATTAAAAGTACCAAAAGCTGCTAAAACAGTTAAACGTTCGATCAACAATACACAAATTATTCAATGTACAAAAACTTGGACAATTACAAACACGTCGAATTAGGGAGACTAACAAAAACGTCATCTTATTTGACAACTATCCAGAGGCGGAGCTTGAATTTAGAATTTTAGTATTAACCGATTTAATTCATCACAGCTTTGCGTTTCTCAAAAGCGAGTTGCCAAAACTGCCATAAACACAAACAAAATTAGTATCATTGAATAGGTTTTTTCGATACCGTTTAAAAGAGGTGTCGTTTGCCGTAGGGTTCCATTTAAAATTATTGGTCACAATGGTCTTGTGACGTCATCTTTGACGATTTCGTCATCTATCATCACTAGTTTCCAAATTTCACTTGTTTATGTATAACCGTTCTAAAAATAAGAGGGGGGGAGAGGACTTTTGAGAAGCACAGTATATCCTTTTTTGGACATAATTTCTCATGTTTTTTGTATGCCGTAGTTGGATTAATGGTTTACATTGGATATGTGGCACGTCAATTTGATATACTATAACGAATAGTATTAACAGGAATAAAATACCTTTTATTGTGGCGGAGGAGTTTGGAAAAAAGGATGTATAGGTATAGTATTGCATGGTAATGACAATTAAATGTGATGGAAAAGAAAACGTCAACTTTTAAAGGGAAAACTATTGAGAAACTGAAACACAAAATGGTGGATACATGAGATTGATGGCAACATATTCTGCTACCTTGATATTATTAATTGATTTATTGGATCGTTTGGAACCATGGAGGGAGCAGAACGCTTTTTCCTTACGTGAAGAAAATATACAAATACAAGCAATCTAAATCTTCATATGGAATTATATTCGGAGTTGAAGAAAACCTGTCCAAACGCTATAAAAAACATATGGCCGTGTTGAGGATTGAACCCCGTATATCTGGCTTGGTATTTCCTCGTTTTACGGCAGCTCCGAAATTATATATATATATATATATATATATATATATATATATATATATACATATATATAATCGAAATGTAAAAGAAAGGAATGTAATTCCATCAAAACGTAACCGAAAAATACGGGACCTCAAGATGTTTTTTTAAATTTTAAGCTTTTAAAGAAATGAAGATAACCAAAAATTTTTGCGATACGCGATTTCTCCTTAAACTGAACCTTCACCATCGTTTTTGAAAAAATTGAAGTTAAATTTGATGAAAATAAATCTTTCGAAAATGCACTCAAATTTTTAACGCCCCAGAACTGTTCCTTGAGGCACACCATAACTCACATTCCTCTAAGCTGGTACTGTCACTAATTTTTACTTTTTGTTTACTGTTGGTCAAATAGCTTTTCAATAATCTATATGAAGTAACCCTGAAACTAGTGCTCTTCAAAACATTCATCAATTCATCCTGATAAAGCCTTTTTGAGGTCAACAAAATACCTAGTGTACAATTTTCCTGTGTACAAATTTACTTATAACGGCAGTGATAATTGCGATGACATCTTTTGTTGATTTATTTTCTGTAAATCCAAATTGTGCATTCTACTAAATTTGATATTTGTCAGAAAAATTGTGTATCTACTTTTCCTTATTTTTTTCGAATATTTTTGGCAAATTGGAGAGAAGAGAAATTTATTATTATGAACTATAACATAAATCGTATCAGTTGAAACCTCGTCAAAAGTGGAGAAAAACTATGGCCAAAAGTGGCAACATTTGGCCAAAAGTGGAAACATCTGGCCAAAACAGGAAATTTTACAATTTTGAAAAAATGTAACGCAAAAAGTCTGCGTAGACACTGTTTGTTCTATCTGTTAATTCATATATTGGTATAATTAATCTTATGATGAAACCAAACTGATTGTCGAAAAGTACGTCAACATTAAGTTTTTGTTTTAGTGTTGTGTTTTTGTGTGAGCTGTTTTGCGACTATTCCAAACTTTTGGTGAGCATTTTTTATGGATCGATAGTTCTATAATTCATTTATTATGTCGAGGAAGCCTGAGTTGGCTATGAGTGTTTGCCAATAAGCGTTTCATTGCGAGTAGATATTCGATTGATTTTCCAGGCTTCTTTGTTGCCTTGACTCTATTTTAATTTGATTTTCGCGTCAGAAATCTTTCAGCGACGCAAATTGAAGAATGGCCGTAAAAACGGAAATAGTTTGTTTACAAGTTCAATGCAATAGGCGATTACAAGCTTCAGTATGCGTGAAAAACACCGATGAATATTCGGGAGTAATAACCAGCATGTTTTGGCAGAGGTCCGGTTTTGAGTGATTGGGAGAGCATACAGGGCTGGACCGTTTAAAAGATCTTGTTTTTTTTTCACAAAGTGGTCTATCCTATTCATCAACGCTTTTAGACGTTACTTTCACTTATCAAATTCTATCAAATCTCTTGAAATATTGCTAAACGAGCTTGATTTTACAGTCTTGTGACATAATTCGTAAAACGGAAAAAATCTTACAACGAAGAAACAACTCGTACTCTAGTGACTAGATTAGAGAAGAATAAGTTATTATTAATGCTATTTTAACAACCTCGAATCATGTTTCTAATTCTTTTCGTCAGACAATTATTTTACCCATTCAAAATGTGCCCAAATATCGAAATATATTCAAATAATATCCTGAGGTGTGGAATCAGAGAATCCGTGGAGATGTAGAAATAAACTTATGGCAATGTCATAACCTCACCCGTGTACATCTTATCAGATTTAAATGTAATCTATTGCTGTTATGAAACCTATTGCTGTTATATTTCATATTACTGGGTGCAGACTAGTGAAATTGAACGTTTTGAGAGAAGCAAACGTTACAACGTTTACAGAGTGGTCCAACGAAAAGTATGCACCTAGCTTTTCTCCTTTGTTTAGAATTGAAAGCAAAAATGCTCGGACACGTGGAGTTTGCTTTTGAAGGGGGACACATTTTAGACATATTTTTCAACCTGTGCCTTTAACGCCCTAGCGAGGGGGCGTCACAACCCTAAAATTTTAAATGGAAAGTGGGGTCGAGTGATATATCATTTGAACGGGCACAAAATTATCTTTCTAATGATACCCTATTTATTGAAATTTATTCGAACAGTTAATGCGAAAACGGCTTTAAGAACATTTACCCGATAATTTAGATATTAATGAAACATACAAATAAGTTTTGGTTATTAGGAATCAGAATAACTACAATCATTTCTAAATTACTTCATTTTACCGAAAGCAACATTTCAATGTAATTTTTTTCATCACAAAAATCCCCATTTATCGTTTGCGTTTTTTGTCGAAAAAACTGCAAATAAGTGTAGGAAAAGAATTTAGGCAAACTTTTATTTTAGTCCCTTCATTGATCCAGTCTGGTCGCTTTTGAAGTTATTTTAATTTCACTGTACAAAATGGTTTATTCCATTCCAGAACGAGTTGAAATTGTTAAACTTCATTTTCAAAATAATAGTTGTGCTAGACTAACTGCTCGCTTGTTTAAGGACAGTCATCCCGATAAAAATGTTAATGATTCGTATGTTGCCAAGTTAGTTAGAAAGTTTGTCGATACCGGATCTGTTTGTAATGTGAAACACCAGCCGCAGAACCCCATCAGAAATGAAGCTGTGGAAGTCGCTGTTTTGGGGCATGTTCAATTGGATCATACTCAAAGTACCCGTCAACTAGCTGAAGCCTCAGGACTCCCCGTTCATCCATAATACGGATTTTAAAAGCGTACAAATTTCATCCGTACAAAATTAAATTAGTACAGGAACTAAATGAGGATGATCCTGATCGAAGGCTGCAATTTTGTGAACAAATGAGCCAGCGTTTAATTGAAGATCCGCACTTATTGTTTAACATTTGTTTTACCGATGAGTGTACATTTTATTTGAATGGAGCTGTGAATAGGCATAATTGCCGTTGCTGGGATGACAGTAACCCACATTTATTCCGTGAGGTTCATACCCAATACCCTCAAAAAATGAACGTCTGGTGTGGCATATTAGGAAGTCATATCATAGGACCACTTTTCATTCCTGGAAATTTAACTGGTGAAGTCTACCTAAACATGCTTGACGATGCAATTGATCCTTTCATAACACAGATAATAGAAGACGACCAAAATCATGATGCCGATCGGCTCCATTTCCAGCAAGATGGAGCACCTCCGCACTATGCTGCTCCTGTAAGAGAATTTTTAGATAACCGGTTTCCCGGACAGTGGATTGGAAGGAGAGGCCCAATTGAATGGCCTGCCAGGTCACCTGATTTATCGCCTTTGGACTTTTTTCTATGGGGACACTTGAAAAATAAATGTTTTGCTACGAAGCCCGAGTCCATAGAAGATCTTCGCCAACGGATTACAGCACAATGCAGAAGCATAACACCTGATATGCTACAAAATGTTAGAAATAGATTTGAACAAAATCTGTATTATTGTATGGAAGCAAGTGGGTCACATTTTCAACACTTGTTGAAGTAACGTTAAAAATTGTTTACTTTTTTTACAAAGCACTGTTACAAGTAACAAACATTGAAACGTAAGTACTACTAATTGTAAATGTTTTGATTCTTAATAACCAAAACTTATTTGTATTTTTCATTAATACCAAAATTATCGGGTAATTGTTCTTAAAGCCGTTTTCGCATTAACTGTTCAAATAAATTTCAATAAATAGGGTATCATTAGAAAGATAATTTTGTGCCCGTTCAAATGATATATCACTCGACCCCACTTTCCATTTAAAATTTTAGGGTTGTGACACCCCCTCGCTAGGGCGTTAAAGGCACAGGTTGAAAAATATGTCTAAAATGTGTCCCCCTCAAAAGCAAACTCCACGTGTCCGAGCATTTTTGCTTTAAATTCTAAACAAAGGAGAAAAGCTAGGTGCATACTTTTCGTTGGACCACTCTGTATATACTTCTTGATAGAAGGATGTGGAAAAATGTTGGGGATATAAGAATATATAGAGGTGAAGAAATTGACCCCCATAAACCTAGCAGAAGTATTTGCAAATTTAGAATTTCCAATTATGCCATAATTTGTCGCTAATTAATCGCCCATTTATTACCACAATTATAAATTTGTCGCTCATCGTTTAAAAAAAAAACATGTTTCTGCTAGGTTTATATAAAGCTGGCAGAACCACTTCGTAGCTAGTTACTTTTGGAAAATACTAATACTACCATAATTTGTCGCTAATTAATTATCACTTCGAAAAATTTGTCGCTCATCTTTTTTTGGTTCTGCTAGGTTTATATGAAGCTAGCAGAACCACTTCCTATCTATCTAATTATAAAAAAAAGAATAATCCGTAATTTGTCGCTAATTTATTACCAAATAAAAATTTGTCGCTCATCTTTTTTTGTAAAAAACAAGTATTTTCAGAATTTGATTGTCTATAAAGGCTATCAAACGTATAGTTTATACCTATTAGTTCCATAACAAGCAAATATGCATGATACAGTAAATTCACCTGATTTTTCGCTGATGTATCGCATATACTGGGTATTGTGAGCGATATTTAATTAATGTTGCCATCACCATGCCAACATGGCATCATGTGCTAAGGATATTGTGATATCAGAAGCTCAAAGTAGGTCTGTTCTGTGGAAAGACACACATACACACTTCTAAACCAATCAATTGAGATTTTTTCGTGACAAAAATATTACCAGGAAACCGACCATACGTAATACGATCCTTAGTTATATCTTGTTATGTTTTCTACTCGCAACTATCATTGCTTAATTTGTTATAAACATTCAAGTGCAAAAAATAGTGTTTTTTTGTGCATAGGTAAAATATTTATGAAAATTTTGTTGCTCCAATAAAAATGTTCTTTGCATTTTTTGTGTCGTTAAGTCTTATACAACACTCCATATTTCATTTATCGCTCCAATTTCGGAAAGACCCTGTATATGCGATACATTAGCGTCAAATTAGGGAAATTTACTGTATCATGCCTATTTGCTTGTTATGGAACTCATGGGTGTAAACTATACCTGATAGCCTTTAGTAGATATTGAATTTTTTTTATAAAATACAATTTTTTCACAAAAAAAGATGAGCGACAAATTTCTTATTGTAATAAATCAGAGACAAATTGGCGACAAATTATGAACTATTCGTGTTTTTTCATAATTAGATAAATAGGAAGTGGTTCTGTTAGCTTCATATAAACATAGCAGAAGATGAATTTTTTTAGAAAAACGAAGAGCGACAAATTTTTCGAAGTGGTAATTAGTTAGCGATTAATTAGCAACATATTATGGTAGTATTAGTATTTTCCATAGGTAGGTTCTGCCAGCTTCATATAAACCATGGATTAAAAAAAACCATGAGCGACAAATTTATAATTGTGGTAATAAATTAGCGACAAATTATGGCATAATTGGAAATTCAAAATTTGCAAATGGTTCTGGTAGGTTTATGGGGGTAAGAAATTGGTAGCGACAATGATTAATTAAGTAATTTGTACATTCAATGATGAATGTCAGTTGGATCAACTCCTCATATACATGATTTTTGGAAAAACTACAGTGCAAAAGGAAAATGAACATGCATTAACATGATAGTGTTGTTCAAAAAAATCTGAAAGCACCTAGATGTGAAGAAATGTTTCAAGGTCTGTTTGAATATTTTTGGTCTCTTCTGATTTCTCAGAGCTATGGAACAAATGGTAGGATTTTAGACCAATGTAAAATGAATTCTCACAGATAATAACTGCTGATCAACAATGATCGCAGGAAAACTGCCACCACAATGAAAATTCGCTTATCCATTATTTGTAGTCTGATCACGAGCGTAAACAGTGTTTGTTTATGGACTGGAATATCAAACAGATAAACATTTAATATGGCTGTGGGTGAACGTTACATATTTGAGCGTTCCGCAAACATAATACACTAATATAAATCAAACCCATAATTATGTATTGATTGTATATGCTCAGTTAAGGCTGTGAAAAAAATCTTCGGATGCCAGAAAACTTCTTGTTCAAAGAGACAGTTTTTAATTGTCAGTAAATACTTAAATGTGCGAAATGGATTATCAACGGTGTATTCATAAAAGTGTTCAAAATGACTGCTAGATAATGGTAGAGTCTATTTTAAAATACCTCCTTCACCTTGGAAAATGAATATATGGTAATTGCCTGGCATTATTCATTCTAAATATCGTTTTCAAATCGTTTAGGTCGGTTAGACATCTATTATAAGTGGTTCAAATAGGTATTTCGGCAAATCGACATATCTCGGCGATTTTCTCATTTTTAAGTAGCCTGGCCGACTCTCTATCTGCCATTTAAAGTAATCAATGTAAATACAAAATATAAATATTTTTCAAAATACTCAAGATTAGGAAGTTTCAAATAAGGCATCACGTGGAACTTTATTTAAAAAATTATTGTTTATTTCTACTATACTTCGAATTTACAAATATATTTGACGTTCATAATCATAACAGTTATTTAGGAGACAAGTGTTGAAGGTGGCATTTCATTTTGTGAGCGGGGAATATTGCAAAACGATCGTTAGCAATCCCACCAACAAAATAAAACTCTTTTAACAAATGTAACATTTAATATTTTTTTGTACAACTGTAACTGATGGTGAAAAAAAACACTTTCGGTCACGACTTTTTGTCTTTAAGAAAAACGAATTTTTGAACGAAAATATTGAATGAATAATGTTTTTGAGGATTTTTTGAAAAATCCATAACCTTGTGACGTCACTAGTTTTCGAAAAAAAAGGTCTTTATAATGAACATTATGACTCAATGAAACTCAATATAACACTCAAGTAAAAAAAAAATAGATAAAGAGAAATTTGTTACGAATCCAAGAGAGTCCACCATCCGCCAACAGCTGTTTCGTGGTTTCCCAATCATCAGGACGGCTTGTGGTCTCTTTCAAATTCGTATCAAATCTCTCGCAGTGTTAATACCTACCGGCAAGTAAGAAAATGTGAAAAGCATCAAATTATAGATAGTGACACCTATAATCGGTGCGGCGAAGCTTAGACCTAATATCGTGGAATTTTAATGGAACGAAATTTTGTGCACATTAATAGGTCACCGACAGATGCCAGCATAGGCCAACCCACGATACCAATAGTCGTACTCCTAGTGCGTTCAGAGTAACGCAATACAAATAACTAGATAAAGAGAAATTTGCTACGAATCCAAGAGAGTCCACCATCCGCCAACAGCTGTTTCATGGTTTCCCAAACATCAGGACGGCTTGTGGTCTCTTTCAAATTCGTATCAAATCTCTCGCAGTGTTAAATCCTACATTTTGGTACCAAAAACTAGTCGATCGGATTACTTTAATTCTCAAGTCAAATTTAGGGGTATACCCCTTGCGTGATTTCTTCAGAAATAAAAAATTGTCAATTTTTTTTCTCGAAAATCTGAACATATACTAAATCGACCATTTTGAATCGATTGGTGCCATCAGAATTACTCTATCTATATTTTTTCTTGAGATATGGCCTATATTTCACTTTAAAGACCTGCAAATTCCTGAAAACCTGAAAAAATTATAATACCACTCCAAAATCTCCTTTTTTTCCATCCTTTCTTTATTTACATGGTCAAAAGATACCCAGAAAAATCGTCGATGAGTTCGCAGTGAGAGTTTTCGCAAATCTGTGCAAAACGTGCTTCCAATTTTTTTCATATCATATTTCCTGACATAGGCACAAATTACTTGAGCTAATTATGGCATGGTACATATTTTTGGCATTGGTATACGATTTCCTACATTTTGGTACCAAAAACTAGTCGATTACTTTAATTCTCAGTCCCCTTGCGTGATTTTTCCAGAAATAAAAAATTATCGTTTTTTTTTTTCAAAAATCTGTACATATATATACTAAATCGACCATTCTGAATCGATTGGTGTCATCAGATATCTATCTTTCACTTTAAAGACCTGCAAATTCCTTATCTTAAAATTCCCACCAATAAGTTTGAATATAATCTTCAAAACAATTTCTATATGTAACATTTGAACATTCGCTGAGAGATGGCGGTAAAGTTCATTGAAAGCAAAGAAATGTTCTTCTAACGGAACAATATGATATTACGGCGTAAAAATAAGATTCAATGTCATTTGATGTCATGCAAATTCTATGTTCGTTTAAGTGATCACAGTGACCGAAAGGGTTAACTTCTGTAATATTCGAACCTACGATATCTGGACTACGAGGCATGAATGAATATTTACCGTGAATATGCTGCATTACGCCAAACTTCCATAACTGATCCAAGGAGGAAATTCGCATAAGATGAACTTCTGTACTATTTGAAAAATGACAGTAACACAGATATTGAGTTTCTGTTAGATTCAGTAGAGGTGCCTCTAAAAGAGGTAGATCATCTAACAGATCTGAAGATCCAGGAGCTTACAAGAAAAAAAACTGAAGTGCAACCCATAAAAGACCTTAAATATGTTGGATATCATCATCTTCCAGGTTACGATGGCAAAAAAGAAGCTCCAAGATCCAAAAATGAAACTTGCAAGAGTTGGACGCATATGTTTTGTTCAAAATGCAAAGTTCATGCATTGTGAAGGACAGAAATTGTTTTTCAACTTTTCACTCCAAGTAAATATCAATACTTGTTATATTCTATTACCAGAAATATAATTTTTTCGGTTTTTTTTACATTTGTAATAAAAAAAAATGTTTTTTTTCTTCCATAAAATTTGTTTGTCCATGGGGATGGACAAATTCTGGCGGGGTGAAGTTTTGTATACAGTGCGAGTTTCTAACTTGGAATAAATTCAGTAACTCAAAGACATTTGTTTTGTTAGAAATATACCCGGACAGGTCGATTTTTATTTTGAATTGCGCTCGTTTTTATGTAAGAAAATGTTATACAGCGTGTCTCAAATTTGAGATATGACGTCATCGACTATTTTTTTAAAGCAATCCTAATTTTTTTATGACTATTCTTGAAGGGTATAGTAAGTTACACATGCGTACCAAATATCAAATTTTGTATTCCTATTTGGATAATACATTCCCCGGTCGTTGGATTGGCCGTCGAGGTCCTACGGAATGGCCAGCCCGCTCGCCAGATTTGACACCTGTAGTCTTTTTTTTATGGGGCTATTTGAAGCAAAAGGTGTACGAAACTGAACCTGCTTCAATATTGGATATACGGTAGAGAATAATAAATATTTGTAGAAATATCGACGTTACTGTGTTCGAAAATATTCGGCGTGAAATATCGGATAGGCTGTTCTTATGTCAAGCAGTTCGAGGCAACCATTTCGAGCATCTTCTGAACTGAACTCGGCTTCTTTCCTCAAATTATGAAGTTAAACGTCGATGTATTCAGGCAATTATTAAATGTTCCGCCATATTGTAGTAGGTGAAGATATTGATTTTATATTCTGGGGTTGTGAAGTATTCGTCAGGAGCTTCAGAAGGATGTGTCAGTTTCTTCTGTCAATTTTACTCCAAAATATAGTATTCATGCAGCATTTTCATTATCCCAAATTTCAATTTTTTTAGTTGACCCGTTCAAAAAATAAAATGGGGGGACATTAAAGAAAAGCACTGTATATATATTTTCTGTATAGGGTCTCTACACACTGTACACCAATAATTCACATACCTATGAACTAAAAACGTCATTTTTGATGGCAGTTGTACAAAAAAGTCTGTGAGCTTTAAATTACTAATATCGAAATTCGAATGGTCATTACAATCGTGGTTTAAAATGAGAATTCTCGGAGGGTTTTTGTCTAGAATAATTTTTCTACTGTAATACATACGAAAGGATCGATGCATCACGTCATTTCACGACTTGTTGAGCGGATCTACGCAAATAAAAGCTGACGGTACTCGTCTCATAAATAATTCACGGTATTTTTATTCTTCATATTTTTCGGGACACATCACCAATATTATTATCATAAGCTTTCTCGCGCTAGCAAATCGGCCGAATGGAATTCAGGCCATCAACGCTCAGAAATGGTACCGCGAACATTTTCCTCTCGAAATGGCAAAATATTCTGCCGGTCGGTTATGCAGAGTTCAGAGCCAGTGGCGGCGCGGCGGGCCGCTTCAAAGTTATCGGTGAAAACTCACAACTGCGATATATATTTCTATTATTATACAGGGTGTTCTTGAAGGTGATGTATCAATTTTGACTTGTCATAATATGTCATTTTATCAAAAAGTAAAAGTTTCAAAATTACAAATGCACAAAATTTACCCTAGTACGGTCCTGGTATACCGGGTGACACAGGATATCGGGCCACCCCTGTAACTTCTTTAATCGTGAACGTACAGTTATATAAGCAACAATGCATTCGAGAACGGATTTTTCTGAAATTTGGTACAGTTATATAAATAAACCATTTCGGATTTGATCACATTACAATCCAATATGGCGGACTTCCGGTTTTTCTGGAAATGCCAGTAACTTTGTTTTTTCAAATGGAACACCCTGTATATTTTTACATATTCAAGTTCAACAGGTCAAAACAAGTCCAAACCTCATGTCAAATGTCATTTCTTCAAAACAATTGAAACTAAAATTGTTTTTTCATTTTACCTCGTGGATAAATGAGTTTTGGTCGGAGCTATCCACAATGAGTCGCAAATAACAGAAAAAATTAATTTTTCTGAAAAATTATTTTTTGTGTCATTTATTGAATCAATTCAGTCACATCACATTTCGATCTAAAATTATTTTTTTTTCAAATGAAACCCCTATGGGCCACCTACCTGTCTCTTTAGAACATTCATTAAGGAAAAAAATTACATATCATTTTTGTATTTCGGTGCAGTAACAAATTGTATACATTCAAAAATCTACAACTAGTTCATGAGTAACTTAGTAAGCTGTGAAAAACAACATTTTTGAATCTTGTCAACTAATTGTGTTTCGCTGTCATCTTTCATCTCAACTCTCGAAAATTAGTTAACTTCCGAGAATTAGTTTAGTAGAAATGTAAAATCAAAATTATAGGTTCACAAGAAGTGAACAGGTTGATATGTTATTAATTTACGGAGAATGTCTTTAAAACAGTGTCGCCGCTTGTCAGTTATACGCTGAACGATACCCACACAGAAAAGAACCCAACAATGGAGAAGATGATCGTAAGTGAGGAGGCAGAAATGAACGTTTTGCTTATGTTGATTTTGATCCAACCGCTTCGACGCGGGAATTGGAATACCAATGCAATGTAAGTCGAGAAAACGCTAGAAGAATTAAAAAAAACACCATTATCGGCTTATAAGTATAACTTACACAATTAGTTGACAAGATTCAGAAATGTTGTTTCCCACAGCTTACTAAGTTGAAAAATTATTCGAACTGCAAGGAAACTCATGAACTAGTTGTAGATTTTTAATTTATACAATGTGTTACTGCAGCCGAAGCATAATACTATATTGTTTTATTTTTTATCATTTTATTTTATTTCTATTGTTCACTGAAAGTGTTTACAGTGAGTTCTTACTTCATACTTATTTTTATACTTTACTTTATAGATTTAGGATTAGATTAGATTAGTTAAGTTTTATATCCTCGTCACTCACAACTATTCTATAACCTATGAACATGCTCACGTACAGTTGAACAAGGGCCAGATAATATACACATGTTGCATTTCAGAATTTGTCTAAACACGTTGCATTTACAGCAACAAAAGAGTACCCACGCACAACTTCGGTTTTAGTGGGATTCTCCATGTTTGTTTGTAATGTCTTATTTAACTATTATATAGCCTTGTATAATTATATTTTACGGAATAAACACCGAAATACAAAAGTGATATGTAATTTTTTTCCTTAATGTATGTTCTAATGTATGGTGGCCCATAGGAGTTCCATTTGAAAAAAATGAATTGTTGATCAAAATGTGATGTGACTGAATTGATTAACCAATAAGTGACACAAAAAATAATTTTTCAGAAAAAATTAAGTTTTTTTGTTATTTGCGACTCATTGTGAATAGCTTCGACCAAATCTCATTCATCCAGGAGGTAAAATAAAAAAACAATTTTAATTTCAATTGTTTGAAAAAAATTACCTTTGACATAAGGTTTGGACTTGTTTTGACCTGTTGAACTTGAATATGTAAAAATATACAGGGTGTTCCATTTGAAAAAACAAAGTTACTTGCATTTCCAGAAAAACCGGAAGTCCGCCATATTGGATTGTAATGTGATCAAATCCGAAATGGTTGCTTATATAACTGAACCAAATTTCAGTAAACTCCGTTCACGAATGCAGAAGTCACAGGGGTGGCCCGATATCCTGTGTCACCCGGTATGTATCATTTTTAACGTTAAGAAAAACTTGTCATAATATATCATTTTATCAAAAAGTAAAAGTTTCAAAATTACAAATGTAAAAAATTTACCCTAGTACGGTCCTGGTATATAGCACTAGATGTGCTTGAAATGCTATCAGTGCTATCAAAATGAATTCAATATGGCAGCACACTCAACAGCTTATTGATCTATTTGTGTTTTGGTTTATTTCCATTTTATTGTTTTCGAATTTTGAGTATTGGTTCGTATTGTTATCTCTTATAGACGATTTGCAATATAAAGGTATGCCGACTTGTATTTAGGATGAAAAATTCACAATGATTTTTTTGTTGTTATATGATCAACTACGAATGTCGAAAACAACGCAACGATCTGAGTTTTTTCAGAATTCGCCGTGGATCATATTTCAAACATAAAACGAATCCTTAACGTATTATATTTGAAACCACAGAAAGTGGTAAATTCAATCGATAGACAGGATTTAAGCAAAACCCAACTCAAATCTGCTCGATTTTGTAGGAAACTTTGTTTTTATGTTAAAAAAAGGTTGAATAGTAAATGATACAAATTTACGACTTGCAAAATTCCTCACAGGGTGTCACTAACCTCTTGCACACTCGTGAATGACGAGTGTAAAATGCCATTTTATAACGAATTACAGTAGTTAAAAATATGAATAAAAAATTTGAAAAAAGGTTTTGTTTTTTGTAAAATTCGACGTACATCAATAATTCACCCGCCTAATTTTAGGTGACCTACTCACAGGAAAACTTTGGCAATTGCCGAATGCAATAAACATTTAACTTGACATTTGAAAAGGTAGAATGTTAAACTGATTGTGTGGTAAATGTACACATTGCAGGCTGTCTGAGATATATATTCAATTTCAAAGTGAAGAAAACAACTAACCTTGTTATAGCCAAACTGGCGATAAAGTCAGAACTAGTTGACTTCATAATCTGCTTTGAGGCAATTGAATATTGTTTTTGAATAATATCACGACCATTGTAGTGAGTCAGACATTCAGAACACGTGAACTGAACACTGTTGCCAAGCAAGATTCTCAGTTTCTTTTTGGAAAACTATTCATCTTTAATCATATGTTTTCTTATAGTGTTTTGTGACCTCACTGATTATTATAGCTTGGAGTTTGGTTGGGAAGAGGTCAATTAACTGAAACCACTATGGATCTGTTGCCGACGTTTCAACTTTTATAAAGTCATCCCCAGGGCACTACAATAGGGATTGTGAATATTACAAGGGTGACTAGTAGAGTAGCTTAGTACATGATAAATTACATGATAAAAACCTCAATAGAGGTATAAAGTACAAACAACTTGAGCTGTAAATATGTCAAATCTTATGAAAATATTTATATATAAAATTGACATGAATAAAAATTATTGTAAAGTTGTAAAACAAATCATGTAGTAAAACAACAGGATACTTACAAGAAAAATAGGTTCCTTGTCGTTATAAAATGTATATTAAAAAGGACATTTACATATACTTGGATTCCTCTTGTTTTAATATAAATGGAAAATTGTTAACATATGTCGAAATCAACGGAGAGTTTGCTTCTGAATGAAGGCATCCAGTGGAGATTGGAAATGTTTTTGTTTTTTCCTCTTGATTTCTTTCGTTATTTATTGATAAGGTACGTGTAGGAACCATAGGCGTGCATGGCGTGTGATTATTGTGGTGTTTTCAATTTACTTATTAGGTATGAATAGGAGTTGGGTAGAAAACTGTTTTATTTGTTGTTCTTATGAGGTTTTCAGGTCTTATGCTCCGTTCATGTTCAGATATTCTAGTTTTGAGATATCGTCCTGTCTGCCCAATATATACTTTGTCACATTCTGCACAAGGAATTTTGTAGATTATGCCACTTTCGAGTTCTTTTGGTGTTTTAGATTTCAACTTGGTGAAGTATTTTTTAACAGTGTTTTCATTTTTGAATGCAATATTGAAAGGCACATCAGTAAATACTTTCTTCATCTTCTCTGAAAGACCCGAAATGTATGGGATTTTGTAGAAGAAATTTTTCCATTTGGTAGTTTAATATTACTGGTTTGCTCTTTGAAAAGGAGTTTGTTTATTAATTTTGCTGGATAATTGTTTTTCAATAGGTATATTTTAATTGCTTGCTTTAATTATATGAATGTCAATGAAAATTAACGATGAGGACCATCGTTCAAAAGGGAGGTTATGTCAGGAACATGCCCTCCGAAGAGGATTGCCCCAGATTATCGGGATCAGAGCTAGCTCGCTCAGATGTTTATCTATACATTTTGTTTCAATGTCAACCTCAACTTGTTTGGGATTGGATCACATCGGACAAAGTGTGTTGAATATAAAAGAGTGTGGCCGGCACTGATTCGGAATTAGAAATATTATAATTATTATAATTATTAGAATGTAGTTCCTACTTCTGAGCTGCCATTCTGGCAGCGTTGTATAAATAGTTCTAGGTGTAAGTTTAGTGATTGTTGTTCATATTTATTGTTATTAAATGTTGTATGTTTGTTCTGTTGATTCTGAGTTCATAATCTGGTTATCACAAAAGTTATACTGAGCTACCAACCCCTTTAAGGCCCCTATGGCCATATAGTTATGACGTATCTGTTCAAAGTTGTCAACAAACGAAAGTTTGTTAGATTCTATTAGTGTTTTCTGATTGGCTGGTGACTGAAAGATCCTAATTAGCAACCAATCAGAAAACAGTACGCGATGTGCAGGAGAATTAATTTGAACATTTTGAAGACAAGATAAATCACTCGTCGCTTTTATGAATGAAGTAGTGAATTTCAATTCTGTTTGGATTCTGGAGTAGCCAATCACTTTGCGGGCGTTTTCGTACTATATATATTAACAATATGAATTATTTTTCGATAGAATGGTAATTTTTTCAAAAGATAAAGACAATAATATTCAAATTAATTCTTATGCACATCGCGTACTGTTGTTATTTAAGATCTTAAAATATTTCATTCACCAGCCAATCAGAAAACACTAGTAGAATCTAACGAACTTTCGTTCGTAGACAGCTTTGTAAACCGTGCCCATCGTGTATAAAGACCTTAAGGTTTCAATGCAAATCGAATATAATATGGATGTTTGCATTGTGATAATGGAACTAGCTTTGTATAGTCAATTACTAGTGTGTTAAAATCAACACAATATACTATACCATTACCGGTACTTCATCCTGTCAAATAGTATATTATGCAACGATCATGTAATGATGGTTATTAATACACGAGCATTAACCGGGATACGAGACGAGCCGAAGGCGAGTTTCGTATGGTTTATCGAGTGTATTAATAACCATTACATGAGAGTTGCATACGCTATTTTTCCTACACCCGATAAATAATGAAGACCTATTAATATTATATTTATATTCGTATTGAACACAATAACAGTAATTACTCGTATTTCTATAAAAAAATCTACAAAATTGTAATTAATGGTATTACCTCGGGTATTACCATGGATAAAGAAAAACTATAAACATTCTATTTATATTTAACATAATAATTGTAATAATCTGATTTCTTAAAAATATTAAGATTATTTATTGTGCAGTTTGAAAAGTTTATTCCAGTTCCCACTGATCTGGAAGTGGAAAGAATATTTGCATTTATTTCATTATTGCTAGTCTCAATAGAGTTCAATATTGTATTGGAAATGCTGATTTTATTCTGAACCGAATTTTCAATGTAGCCTTCCTCCTCTGAATTGGATTTCCAACCACCATGACGTTTTAATGCAGTAATATCACCACCGGCATCAACTAATACGGTTGCGAAAATAATGCCCTGTATATAAATTCGGATCAGGCAGATTTAAATATGTTGCTATTTGCTTCCCTAAATTACCAAATCTATCAATACCAATGTTTTGAATTGTGGATTCTCCATTAAAACAATTAACGAAAAAAGAAGGGGTGGGGCAAATTTTCGGCGGTAGATTCATATATATTTGTTACTAATTTCGTAGTATTTGCCGGTAATTGTAAATGTTCGTTGTACTTTTGTTTTAGTTTCTACCACATTAACAATTCAGATTCCATTCATATCTTTGACATTTTCACATTTTAGGCCATGTAGTTCATGCCTTCGACATGCTCCCATTACTCCAAAAATCATTGCTACCCAAAACAAAAAGATAAATTAAAAAAATACAACAAGAAATAAAAAAAATAAAAAAAATAAAAAATGAAATAAAAAGCAGGATGACCTAGGCTAGCTTCGAACCCGCGTCTCATACTGTAGTCTATAGTTCAAATCTAGCGCTTTAGCCCGCTTCGCCACGAGTTAACTTATCAAGTTTTCTCGACATTAATGGAATATATCATACATGAGTCGAATGGAAAATGTAATAATGGCAAAATTTTTAAAAATGCAATGTTAGGTAGATACTTACTTTTATGAATAAAAATATTTTTGATTTTTTTCCAACATATCCTTCGGACTTTCGCTTTAATGAAGCTTGTAGCTTCTTATATCTAGGAATGTCTATATTATGGTTGATATTTACCAACGATTTTATTATTGAATAATGTGTCCATGTACTAGATGATTTCATAGTTTCCATCAATTCTTGAAAATAAGCAATCAAAACATTTTCGGAGAATGTCGAAATATTATTTTTCTACGACAACCTCGATAAATGTTCATTTTATAACCGTAACTTCAATCATAAACAAGCACATTTTGTATAGAATTTCATTTTTGCATCGGTTGCTTGGCAAGTTGCTAAACAACAAATGCGAAATGGAATATTTCGTGTTAGGTCTAGGTTCACTCTAAAATCACGACGACTACGGCTTGTCAAATTATGACGTCCAGCGACAAATTGATGAAATGTCAGCAGATCGTTTCTGTCAAAGTTTTAGTAGGTAACGAGTAATTTCATAGTCGTTTTCTATAAAAACTATTAATTAAAATGGAAACTGATCGTGATATTGACTTAGATTTGACACCTCCGAACATAATAGAAGCAGCGAAGGTAACAACACTGAATTTATTACCGGAAACGTCGAAGAGTATGTATCAACGCGCTTATAACCTTTTTTTGGAATGGAAGGTAGATCAAAAGACAAAATCGTTTTCCGAGAACGTTTTAATGGCTTATTTTGGCGACTTAGCCAAAAAATTTAAAAGTTCCACTTTGTGGTCACACTTCTCAATGCTGAGAACGACTCTTAGTATCTATAATGATATAGACATTGCCAAATATTTGAAACTGAAAGCATTCCTCAAGCGGCAGTCTAACGGCTACAAACCCAAAAAGTCAAAGATCTTTACAGCAAATGACATCGATAATTTCATTGAACAGGCTCCAGATGAAATATATTTGTCAACAAAAGTAAGTTTTATATTTCCATTTGATGAAAAATATGTTTAAGTGAACTAATTTACATTGTAGGTTGCATTAGTTATGGGAGTAATGGGTGCATGTAGAAGACATGAATTACATCAAATGAAAATAACTCATTTCAATGATCTTGGTTCAGCTGTTTTAGTAACAATACCAGACAGTAAAACCAAAATAGTACGAAATTTTACTGTAACTGGCAAATTCTACGAAATTTATAAAAAATACGCAAATCTTCGCCCTCAAAATGCTAATGGTCTATGGTTTTTCATTAATTATCAAAAAAGAAAGTGTACCATTCAGAGAATAGGTCTGAATAAGTTTGGAGCTATGGAAAAAGACATTGCCAAGAATTTAAAATTGCCAAATTACGAATTATATACTGGGCACTGCTTTCGCCGATCCTCCGCAACAATTCTTGTTGATGCTGGAGGTGACATAACCACGTTAAAACGCCACGGTGGCTGGAAATCTACTACAGTCGCTGAGGGATATATTGATGAATCGAAGAAAAGTGAGCTTGACAGCAAATAAAATTGCAAATGCAATACAGAACATACCATCAGGCATGCCAACGAATTTAGAAATGGAAAATCGCGAGAAGCCGTCTACTTCAACGTCGACAAATTATCAATTTCGAGAAGAATTAAGTATTCAGCAATCAAGTTCTCCAAATATGATATTCAATAATTGCACATTCAACTTCAATTAGATACATACATACATTTATAGGCTTCTATTTCTGTGTACCTATTAGAAATAGCAATAAAGAAAATATTTACATATTTCTTCAATTTATTTTTTAATTCTGATAGAAAGCCCATCAGCGGCGAATTCGGAGTAAAGAAATATCATCAGTTTATTTCTTTCAAAGTTTTTGCAATGTATGCATGTATTAAACGTGAACGATATGTTGTCATAGAAAAAGTATAGTATGCAACTTGCAACAAAATGGCTATTTTGCACTCGTATGAATTGCAGCACTTGCCTTCGGCTCGTGCTGCAAATTTCATACTCGTGCAAAATGGGCATCATTTTGTGCTCATTGCATAATATACTATTGTATTTCTCCAGTCCATAAACCGTTGATATAGTTTTTCGTACACTTTCTTAGATTTTTGGGGTAAAATATTTTGTACTGCATTTTCTGCTTTCTCGATATGTGTGTGGAGGAGTCGATGGGGCGAGTAGTTTGCGTCAACACATGTTCACCTCCTACGAGAGATGAAGATGGGTTGCGGAAACTTAGGTGGCTACCTCCAAGTGGTATCGCTGGATAACGGGGTTGACAAGGAAAATCCAGTGGGAATGACCAGAAATAGTCAAAACCTGCGGATCTCTAAGTCAATCTCAAACCAAATGCCACCACAACATGGCTTAATCCAAGGCGTCAAGCGACCCGTGCCGAGGGATGGATGATACCTGAGCCAGTCAGGTATAAAAACGGAGCCTCTGGGATACATGGCGACCTCCCAGAGTAATCTGCCTTACACCTGCGCAGGGGGCACCGCAGGTGTGGACGACCCTTTCCCCTACACAAACAACCTTGGGGAACTTCCAGTTGAAGAAGACCCAACACCGATAGCGGGTATGGAAGTCGAGGAGATTCCAGTTGAATCACACTCGGCACCAGAAACCGTAAACCCAACCGAGGAGGGATCAGCAGATGGTCGAACACCTACTGAGAAACTCCGGAAACAGAGTGGATTCCCAAAGCCATTTGGTAAATGGAAACCAAAAGATTCTTCAGCTCATCAAAACCCAGGACATGGGGATAGATACTGAAGAATGGCTTTCATCAAGAGACAAGAGGAGGCCTCGGGTCTAACTCTTGTATTTCAATCTTCGACTGTGACGCCCAAGTGGTGGGCGACACAGAATCTTTGAGAGATCGGCCCGGAAACGGGCATGAGTCCGAAGAACCTTATCAACGGGCTTCTAGACCTAGTTAGGGGCACAAACCTGTTTGAATGAGGAACCACTGACGACAGAGTGATACAATAGACCCCAGCTGGTCGCAGTGTCAAGGGAAGCTAAGTGCCAACCCTGTCTCTGGCTCGTCAGCCTTAAACCAACCAACCAACCAACCAACCAGGAGTCGATGGTAATTCTTCTATATCGCTGATATCAGACATTTTGATAATATAATTATCGAAGTTAAGCTTTATTCTACGAAAATTTAAAACCTACCGATTTTGACAAATAAAACAATTAGATAGGAATCTAGGACAAACGTCAAATGCACAGCATGCTTAATTGAAAAATTATGGGTTTCTATTGATTAAAAAAAAATCTGTATCGTTATGAAAAATCTGTATCATAATGGATCTCATTATGAAACGGATAATGGCATATAAGTGTATTATTATAGTACGGTGTAGAAAAAAATATTAACTTTTCTTGTACGATAATTGAAATGATGATGTAATTTTTATGAAAACAAGAATGAAGAGACAAATTTGAAAGGTGGTCTACAAAACTTATCAATATTGTAAAATATATATGGGTACAATAATTTTTTCGAGGGAACTATAATAAGTGCATTTTATCGCTTTTTTACACGCTTTATATTAGCTTCACTTGTATGTTTGTAACCGACTCCTTTGGGCGCGATTTTGACCCACTTCCAGACGTCCGAATGATTTGAAATTTGGCAGGTGTACATATTTCCGGTGACAATGCATTAAGAAATTTTTGTCTGAAAAAAAAACAAAATGGCGGCTCCAATATGGCGTACGAGTTTTGTGATTATGGTCCGATTCGCTTAAAAATTGGTATCTGAGGGTTTTCGTAGTCGGAGATTATGATTTTTTTGTCAAAATTGGAAAATTCAATATGGCTGCTCCAAAATGGTGGACGAGTTTTGTGATTATGGTCTGATTCTATTGAAAATTGGTATGTGGGGGTTTTTGGGGTCGAATATTATGATTCTTTCGTGAAAATTGAAAAATTCAAGATGGCGGCTTCAAAATGGCGGCCGAGTTTTGTGATTATGGTCTGATTCTATTCAAAATTGGTATGTGGGGGTTATTGGGGTCGAATATTATGATTCTTTTGTAAAATCGAAAAAATTCAAGATGGCGGCTTCAATTCAAAATGGCGGCCGAGTTTTGTGATTATGGTCTGATTCTATTCAAAATTGGTATGTGGGGGTTTTTGGGGTCGGAGATTATGATAACCCAATTTAAAAAGATTATTCCATTTTTTAATTTGCAAAAAAATAATAATAATAGTTTTAAAAAAATAAAAAACACGCTTCATAAATAAACCACACTAAAAAGTAGGAAATAAATAATAGTTTAAAAAAACTAAAAAACACGCTTTTATAGAAAACCAGACTAAAAAAATAGAAAATAAGAAAAAAATGTATTTTATTTAAAAAAAAGCGTGGTGTGCATGGTATCAATAATTATATAGTACATTACACACCTAGGGCAGTAAAGTAAGAAATGTCTCAGATCACAGGTAATTGTTGGCCGAGGCGATATCATGCACCCCACGCTTTTTTCAAAATAAAATACTTTTTTTTCTCATTTTAAATTTTTTTAGTCTGGTTTTTTATAAAAGCGTATTTTTTTGTTTTTTTAAACTATTATTTATTTTTTTAATTTTACTGAGTGCAATTATCTGATTAAACCACAAAAACGGCAATCGATATACTGGTCAGTAGGAATGTTTCAAAGCGTTGTAACAGTATTACTGTGTTTTTTTTATTATTTATTTTTCTGTAAGCCACGATGAGATTCAAAATGTTTGGAATCCGCCTCTATTAGGCGCTAGACGTTCTTTCTCCATCCCCTTCAAATATAATTTGACCCTCTAGATTTTTTTTCGGTACACCACTGTTCGCATCTGAAGCGTTTTCGCGGCGATCTCGGTGTATGCAAAGCGAAAAATTTCGTATTATACGGGGGTAAACAATGATCACGCTCTATATAATTTTATAACTCGGCGCTAGTTTGTTTGTTAAATCTGCATGTTCGCATAATTTGACGATTATTCCTGTGTTTATTGGGTGTTTGGAATACCTGTGCGTTTCCGTGTTGCTGGCTTTCTAGAACAATCGAGATTGATTCATAGTGTTTCGAGTTGAAGAAATGTGGGTACCTACCGGAACAACAGATAAATCTGATTGCCCTCGCGGTATCCGGAGAGTACAATAAATTCTTCATGCACTTTTTTTTTCATTCCATATAGACATTTACGTACCGTGGTGTGATGATTTCCCTATTTTGTACCCATAGAAAATGTAGAAGACTAAGCCAGTCTCACTAAATATGCAGAGTATTGGAAATAAACTAGAACAAATTGATTTTTTTCTGAATAAATTCCCATTCGATTTCTTGTTTTTTTTTTAAATATCTGAACATTGGAAATGCGTAGAAAATCTGAAACAAGTGAATATTCCAAATTACAAATTGGAATCTTTTCATCTTCTTCTTTAATATTGAGCTTGGTGGAGTAGCAATGTTTTCTAGAAATAATTATAAAACCAAAATCATGAATCTTGATAAGTTCAATGAGAAAGGACAATCTGAGTTTTGTGGAATCAATCTATAGAAATTAAAATTTTCGATAATAACAGTTTAGAGACTTATACATTTAAAAATATTCTTGATAAAATTGCTATTGTCTCGGTTTTTTTTGCGACTTCCATATTTTTTTGCCAAAACATGTTTTTTATGAATATGTTCTGTTTCAAAAGAGTAATGAAAAAATATTTTGAGGAAAATTGCTTTTATTCGATTTCTGAATATCTGGTAAATTTTTATTTTTTATATTTTATTATATATACAGTGTCACACATAAAGTTCGCAAAATATGGAAGTTTTTTTATTAATAGATATAAAGAAAATTTGACTTCGCAGTTAGTTTGTGCTTGAAATATGAGTAAAAAACAGCCTCTTTCCTTTTGTCATGTGCTACGCAATAATTTGACATTAACCAAAACAAAAAATTTGTTTCAAAAGCCTACTAAGGGAACATTTTATTTCGATTCGATCAATTGTACTATTTTCTTCCCGAGATGTTAAATTAGTCTTGTATTGTTCAAAATCACGAAATTTTACATTATGTTTAGTACAAATCGCTAGAACGAAAGTCTTTTGAATAGTTATGAAACTGTAGGTCATTGTTTAGTTTACAGAAAAGTATGATATTTCGGGTTTGTTTGTAACTGAATTGTTGGTCAGAAAAATAATCAAACTGGATAAAAATCTATTAAGAGAAATACGCGTGTGATAAGAATGAAGAGAAATTCGTTTATTCGATTACTGACATATTAACGTCCATACATTGAAAATCCGAATCAGTTTGAATGAAATGAAAAAACTAGATGAACTTTGCAACAACAAAGACGAATTTCTGGAGGTGCATTTTTTTCTGGTAACAGGCCAATGTGGGTATTTTCTGGGCAAGATATGACATTGAAGTCTCGTATTCATCAAAATTATGAAATTTTAATCATGTTTCGTTCGAATCGGTAGAGCGAAAAATTCGAATAATTAAAAAAAATTGTAAAAAAGTCGAAGTGACAGTAGAGAGTCCAAATTTGGAGGAAACTGAGCAACTTTTTTCTTTGGCATTTTCGAAATTTCCAAAAAAATACTATTTTTTGAGGATTTTGAAAAAATGTCAAATCTGACAGGTTTAGGTAGCACA